>WNGS01111181.1:31006139-31020982 GCA_020271785.1 Procambarus virginalis
GGATATTCAATCCATGTTGGGTAATATTTTGTTACGCTTGTTTCTTGTTGTGTTTATAGTTGCGTATATTTATAGTTGGGTATAATGTTTATAGTTATCTTGAGGTTATCGTGAGATGATTTCGGGGCTTAGCGTCCTCCGCGGCCCGGTCCTCGACCAGGCCTCCTTTTTGTAACCTACCTCCAGGAAGCAGCCCGTAGCAGCTGTATAACTCGCAGGTACCTATTTACTGCTAGGTGAACAGGTGCATCAGGATTAAAGAAACGTTCGCCCATTTGTTTCCAACTCCACCTGCCCAACCACTTGGCTGGACGGTAGAGCGACTTTTTTTTTTTTTTTTTAAATATGAGGTACATTTGCATTAGTGCAGCTACCCTAGACTATATGAAGTGGAGTACAGTGTGTCAAAAAAGCTAACTAGGTGATGGTAAAAAATCTCCATCACACAGGATGGTTAGTCATAATGAGGCATGTGATAAGCAGTCTGCACTGGCAGAGCGACGGTCTCGCTTCGTGCAGGTCGGCGTTCGGTCCCCGACCATCCAAGTGGTTGGGCACCATTCCTTCCCCCCCCCCCTCCACCCAACCCCCGTCCCATCCCAAATCCTTATCCTGACCACATTGCTATATATTCGTAATGACTTGGCGTTTTCCCCTGATAGTTCCCTTCCCTTGGATTGTAGTACCCGGGGGGGGAGGGGAGGGATTCTCTAGTCGTTCGATTTGCCGGAAACGCTGTGCGTATTAGTGGTTTTAGGTATTGTAAGTACTAGCACTATCTATAAAATCCAACATTATGGTTGTAACTCATCATCTATGTATGTAGTTTTTACCTGAAAAAAAATTGAATTTGAAATTTTAAATTTTGATTGTGCTTGGAGAACGAATTAGACGTAATAAATACATTAAAATGTTTCACGTATATTTAGGTTAATTTCGGTCCAGCGCTAAAGTTAGATAAATGATGATTTGATGAATTTTCTTCTTAATAAATTCCATATTTGCGCTACTGAACTCACAAAAGATAATTTAACTAAAAATCTCGCTAGAGGGAACCATTCATAATTTATGGCACCACATTTTCTTTACGGCCATATTCCCGGTGCGAAGCGAACCCATAAATAAGAACGAGTACACGGGTGATTGAGGTCCTCCTCCCCGAAGTTCAGCAGGTATGGGGCCCCCTCACGCCGACACAGCGCCGGTTGGTGAGTCAGACAAAGGGGGAAAGTTCAGTTGACGTTCGTAAATATACCCAACCACGCACAGCAGCCGGGACGTTAACAACGCGAGGCTCCTGAGCACGGGTCGTTATCATCACGGAACTTCTGATTGGGACTCGTTGCCAGCACGGGTTGTTACCAACACGGCCTGATTGCTTGATACCTGCTTGATGGGGTTGTGGGAGTTCTACTCCCCGAAGCCTGGCTTGTCAAGCCCGGCCCGAGGCCTGGCTTGACTTGTGAGAGCTTGTTCTATCAGGCTGTTGCTTGGAGGCCCTCAAACCCACATATCCACCACAGCTCGGTTGGTCCGGCACTCTTTGAAGAAAACCATCCAGTTTTCTCGTGAAAAACACACCGCCCAACGTGGGGCTCGAACCCACGACCCCGAGATTAAGAGTCTCGTGCTCTACCGACTGAGCTAGCCGGGCCTGCTTGGGAGTCGTTGCCAGCCCGGGGCAACTGAGCACAAGTCGTTCCCAACACGAGACTGCCGATTGGCAGTCGTTGTTGGCACGGGGCTACTGAACAAGCTATACCCCCAACATACATATCTCTGCCCGGGTCGTCACCAGCATGGTGGAGGCGGAGTGTGCGGTATAGCCCCTACTGAGTATACCATTATGGGACCCATCATACATGATATAGTAACCAATGAGGAGACGATGGAAGAAGAAACATATGTAAGCAAAGTCTAGACCAGTCTAGACTTCGCAAAGGATAATGAAGAACGGAGCGGAGATACTATGTAACCCTCTTAGTGTGTTCTCCGACGTGCCATGAACCAGTAAGGAGCTTCGGGAACCTGGAAGACTACAAACGTTGTTTGCATTTTCAAGAAAAGTTACACGCATGAGGTCTTAAGTACCAAACCACCGTCACTGACTTCCATATCTTTCAAAATACGGAGGGAAAATGGGAACACGGATTGTGGAACATCCTCAGAAGACTATGTATCTGAGACCAGAATGGTTTTAGGAGACCAGGATGGTTTAAGGCCGACCAGATTTGGAAGAAGAGCGAACGATGGCTGGATTCAATAGTAGTTTATACCCAAACATTTTGACAGCAATCCTAAGTGTTTGGGAAGAGATGTGTTTAGCCAAGTTCAGCGCTACGGACTGTGTGTTGACTGGGGCCTCCCAGTCATGTCGAAGATAGAAATTGTAAATGATTTTCGGTGTTTGGTTTAAAATAAAATCGTTGATATTTTAAGCGTTGTAGATTATCTAATGCTTGATGATTAATGTTTCTGTTTAATGAAAACTCACCTGCATTTATTTTGTTTATTTTGCATTCTGTCGCCACTATTCACAGCAGAGCGCCTCGGATATACTGAAGGGAACACTCTCAAATATATTGATGGGAACTATTTATCATAGACACTGATGGGAACTATCTCTCGATGTTACATTTTCCTAATACAATCGCTACCAGGCAAGACACGGGCAAAAATACCCAATGCTGAGGGCTCCCACCGGATTTCAATTTCCAGAAGTGGTGTATTTAGCTAGATTGCGAGAGCAGGTTGCTGTATACAGTGGTGTAATACCAGCTTTACATTGCTCTGTGATGGGTTTCAATCACATTTGACCAGGACTAAGGCTCTTGTAGTCCTGTTTGTGTTGCTGGGAGTTTTCCTGCTCCCGCGCCCTTAGTGGATTAGCTAGGCTAGGAACACCATACTAGGCTTGGTTTATCTTACAAGAATACATAGCCTAGCAATGTATCCATGTGAGGATAATTTGGTGGGTTAGATATCCGTTTTGGGATATCCTGTTTGAGACATTCTGCTGGGTTAGATATGCCTGGTGGGGATATCTTGCTGGGTTAAGTATCCCTGGTTGGGATATCTTGCTGGGTTAGGTATCCCTAGCGGGGGATATCTGGCTGGGTTAGGTATCCCTGGGCGGGGTACCAATTGCAGTTTTGCCTTGTTTATATAATCCTCCGCTTCGTTTCCAGACGACATCTTGAGAGCTAAGATTCGCCCCTGTCTGCCAATATACAACACTTACGTCAGGTCATAAGACGAGGCTTCCAAATGAAATTAGCAGTGTGAGCCCCAGGTGGCCATTCTCGGATGCAATATTTCGTTTATGGGTAATCTTCGTCTCTGCATGATGCTGCAACACCGAGTAAAATGTAGTCCTGTACGATGCTGCAACGACTAGTAGTCCTGCATGATGCTCTGCAAGAACGAATAAACTGCATTACGACAGATCTGTTCAAGCCATTCCCTATAACGCCAGAGAATGTGTTCCAGTCTCCGATGAAATTGCACCTGTAATTTTGTTAGTTATTTTTTTTTCCTGTTAGACGATTTACTGTGATTTTAAACTTTCGTTTTACTGCTTTCTAAACGATACCTCGGGAAGGATTTAGGAGAACTGCTTTAAATATTCAACGTGCATGCTGCGTAAAGGCAGTTTCTATCGCTAATTACATTGTATTTGTATAAAAGTTAACTGATTGTTAATATCTAAAAAATAAAAAAAATGTCATTTCAAACCTGCTTTCTACCGCGTATATTTGCTTTCTACAGAGTCATATTTCGTAGTTTCTATGCTTACAGCCTTCAAGATAATTGCACCTGTACCTTAAGGAGGAGTAATGGCGTGTGCAACCCTTGGGCTTCTGTCCCTCTAGTGGCAGCTATACGAACTAATTGAATTCAATATATCTAGAAGACTCTCATATCTCTTTTAAAAAGTGGTATTATAGTACAGATTTAAAAATGGGATGTTGATGCCTTAGATAATGAGTAATCCAAAATAATATTACTAGAATTATAACCTTGTAGCGGTCTAGTGGCAGCTTTCATAACTCAACATTAGATCAAATATGCAGAGAGTAAGTCCCAACAACGTGGCGGAAATCGGGACCCCAACCTGTACATATTAGAGAAAAGTGACGACGCTTCGGTCTGTCCTGACCTTGACGTTGCCGGTCCAGGACGGGCTGAAACGTCGCCACTCATGGGTCCAGGATGGGCTGAAACGTCGCCACTCAGGGGTCCAGGATGGGCTGAAACGTCGCCACTCATGGGTCCAGGACGGGCTGAAACGTCGCCACTCAGGGTCCAGAACACGCTGAAACGTCGCCACTCAGGGGTCCAGGACGGGCTGAAACGTCGCCACTCGGGGTCCAGGACGGGCTGAAACGTCGCCACTCACGGGTCCAGGAAGGGCTGAAACGTCGCCACTCAGGGGTCCAGTGATGGGCTGAAACGTCGCCACTCAGGGCCCATGACGGGCTGAAACGTCGCCACTCAGGGTCCAGGATGGGCTGAAACGTCGTCACTCGGGGTCCCGGATGGGCTGAAACGTCGCCACTCAGGGTCCAGGATGGGTTGAAACGTCGCCACTCAGGGGTCCAGGATGGTTTGAAACGTTGCCAATCAGGGGTCCAGGACAGGTTGAAACGTCGCCAATCAGGGGTCCAGGACAGGCTGAAACGTCGCCACTCAGGGTCCAGGACGGGCTGAAACGTTGCTACTCAGTATCAGACGAACCGAAACATTACCTCTTTCATTTCATATGCGTGGAGTGAGTCATTAACCACTACAAAAAATGTTGCCATTGAAAAAAATATGAAGTCAGTACAAAAAGATCGAACCTTCGACCCTGAACTGCTCTTGCACACACACATTAACAACCTGGGAATCTACAGTTGAGTGTTCGATCCGACCAAATGTCTTCAACATTTCCCCGTGGATACTTCACGTTCTCGTACTTTCAATCTTCAAGAGAGAGAAAAAAGTGAGTTGGATGGAGAAAAAAATAGGGGCATTTGATACCTAATAACAGAACATTATTAGGTGTGTTGTGTTGCCACGTGAGCAATACAACACACTTTTGTGTTGCTCACGTGGCCACTTTTGCTTGGTCAATCAACTGGTGTGTGTGTATGTGTGTGTGTGTGTGTGTGTGTGTGTGTGTGTGTGTGTGTGTGTGTGTGTGTGTGGGTGTGTGTTGTGTGTGTGTGTGTGGTGTGTGTGTGTGTAGAAATGAAACAAAGCCTCTCATAATAAATAAAGCAATGAGTATTACTAATGTTAATGAATAATTCATAAAGACATTGATTANCTACATATTTACTGATTTGTGCTTCTATCCTCCTTGGTCAGTACCTTATCACAGTGATGTTGCCTGATAATACCCCTAATTTGTAGAAGAGTCTTGGGTATGAAGTATTCAATATGGTCACCTTCAGCAGCCAGCACATCTGCTCGCTTATTTGCACATATTCCAAACATAGGAGGGGATCCACAGAAACTTGACTCTTCACTGGTTGGTTAGTACTCTTACAACCCTCTTAATTTCAGCGACTATCGCAAGATTTTCTGCCCGATTTTTACATAGGCTTTGTAACGCTGCTTTTGAATCAGTGGAGATCACTGCACCGTTAGTGTTTCGTTCAAGGAATCTTAACGCCATAACAATGGCAGTTAGCTCTGTTTGCGTTGAAGAGGCATACTTCTCAATATGCGCCTTTTCTTCATTTCTGCGTTGAAAGGCATTATTCATAATTACAGTGTATACTGCACCAGCCCTGCCATTGACAGGGCTAGATAACCCATCAGTGTAGATTTGTCGCTCGTATTAACTTCTCCAAGTGTTTAAGAAAGCCAAACTGTTCTCCCCGCGTTGACTACGGCTCACCATCACGTGTCATTCAATGTACATCTAGCCTTGGGATTCAAAATAAAGGCGCTATTAAAGAACATATATTAATAAAGATACCTCGTATATAAAAATGCTGTTACATTTGGTGGACATGTTTAAATCTCTCTCGCTTTCCTCTCAGGACTCAGGGATTCACTTTTTATCTTACACTTGATTGAATTCTCAATATTGCTCCTTCCTCCTCTCTTTTTATCTCTCTTTAATCTTCATCCCTTGGTCCCTTTGTAATTTCTTGCGAACTCGCTGGTGGGTCACTCACTGAAGAAAAAAATCAGTGAATGAAAATGTTCAGTAAATTTTTCATTTTCAGTTTTTGAAAATTGTTTGCGTAGAATTACATCTCACAGCTTGCAACTCGAGAGAACGGGCTGTTGAATTTATTTGAACAAATGAACTTACATATTGTTCATTTGTTATCATTATTATTGCAGTGTTTTTTAATATTATACTTCACTATGTGTAGAGGCTTGCATGATCCACAAACAACATTTAACAATAACCACTCCATGACCACTGAACGCCTCAAGCCTGGCTGACCGTGGTGAAGCCCTGTACTGTACCACTCTACCAGCTGTGGGATATAATGTGCTTTCAGTTTAACATGTAGGCACCACCCTTTCACACTGATGAAGACTGGACCAATATTATCACGGCGCAATCCCAGCTTGCTCAAGGGGTCGATGAAATGCGTGTGTACACACACACACACACACACACACACACACACACACACACACACCACACACACACACACACACACACACACACACACACACACACGCACGCACACACAACGTGAGTGTGGGAAAGTAATGGTTGTATGTATGTAGGCTTCACAACCTTCCATTACTTATGTCCGA
This sequence comes from Procambarus virginalis, assembly GCA_020271785.1. NCBI lineage: Eukaryota > Metazoa > Arthropoda > Malacostraca > Decapoda > Cambaridae > Procambarus > Procambarus virginalis. The sequence continues at coordinate 31,012,911 of WNGS01111181.1, forward strand.
TCACCGGCAGAGTGGACTCAATACTGGTGTCCAGCAGACAGCAGAGACAGTGGTCGATGTGTCCTCAGTGAGGAGAACCGCCGCTGGTAACAAACAACAGCTTGCTCTCCCCACCATCCCCCAGCATCGCCAAAGTTCTAGTTCTGCGAGAAGATTGGGGACGAGAGTATTTTTGTTCCACGCGATTTAGGAAGTTAGTTCACGAGTTGGTGTGCATGTACGCGTCTCAATGATCTTGCAGAATTGAGTGTTAACTCACGGGCCCTCCGCCTTTCATGCTATTGGTCTTTAATGCAACGAGTTGTTTTGAAAGAAAAAGTGGACAGAATTGACTTAAAACGATGTTTTTGCTTGTTGGAGGAAATCCAGCACAGGATGATTAGACTGATTGATTCCCTGGTATTTTGGACCTTCCATACGAGCATACGTTCAGGAGGCTCGACTTGCATTCCATTGAGAGACCAAGTGCGTGTTGATCACATGCTCGAGGGATTGAGGTGAATGAATGGTATCAACAGGGAAGATATGGCCAAGGTCTTGAAACTATCGAACCAAGTCGAAACCCGTAACAATGGCTTTAGGTAGCTGCACCAAGGAGTATAGGAGTAATCACCAAGCCATTTCGACTATATAAGACTTTGAAGGGATCAGGATACGGATTTGGGATGGGACGGGGCAAAGGAATAGTACCCAACCGTCTGGACAGTTCAGGATTGAACGCCGACCTGTTTGAAGGGAAACCCCCGCTCCACGGTCCAGCCCTAAGTGGATAGACTGATATAATTCTCAGTTAAGAAATAATTTTACAATAGATTCAAAATAATTAAATTGTATATATTGATTTTCCCATTGATAATTTGTTTTAAAAGTTGTACATTTCAGTAAATAATGTATGCTATTTGATTGTATCAATTCTGCGAAAATGACTTCATTAGTATGGTGCCAGGGAAATTACAACTCAATATGTTACCTAAATTCGTTCCATCTATTTATAATTATTTGTGTAATTGCTTTTAGATGAAAGTCTAAATATCAAGTAAACTTTTATTGTAGGAAACATCTGCCAATTAGTCTGGCAAGAAGCAAGCTGCTGAGGCGGGGAACAAGGCCTCGGCCTACTTGATCCCCTTCAGGAGTCTAATAGGTCAACTCCCTTTCACGTACTGGCAACATTGTTGGGATGCCACTGTTGATCTCAAGAAGCTCAGAGAGATTACAAAGATATTTCGTCCCTTGTCATATCTCTAGTTGCCACGCCGCCCCACAACACTCCCACTAACAACCACTTACAGAGCAGGAATGCGATTACCGCGTAATAACCAATCCTTTGTGAACATGTGAAGTTAACGGTTCACTCTCCTTCCCTATTCAGACCTGGAAAACCGCTGGAAAATCGAAAAAGTAGTAAGTCATCGACTGCAATAAAATCCGTCTCTAATGAACGATTGGCTGGTAGTGACAAAAGCAAATCCGCTTTGGAAACGGTCTGGAACTAACGAAAGCAAGCACAATTTAGAAACGGTCTGAAACTGGCGACAGCAACTTGACTTTGGAAACGATACGGAACTATCCATTACATTGGATCGAATTCTCATGTGATGAACAGATGATTGTGAGCTTTTCGTTTCAATGATTGTCTATAACAGAGATATACGCTGAGTGGTAACTATAGAGGTCGCCCGGTGTATGTGTGTGTGTGCATTGCAGCCTTACGTGTCACGCGTATAATGGCCGAGCTCTCTACAGGCGCGGCAGCGACGACTCTTGCAGGAGAGGCTGAAGAGTAAGCATCGAAGTGGGCACGCTCTTCGTGTCCTCGGCTTCACTCTCTCAGTCCACCCCTTCTCTCTCTCTGCTCCGAGTCGCTGACATGCGCAAACACCGTGAGTATTGACCAGGTGAATGATCATTACGCTTGCTTCGTGATGCATGATACGCAGACTAGAAGAGTGTAGAGCAAAAATACTTTTGTTAGACAACTATAGTTCGTGTAATTTAAACATCCTGTGTTGACGCAATTAAGGTTCGTGTAATGCAAAATGCGTGTGCGACCGAGCTAGGGTCCTCGTAGAAGAAATATTGGTCTCGCAGCTCACAGCTTCAAGTGAATTAACTGCATTCAGTGCATAGAGATCGTAAAGCTGAAGTTTTATGCATAATGAATTATAATATTAATTATCCCGTAGTTCAAGCCTTCAGTAACAAGAGCTTAACATGTCGTTAAAAATCTTTATCGCGACTTTCGCGAAAGAGAAACTATCTATAAGGATATCATTATTTAACCAAGCCATATGTGATAATATTACATGATGATAACATTATGTGATGATAACATTGTGATAACACCTGCAATGTTACGTAATATGCAACAAGCTTTAAATAACGCAAGTTTTGCATAACGCAAGCTTTTGTAACTCAAGATTTATGTACCAATCATTACGCTATGTGATGCAAGAGTATATGAATTGCAAATTGTGTAGTGCAAGTATTAAGTAAAATATAATCTAACGCAAGCTTTTATGTAACGCAAGTTTTAGTAATGCAAGCTCTGTGTAACATTAGTTCTGTGTACCACTAGCTTTATATATTGCAAGCTTCATGTAATGAAATTTTTTTCACTTTATGTAACTCAACTGTTAAGAATTCAGAATTAGTGAGGAATCTTTATGCTAAAGAAGCAGTATACAATACAAGCTTTATCCTACAATCTATATATAAATCCATCTTTATTGAACGCAAGCATTATGATAAACCAACTATATTAAATTCAGGGATTATGCAAATTCAGATTTATTGAATGCATTATGTAAAGCAAGCTTCATTGAATGCAACCATTATGTACAGTCATCTTATCTATTGGATACAAGCATTATGTAAAGCCAGCTTTATGTAATGCAAGTGGAAGCTCTGTGCTGACCCCTTATCATGGTACGAACCACTGAAAGCAGGAGAACTGCCAGAAAGTTGAAAGAATGCCAATGTCCTGTTAATATATACAAAAGCAGACAGATTGAAAGAGATTAGTAAACCATCTGGAGTGGAGGTTTGCTCTATGTAACAAAGCTTTATATAAAGCAAGCTTTATCTAAAACAAATGTTATATAAAGCAAGCTTAATCAAACACAAACTTTATAAACAGCTTTCCGTGATAAAAGCTATATTTATATAAACAAGCTCTCTGTAACAAAAAAATTTAATTAAAATTTTAAATAAAAAAATTATATTAATCAAAAGTTATGTAAAGCACGCTTTATGTGAAGCACACTTTATATAAAGGAAGTTTAATGTAACATATATAATTATATAAAGCCAATTTTTAAGTAATGCAAACTTCACGTGTATAGCAAGCTTTGTGCAACACAGACTTTATATAAAGCAAGCCTTTATAAACACGTCTTTCCTTGGTGGGTTGCAGGCGAGAATTGTCGGGAACCATCATTAGCGGCGCTGAATAAATGATTTGTAAATAGTTATTATTTAATTTTCTGTCATTTAACCCATAATTACAACGGTAATTTGACCGTTATATATATGATGCAGTCGTGATGGTGTTAGTTGCAGTGTCGATAGTGGTACATTAGTACTGCACCTCTTACCTCACACTACCATACATCACACAGCACAACCAACCCCTCACACCTCACAGCACTATATATATATACCTCTCACCTCACCTCCCATCACCAAAGTCGGACAACTAACAGCACAATACATCTGTTTGTGCCTATTAACTATATAACCCGGTCCCATCCCCATGCTATTTGGTTAGCAAAAGTTGAACCTGTATACGCAGCTGGTCGAGAAATTAGAGTGTGGCAGGTATCTGGGGGGTATAATCGTGTCCCCGTGGAACAATACACTGGAATTATGGGTCCTAACATTTCTCGGCTTTGTTTTATATCCAAGTAACTGAAAGCCGGAGACGAGGTGCGTGTGGGTGAGGACGTTAAGGTGTGGCCGCCACACGCAACGGTGGTGCCGAGAGGCTGGAATTACTTTTGTTTAAGTCGCGTCAAAAGGGGGTTCGTAGTAGGGCAAATTGTACGATTTTACCTGTAAATGTGCATATAGAGTATATATAAATATATATATATATATATATATATATATATATATATATATATATATATATATATATATATATATATTATATTTTTTATCTTTAATGTTCATTAATGTCCATTCTTCCATTGTTACTTGCCTCTCCTCCCACCATTCTCTCCCTTGTGGACTACGGATCGATGCAGTTTATATAGACCACAATGAGCGGACAGATGTGGCAGGAGTGGGTGGGGGCAGGGAGACGGGCGGGGAGGACTATAGACAGGTGACGCAGGTGTGGAAGGGGGGCAGGGAGACGGGCGGGGAGGACTAGACAGGTGACGCAGGTGTGGAAGGGGGGCAGGGAGACGGGCGGGGAGGACTATAGACAGGTGACGCAGGTGTGGAAGGGGGGTAGGGAGGCGGGCGGGGAGGACTAGACAGGTGACGCAGGTGTGGAAGGGGGCAGGGAGATGGAAGTGGAAGTAACGTAAGATAATATTCGTACCCTGCACGGATGGAATTAATTAACCCCTTACCTGGTTGCATATTAAGTGGAATATAATGAAAGAAGTCGTGGAAGCCCCCTCCATCCACAGCTTCAAGGCCATATGTGACCAAGAACTTGAACGTCACGAAAGTAAACCAAAAATAGCACCGCGTATGTAAACAGGAAGGCATCCAGTTATAATAAAAAAAGGGTAATTAACTAGGGAAAATCTTTATATCCTACCTGAGGTTTCTTAAGGTAACCTCAAGGTAAGGTACCTCCAGCCAAACCTAACACCATCCGAACAATCATGTACCATCTACCTCCCCACTTTCCTCCTTAACCCTCTCCCTCTCACCAACATATGTCCACCACCTTCTCTTATTCCCATTACCACTTACGCCACCAATCATCACTACTTCACTTTCCTCTTTTCCGGAGCTCTCCCCTCCATCCACTCCCTCTATTTTCTTACCTACGCCGGAACCAACCCAATTATCCGCCCCCAGGCTGGGAGCGCTGTAGAGATAAGGGTAACGATGAAGAGCCTAATCTGATACACTAATGCTGATGGAATATTAAAGTGGATGAACTGAAAGAAAGGACTGATGACACAAACCCAGATGTAATAGCAATAGTAGAAACTAAAATCACTGAAAATATCATCAAAGCAATTTTCCCCCAAGCAATATGGGAAGGCGAGAAGATACATAAAACAGAGAAGCTTGAGGCTTGCACTGCTTGTCAAAAGAGGAGTTTTGAAGAAATCTGTATTCAGATGGATGCCAGTTATGCGGACCATGTTGAAGGAAGCAATTCAGAGAAAAGAGAAAAAGTGAGTGTGTCTTTAATTTGCAATAAATTCATTTTGATTCATAAATTCAATAAATTCTATTTGCAGTGAATCTCAGAAAACCCACAAAAATACAAAAACACAGAACTTGCAAAATATAGATGAAATGCGTGACAGAAAAATCCCTTAAATATATAGCAAAGCTGCTAGTAATGGGGGACTTCATACATGGCCTAATTGACTGGGAATCAATGTACCCAAGAAGGTGTGAGGGGAACACAGAGAGCGAAGCTGGCGCAAGTCCCAGAGAGGAACTTGCTGGGCAACATATTGAGGAGAGAACATGCTGATGAAATTGAAATTGAAATTGAAATAAGTTTATTGATGTAAAATACACACAAAGGGATGAGGTAGCTCAAGCTATTCTCACCCCGTGATGAGGGACAGAGCAGCCAGAGCCATGAGAACATAGGGCATGAAATACCAATGGTAGTACAGTCACCACGGTGTCTTTGTCTATGAAAATGTAGTTGTTATAAAGTCTGTGGGAAGAGAAAGAATGAAGAGTGAACTACACGCAACCGCTCACTCCCTGTCTCACATACCATGCAGCCATACCTCGTCCTGTCCTCCCTTCCATCCCCCGTCCCTTCCTCCCTGCCACACATCGTCCCTCCCCACTCTCTTACCCTAGCCGACTAACGAGGCCATCGATCCCTAGAGTGGCATTTTGTTTATGGCGCTCACTGGTGTGTGTGTGTGTGTGTGTGTGTGTGTGTGTGTGTGTGTGTGTACTCACCAAATTGTGCTTCCGGGGGTTGAGCTCTGGCTCTTTGGTCCTGCCTCTCAACCGTCAATCAACAGGTGTACAGGTTCCTGAGTCTGTGTGTGTGTGTGTATGTGTATTTTGTATTTGTATTTACTATTTCTGGTTGCAGAATTGAGCTGTTAGCTCTTGGACCCCGCCTTTCTAACCGTCGGTTGTCTTATGTTCCGTCTCCCGACCTATTTTTCTTCTATCATGTTTACAACATATTTCTCTCACACACATCCCCAGGATGGAGCCCGTAGCAGCTGTTTAACTCCCCAGGTACCTATTTACTGCTGGGTGAATAGAGGCATCAGGTGAAAGAAACTGTGCATTTGTTTCTGCCTCGTCCGGGAATCGAACCCCGACTCTTAGGACCACAGCCCTGCTATGAATAGGTACCTGGAAGTGAGACAGCTGCTACGGGTTGCTTCCTGGGTATATATATATATATATATATATATATATATATTATATATATATATATATATATATATATATATATATATATATATATATATTATTAAATATGACCGAAAAAGTGAGATTAATAATTCTAACACGAATTTTCTCGATTTTCCTTATGTTTCTTTTTACTGGTGACGGTAAATGAAAAATCAATTCTCCAAAATTCATTTTTATTTCTAGTCTGACGCGACACTTGAGCGCGTTTCGTAAAACATATTACATTTTCAAAGACTTTAGTTTATCCACACACAACTTATGACTGAAACAACATTGGCTCTTATACCTGCATTTGGGTGAGGTGATGTAATACAATACGGGGTACAGAATAGTGGGGTACAGAACAATGGGTATAGATAGAAGTTGGGTAAAGATAGAACTGCAGAAGGCCTATTGGCCCATATTTCTTGATGTTTCTATATTGGAGTCTTGAAGTGCCACTTCAAGACTCCGCTCCAATACAGAAACATCAAGAAATATGGGCCAATAGGCCTTCTGCAGTTCTATCTTTACCCAACTTCTATCTATACCCATTGTTTTGTACCCCACTATTCTGTACCTCGTATTGTATTACATCACCTCACCCAAATGCAGGTATAAGAGCCAATGTTGTTTCAGTCATAAGTTGTGTGTGGATAAACTAAAGTGTTTGAAATGTAATAAGTTTTACGAAACACGCTCAAGTGTCGCGTCAGACTAGAAATAAAAATGAATTTTGGAGAATTGATTTTTCATTTACCGTCACCAGTAAAAAGAAACAAGGAAAATCGAGAAAATTCGTGTTAGAATTATTAATCTCACTTTTTCGGTCATATTTAATAATATATGTCTACAGGAAAGACTGCTACCAAAATATACTAATATATATAGATATATATATATATATATATATATATATATCTATAATATATATATATATATATATATATATATATTTACTATTGTGTTACTATTATACAAGTGTTTAAAAAAAACACTTGTATAATAGACAAAACCCAAGATGTAAGAAGATAACAAATTCTTGAAGCAATCCACATAAGAATAGAACAACTTACCATGAACACCCAAATCACGGAACCATGAGAGTAAGGACAAAACCGGAACATAACGATGCCAACACAGAAGATACTGCTCAACATAATAGACCTATTACACCTGAGTAATCTTTGTATGTGCTTCGTCTCCCTATTACCACATTTATCCTCTATTTATCCCCTTACCTTTTCTTCATTCTAATTATTTTCTCACCTGACCCATACTGGCATAAATCTAACGAGATCTGTAATTTCGTATGTCTGTCTCTCGTCTTCTGTCTCTCTCTCCTCTCTCTCTCTCTCTCTCTCTCACTCTCTCTCTCTCTCTCGTCTCATCTCTTCCCTCTCTCTCTCCTCCTCTCTTCTTCTCTCTCTCATCTCTCTCTCTCTCTCTTAATATCACCTACTTGTGTTTGCCGGGGTTGGAACTTCGGTTCTTTG
>WNGS01111181.1:31053002-31078607 GCA_020271785.1 Procambarus virginalis
GTGTGTGTGCACCTAGTTGTGCTTGCGGGGTTAGACTCCTCTTTCGGCCCGCCCTTACACTGTCAATCAAGTTACTGTACTACTACAACTAACTATTTTTTTCACACACACACACACACACACCTCGGAAGCAGCCCGCAGCAGCTGTCTAACTCCCAAGTACCTGCTTACTGGCTAGGTAACAGGTGCATCAGGGTGAAGGAAACTTTGCCCAATGTTTTTTCGCCCGCCTGCCGGGATCGAACCCGGGTCCCTAGGTCCACGAGTATCGAGCGCTGTCCACTCAGCCAGCCAGCCGTGACTGAGTGTGTGTGCGTGCGCGCGCGTGCGTGTGTGTTTTCTCAGGTACTTACCCTTGTAGGTCGACTACTTTATGTGTACTCACCTATATGTGCCTGGGTGCACATTTTTATTGTTCTTTGGTCTGAATACTCACCTAATAGTACCTGCAAACCAGAGCGTTCCAGCTTGTTTAATATTCGCTACCAGGAACAAAAAGTTCCAAGTAGCACGGGCTATGGTGAGCCCGTAGCGTCCCAGCTCTTGGGGGCCCCCACATTTTCAGTTGTCTATCGTCTGTTGTTGTGGTTACCTACCCAACATATTTCCGTCATCTCTACACCTAAATGTGGAGATAATCTTGACTACCTCCCCTCTTACTCCTTCAACTTTCTCGCTTTCCTTAGACTGTGCTATTATAATAATTCACTTATTATCTGTCATTAACGTCAAAATTGCAGTAAATGAAGCAGGAGAGGTCGACGCAGCTGCAAATTGAACTGATCCTGCAACCTGTATAGTGGTGAGCAACGGTGTTGGATCCAAGTCGAAGTTGTAGTGGTGAGGATCCTGACCTCCCAACTCTTTTTCCCCTAATCTTATTTCCTTCACATCTCCCTTCTTCCCTTCCTATTGCCTTACCGCCCTGCCAACATCTTCCTTCTCACACTCCCTTTTTTTTTTTTTTTTTATTAATTCCTTAGGTACATCTGCATTAGTGCAGCTACCCTAGACTATATGAAGTGGAGTACAGTGTGTCAAAAAAGCTAACTAGTTGATGCTAGAAAGTCCCCATCACACAGGATGGTTAGTCATACAGAGGCATGTGATAAGCAGTCTGCACTGGCAGATTCCGGATGCATTTTGAGGATATCATCAACACTAGATTGAATAAGGCAGCAGTGGTAATAAAGGTCCCCATCTCGCAGGATGGTTAGTCATACAGGGCCATATGTTTAGTAGCCTGCACTGGCAAATTTTGGGTACACTGTGAGGATATCTTCAAGAATACGAGAGTGAATAAAGTAATTGCAAAGCTCCAGGTACCTCATGCCAACGGGTCTGAAAGGTCTAATAACTGGGCATTCAGTGATGTAGTGCGGGAGATCGTGCCGTAGTTCCTGCTCACAGAGTTTGCAACTGGAGTGCTCGGGATTGGGAGATCCGTCACCTGCAGCCACCTGCCACAGGTAACGGTAACCCAACCTGATCCTTGCAACCACTGTGTCGCACAGTCTAGTGGACGTTTTGTGCTGCCCATAGATGTAGGTTTCAGATCTGAACAAATCATAGCTTTTTATACTAGTACTTTCAGGTCGTTGGGAGTCAGTAAGTTCTTCCTATCAGATCTGAATGTTTGGATCAATACAGTTTTGACAGCAGAGATGGGGATACCTAGATCTAAGTCAACTTCAAACTTGTTACACGCTAATTTGGCTGCAATGTCTGTTTCATTATGATGGGTTATATTTATGTGTGAAGGTATCCATACAAAGGAAATTCGAGACCCTTTACTCTCACACTCCCAAACGCAGGTCATTTTAACTCCATAAAAAACATTGTTTTTAAACGACTCACTTCGAATTAATGAGCAGCGTTTTAAAGGTTTCCACAAGATCGATGTCAGTCTCCCAGAGTCCCTGGCTCTTAGCGTCCACCTCTCCTAGCGCCCAACCACTCCTAGCGTCCACCGCTCATAGCGTCCACCGCTCCTAGCGTCCTCGCCCCAGCGTCCATCAGCCTCAAATGACCTCAGTTCTCAGTGTCAAACTCTCCCAGCGACCAAATCAGCATCCAGCGCTAACTACAGCCACTTCTACCAGCGACTCTTGCTCCATCAACACGCATTGCTCTCAGCATTTATCACGCCTCAAAAACATCACCGTTTAGACTTCTAGTTTTGAGATGTATATAGTCACTTTATACAATCAAGTAATCTTGAAGATCTCTTCGTAGCTTAAAGTTGCCTTTGATGGCTGATAAATTCCATCACTCTGTAACAAACTATGTAAATATGGATGGTGATATCACATAGCTCGTGATATCTCAACACATAAACCTCTGTAGCCCTTCGAATAGTTTAGAATAATCTTTTAATACAGATGTACCGAGGACTGAATAAATTACAGTAACAGCCAATATAATCCACATTTTATGTCCTGAAATCAATTACTCAGACGATCCTCAGGCCGCTGATCATTGCTGAGTTAGGGACTAGAGAACACGGATGTCACATGTGCCCCGACGTTTCCGAGTCGGGGAAAACTGGAAGCCTCGAGCCTATATGTAGGCGGGAAACAATTGTGCCTTGCGGCAGGTATGTGGCGATCACTGGCTGCGTATGGGAAGATGAGCACGGAGCCCCCTCCCTGTTACACCGAGGACCCTCTGGAAGACTATCCACACCCAGCGAACTCGGACGACATAGGCGCCAGGCATCGTGTGAACTCATGAGTAGTCGAACGAAAGTTGTAGCTTAAAACTGGAATCGCGATGCCTCTCCTTAACTCGAGGCCAGTCGAACAAAAACTCATCACCGTCATCCGCAGATCTTCGGCAGAGAAAAACCCCCAGACGTCCACCACATCTTGAGGACATATAAGAAAACCACCCAGACCCGCCGAGTCAGCAGGCACCTCGTGGCCAAGCCAGCTCAGGACCCACTCTCTCTCTCTCTCTCTCTTTCTGCCCTAAGATCTTACCAGGATACGAAAACAAAGCTATCACTTCCCCCGTGATCCCAGCGATATGTGCACCAGAGGTTGTATCAATCCGGGCAGCCGAAGAGGAATGTTTTCTGGAGACCCTCCGGCGGAAAAGGAGTGATCGATACGTCTGTTCAACGTCAAGGTAGAGCCAAGACTTCCAGACCGCTGATACCGAGTTGCCATATATATATATATATATATATATATATATATATATATATATATATATATATATATATATATATATATATAATACATAATATATAAGGCTTATATCGAGGTCCCCTACCCAGGATGCGACCCCACATCACAATGAAATGTATGAAACTGAACATGTGTATGGGGCAAGTAACAAAATGAGCCGACTAACAGACGTTGTCACAGCTCGAATAATTTTGCTACAAGTATCTCTTGCAGTTCATTCTTGTATAGGGCTCTAGATGAAGTAAAGCATACGGAAGAAATTTACTTTTCTTATTAGGACAGAACGGTGCTCTCTGCAGCCCAGTGTCCCTGCTGTATATGGTGTAGTATCTTGATCATTGTGTCTGTCTGTCTGTCTGTCTGTCTGTCTGTCTGTCTGTCTGTCTGGCTGTCTGTCTGTCTGTCTGTCTCTGTCTGTCTGTCTGTCTCTCTGTCTCTCTCTCTCTCTCTCTCTCTCTCTCTCTCTCTCTCTCTCTCTCTCTCTCTCTCTCTCTCTCTCTCTCTCTCTCTCTCTCTCTCTCTCTCTCTAACAGCACACTGGAAGTGTTTTTCAAGAACATCAGCCGGAAGACGTCTTCAAGAGAGCAATTAGCCTGGCGCCAGGAAGGGCGTCTTATCAACAAGGGCAGGTGACTTTCCCAGCACTAATTACACAACTCTTAATTACCCTCAGCTTCCGGTCCCGCTTGAAAAGTTTCAGGCCGCCTCGGGAGGAAGGATGGAGGAAGAATGTAGTAGAGGAAGCAAGAGAAAGAAGAAAGAAAAAAACGACAATATAGAGGATAAAGAGTGGGAAGGGAGATATCATGGGATAGAAAAGAAAGCAGAAGAGGGAGAGGAGAACAGCGACCGAATATAGAGACAGTACAAAATGAAGCGAATAAATCGAAGAGAAGAAATAATAGGAGGAAAATCAAATTAGGAGGAAACGATTCAATTTCTTTCTTTACTATGCACCCCATACTCATCCAGTGGGCGGGGATGGAAAGGGGTTTGAGAGGCACATAATCGGTTCAGGAACAGACTTCTAGAAGTTACAACTGCTAGGCTTAGGCTCGGCTACAAGTACCTCTGGGAGTTTGTAACATCTGCTGATGTAGATTTGACTAAATGTAAACTCTGTCAGCAGAACTATTCGCATACTTTGCGTCATTATATAATGGAATGTGAAAAAATAGCGGAATTTAGAGATAACACCATCAATAGTGTCCAAGAAATGTGTAAGTACTTCATTCATAATGATGTGCTGCCCGAAATCTTAGCGAAGTATCCAAAATTTGCTTACTGTCGGTAATGCATGCACATGACTGTAAAGCTGCGCCCAGTTGGGTGGGTGTGCAGCAAGACTAGTAACTGTGTGACTCACTATAGATGTAAAGTGCCTTGATAGTGACTGTTGTGAGCTTTTTGCTGAATCACTTGTGACACAAAAGATTATTGATATGTGTATTTGTGTGGGTGATTAGATATGTATGTGTATGTATATTTTATACGTATATATATATTTACATGTATGTATGAGAATGTGAACATGTATATATAACATTGATAATTTTGTAATTAGCGTCAAAAGATTGTTATTTGCTTAGCTAAACGAACTAGAGGGTTCAGTTCCTGAACCGATTATGTGCCTCTGTAATCCTTTACACCATCCGCCCACGGGATGGGTAGGGTGGATGATAAGAAAGAAATAGAATTGAACATGGAACCCCATAGTTCGTTTGGCTAGCAGTGACAATTACTTGAAGCTAGTTGCACACAATTATTACTGCTACATCACATATACATATTCATATCAATAATCTTATATATCACAAGTGATTCAACAAGAGGCTCAACAGTCTGTATACAAGGCACTTTAACATCTATAGTGAGTCACGCAGTTACTAGTGGCAGAGAGGAGTGCTTCTGCTCATAAGTAATGACTTGAACGGCGGGAGAGTGTATTTGTGAAGGTTGATGTCTTCAGCCCGAGGATACATGGGCAGGCAGGCGAATACTCCCGGAATATTTCAGCCCAGAGGTGTTTGTGAATACGAATGTTGTGTGGGGATAAGTACGTGAGAGGTGTGTGTGTATGTGTAGGGTGAGGTGTGATGTAGAGTGACGGTGGATAGGTGTTGATTGCGGGTTAGGGTGAGGTGTGGGTAAGGNGTGAGGACGCCCGGGGGTGCGGTCGGGCTGGGACCGGAGGGTTAGGGCTGGCCTTGGGGGAGCGGTCAGGAGGTACGGGAGACAGGTGTTAAAGGAGTAAGGAACACTCTTGCTTCCTTAATTGGTAACTTTAAACCGTGACTTTAATAGTTTCTTGGGAGTTGCTTGAAGGGTTGGGGAAGTGGGACAGGCGAGGCACGAAGACACTACCTTACCTTGCGATGATTTCAGGGGCTCAACGTCCCCGCGACTAGGCCTCCCGGTTGCTGGTGTGGTCAACTAGCAAATCCCTCCCAAAAATTTGGGAGGAATTTGTGAAAACGTATTTGGGAGGGTGTGAAAAACACACCCTCCCAAATACGTATTCCTCCCAAAAATAGAACAAAAATACCTCCCAAAAATAGAACAAAAATACCTCCCAAAAATAGAACAAAAATAACTTCCAATAAAGCACTTCTTCTGATCGTTACCCCCCCTCCAACCACTTCTTATTTTTAGATTTGTTTCTTTTTTTTGTCTTGCGTCTTTTCCTGGAGAATAAAAGAGCTGCATTTTTGGTGTGGCAAATCCTCTATTGGATTTTACCGATCGTTTAAAAGCTACATATTATTGTTGTTTCCAATTGTTCGCAAGTTCTTTTGGCGTTTATTTGGCGATGAATCGTGTCCTATATGGAGGTACACACGCTGTTTCTTGGCAGTGTTTGCTATAATCACAGTGTTCCAGTATTTTTTTGCAATCGACACTGTTCCTAGACATTGTTTAGTTCCTAGTTCATTATTCCTTGGCACTGTTGAGCTCTCCATAGTCTTCCTAGGCATTGTTTGGCTCTCCACAGTCTGTTTTTGTTCTTCAAACGTCAACCGTGACGTACTGGCTGGATGACGCCATGAGTCCTGGTGGGTGGAGTGGGCTCTATGCACCATCTGGTGGGTGGAGTGGGCTCTATGCACCACCTGGTGGGTGGAGTGGGCTCTATACACCATCTGGTGGGTGGAGTAGGCTCTGTGCACCATCTGGTGGGTGGAGTGGGCTCTATGCACCACCTGGTGAGTGGAGTAGACTCTATTCACCACCTGGTGGGTGGAGTGGAGACTGCTCTATGCAAGTCCCAACGACTGTCCTCTGGGCCAGACAGAGCACGAAGAAGCTTTCTGGATCCCATTACCCTCAAGTATCATATCTCCCTCTACCTCTTTTTCTCTCTCTCACTCAGACTTCTGGGCCTCGGGAATTTTGCTTCAATTTGCGATGCTGCAAAAGATAAATTTTAGAAATACTATACGTTAGCGTAGATGTTTGAATATTAATATCAATAAACATTAATTTCTTCCTTTCTGTAAGAAAATATGAGGTGAATAATAACACTATTTTATTTATGAAATATACCAAGGAACATGTTACAGTGATTACTAGTAGGTAGAGTAATTGTATATTACATAAAGTCACTAATTACACACTGCATAGCTCAATTTTAATGGTCAAATGCTCTAAAATGTTGCATTTCTGCTAAATTGCAATGTATTATAGCATTGTCCATCTATGACAAATAGCAGGTAACACACTTTGCACATCAGCTTGTGAGTGCTGCTAACACCTTAAAGAGTTTCCTGTCAGCAAAATATATTGATTACACAAACACACACACACACACACACACACACACACACACACACACACCACACACACACACACCACACACACAACACACACACACACACACACACACACACACACACACACACACACACACACACACACACACACACACACACACACACACACACACACTGTACACCAGTTGATTGACAGTTGAGAGACGGGACCAAAGAGCCAAAGCTCAACCCCCGCAAGCACAAATAGGTGAGTACACACTCACACACACCTTTGATTCCATTAAATATCCTTTAATAAGCAAATATGTCATAATAAATGAATTGAAGACGAAACCAAGAAGATCTAAACAGAGAAACATAAGAAAACAAATGACAACTTAAATTTAATCCATGTGAAAAGTAATGAGAAGGGAGAGAGAGAGAGAGAGAGAGAGAGAGAGAGAGAGAGAGAGAGAGAGAGAGAGAGAGAGAGAGAGAGAGAGAGAGAGAGAGAGAGATTAGAAGACCAGAGAATCAACACAACCCGAGGGTCGTGCTAATGACCCAGGCGTGGAGAAGTTGTCACCACAACCCCCGTGTGGTCTGGTCGGGACGTGCTCCTCCGACCTATCACCAGAGTAACTAACGGAGAGGCGCCAGAGGGCTGCATGAAAGAGTGTCGTGCACACTGGCATGCACAACATAGAGCAACAGTAATGGATAACCTGAGAAGAATATGTAGAATATGAAGAATCTGTAGAATGTGAAGAATATGCACATGGGGAATACAAAATTAATCGAATATTAAAAGGAATATTAAAATTATATATATATATATATATATATATATATATATATATATATATATATATATATATATATATATATATATGTATATACATATATATAATATATATATTATAATATATATATAATATATATAATATATATTTAAAGTTCAAAAGTCAAGTCAATAGCAAGACTTTTACCATTGACTTGCCAGACCTCTTTCTTAATACCTTCCGTCAATGGTTCTTCCTAAACACACAAACTATACTCAGTGGGTGCGATAACCTTAGAAACACAACATAAATATAATTGACATAAATGCAAAAGTGTTACATTTGCAATTATATATTTTATATAGGTATTAATCTAAACAGCCATTACCTTTTGGTTTAGCATTATCTTGAAGGTTAAAACTCCAGCCATTAATAACGGAGATAATGAATTTGGGGAAATTTTCGATGGCGAGCATCTAAATGGTGTCGTTAATTCCATATTCCACACGTCACTGAGAGCCACCGTGGAAATTGTGTATCTACAGGTAGTTTCTGAATACATAAACCCAGCCACAGATTCTTCCACTGAAACTGACACAGAGTATGATTTTTTTTGTCCATATGCTCTTGGACTATTAAGGTGACTGATGGTCTAATAGCCGCATCAACAATAATAAATCAACATCACCAGCATAATATAAAATTGGCAGCATTTTTTTTAGAAAGTTCAGAAGCATGAACGGGCGAGATACAGACATGACAGAAAATGAAGGATGTTGAACAGAAGCATGAACGGGCGAGAGACAGACATGACAGAAAATGAAGGATGTTGAAGACATGTTCTTAAAAGGTTTGTAATGTCTTGCGAAGTCCCCAGCAGACTGAGAGACCTATTTTTACAGCAGCAGTGCTCTCGTTGCTACCAAGCACATTCTGATTACCTAGTTATTCGTCCACTAACCAGGTTCCTTTCTATTTGGTACATCATGATCTGGTTCCTCTTGGCTTCCAAATGAGTTTGTTCTTTGACCAGACCACACACTAGAAGGTGAAGGGACGACGACGTTTCGGTCCGTCCTGGACCATTCTCAAGTCACAATCGACTTGAGAATGGTCCAGAACGGACCGAAACGTTGTCGTCCCTTCACCTTCTAGTGTGTAGTCCAGTCAAACTACTTCAGCCAGATTATTGTGACTCATCGCCTGCAGTTTGTTCTTTATGACATGATTACTCATGATTGAACTCATCATAATCTAGTGTTCCAAAGCCTTGGTACATCTGTCCCAGGTACACCTGGGTCAGCGTGACCTGTCTCCCTGTGACCTTCAGTCCCTCCCTCCCCCCCATGGTCTGGTTTCCACTACAATACATATTGCCCGGGCTCGCCTTGTATGTCGCATTACCCAGTGGCCTCTCTCGTCAGCCTCGCCGCTCATGCATTACCTTGATGTATTTCTGGGAGGTCCTCCCTTACACTCGCTGTATGCTCCTAGGAGCTATACATCTACCTACACACACTCTGTTGTAACTATTACTGGGTGCAGTAATCTTGTATGTATATGCTCCAAGTTGCTCTAGTGTGTATATTTTCCAAGGTTGCCCTAATCTGCACTCCGGCTGTGAAGTCGCTGTTGTTGGTAATATTTCTGCCACAGTTGGAACAAGGTCACCACAGCCGGGGGGTGTATTATTATTATTAACATCTTTATTGACAAAATTAATTACAATTTTGCCTAATCTGAGGATTTCAATTAAGTCTTATTAAAGTGAGGATAATGCTAGTATTCACTGTCACGCAGGACAGAGGGTCATACATAAGACAACAGGTCTAAACTGTAGGCTGAAGCAAATACATATCATGGTTACAATCGTGTATACTACACTCTGTAATACCTAGCTGAAATATTCCAAAACTTAGATGGCAAGGATTAACGAAGACAAGTATACCTGTCGTGTTCATAACGCAAACAACGACACGCAGGAACCCGGAACAGAGAAGAAAACAGCATTTTCAGACTGATACGTTGAGTCTGGAGCCATTAAACACGACAGTACCATCAAATTGAATGAATGTGGCATATAAAACTGTTTCTTCCGTGGCAGGGCCCTCATATAATTCATTAACGGTAGTAAAAGATGAGTTATACCATTCAGAGATATACAGCATGTGCATGTGTAAGTTTTCAGGGATTTTGTTTATTTTAAGATTTCAAAGCGTTGACGTTTGCCATCATTTATGGTATATGATTTATGGCAAAATGATAAGTAACTGATTCGAGTACAGCTGATATGTTGACAGCATCATCGACAAGACTGACCAGTAACATAATCGACTCTGCCGCTCCTGAGATGTGTGACGTTTGACGAATCAAAGTTTAAGATTAACACATTGTTGTCCCCGATATATTGAACAATTTAACATTTGATTACACCTTATATATTTATACTAAATAAGTTAAAACTCCGTCGCCGTAGCAATCTGAAACTGAGGTTTTTAACACGTGTAATGAGTGCATTACTCTTTTTTTTTGGCATTTAGTAGTTTTCTGTTGGGCATTTAGTAGTTTCTGTTCTGTGTTTACTAGTTACTGATCTGTATACACTTGGCAGTTGCAGATTTAAGTGCCCCAGGCAGTGTCTGATTGCTGTGTACCAGGCACTTCATGGCTTGCGTGTACAGGACACAGGTGACCTTTCAGACGTAGAAATCAGTGTTTGATTTCTGTGCACCAAGTAGTTATTGATCTGTGTGTACCAGCAGAGTTTCTGCTCTGTGTGGACCAGGACAATTCATGGTCTATGTGTACAAGGCAGCTCCTGACTGCTGTACAGGTAAAGTCATGAATGCAAATAGCATAGTGCATCTGGCCACCAATATGGCCCGCCTAATTAAGGTGCATTAGTGAGGGTATTCCTGGAACACAGGCAGCATGTTAAGCCTCTTACCAACAATTGGCGACTCGAGACCTCATCTAATTTCCTGTCTCATTAACAAGCTTTCTTAAATTTGCATAAGATTCTAATTCTTTTCAGCAAGATCATTGCTTATAAATGAATCCCTCTCCGGGTTAAATAGCTGTAAATCGTCCCAACAGTTGTGTTATAACAACTTTTTTACTCCCGATAACTAAGAAATAGGTAAACAAAAATCCGAAGAAACTTCCGGTAAAGACATGTTATGATTTTATATGCAAATTTGATATTTGCATATAAAATATAAAATCTTTGTATATTATTTAAATTATTGCATTGTATTGTACTTCAGAGTGTTGTATATTTACACAGGCTCTTAACTCTTTTTCTCTTATTCCTTAACTCTTTTCCTTTATCATTATTACTCCTCTTGTGACTAGTTCTATGTTCTATCCGTTATTTTGGCTGACTATCCAGCTTCGTCAAATCCGGTCTTGTAGTTGAATATTCATCTTAATATAATTTTAGTTCGTAGCTGTATTATGGTTTCTTGTATTTGTTAATGTGAGACTCGTTCATTACTTCAATCGTTCCGGAATGTTATATCTCGGTCATTTGGATGTTTTCTGATAGTTTTGACACTATAATCTGTTTTAATTTGTCATTTGTATGTCATAACTGTTAAATTTATACCAGAAAAGGATGGGAAAAAGCAAACTTACTGAATAATTCGTTCTCAGTTTTTACATTCACTGGTACTTCTAACATAACTGTTTATTGTTTACTTGTCTACTAGTCTGCATTATATAAGTAACGTCTGTGATAAAAAAAAAAGTTTCATCTAGCTCTTGTAACCTTCTTCAGATGGGAGCTATTTTGACGAAAAATTAAAGGGTTTAAATGGCAGAAACCAATATATACCCCTCGTTACTAATATATATACACTTCATCGTTAATTTGCACTGCATTGTAAAGTCGTGAGATTGCAAATGTCACTTATGCCACTGCAGGAGTCCTCAAATCTCTCGTTTGTTAATGCAAGTACTCTATAATATATATATATATATATATATATATATATATATATATATATATATATATATATATATATATATATATATATTATATTATTCTACTCGTTAACTCATTAAAGGAACTGGTAGGGAAGACGTGTTCTTGAAACAGTGCCAGAGTCGGCAAGCTTGACTACCAATCGTGGGTGAGCAGCCTCATTCATGAATATATCATGACGGAGTACATTATCCTCCCGCGCTCACCCTCCGGAGGAGTGAGGCGCCCGCGCACCCAACCACCTCCCGCGGCGTCACTCCAACTCTCCCTCCTGCTGCTGCTGCTGCAGTCCCCCCGCCGTCTGGCACTTCCTCCACACGGGGGTGACCAAGGACGCTGACTGACATGACCCTCAAATGGGCTCTAATTATCCTCCCGGCGGACATAGCCCTGAGCGGTGTATAAGAACCTGCGTACGAGAAAGGGGAACCTCCGCATGAGTATTGATTTCGCTATTGACTAGGGAAGGAGTGTTGCGGGGTAGCTCACGCAGCTTGGCGAGTCCGCTAGTGGCTGCCGACGGGCCAACAGTCCTGCAGCCTCTGCTTACCGCTCACAGATACACGCGGTTCCGGGGTGGCTTGGACGCGCCTCCGTGTGAAGTGTTGGTTGATGAGCACTCCATCCGTTTGGGGGTCCGGTGGAAAGAAAAACCAAAAGAGCGGGAAGGAGAAGGGAGGAGCAAGAAAAAGAGTGATAAAAGAACAATAGTAGACAGTATTATTCTTGAAAACTTTGGAAGTTTGCAGGATTATGGGCGAACTGGTGAGAGGCGACCATGTGAAGTTGGGTGGTCCGTGGTCAGGTTGGTGACGACAATGTGGTGGTGTGTTTGTCTTGGTGTGTCACCAGTCTGGCTCTTGTGTGAGTGGTGACCGTCACTATGCTGTCTATTGCGTGTTTCAGTCTTCTACAGCATGTTATTTCCTAACATCGTTCTAGTCACATGGCGACTTATGCATGCTTGTTGTAATACAAGACGTTTGTTGATATTCCATTATGTATTTCCCCCCCCCAGTAATTATTTATAGTATGTATTCATTGTTTTTCAAATGCGTTATAAACAATGACTGGGAGAAGGCGAGGTCCTCGGAGACCTCTGCTGCTCCGCCAGTGTGTTCACTAATGCCGAGTGATAATTAACGTTTTAACTGTATATTTCCTGGTATATATATAATGTAAGTAAGCACGAGGTGTGTGAAGCCATTATAACTTTATAATGTTCATGCCAAGTTAGGTTTAAGATCCTATACTGCGCTAATTGGGGTCTAACAGCTGGTTGAGCTCTCCTCATTAGAATATATATATTTTTTACTCCACATAGCATTTTATTTTCTGAAACGCCTTTTAAACGATTATTTCTCTAAATGAATTTAAATAATTTGAATGGATAATTCTTAAAATATTGACGAGTGTTTTTTATATAGAAAACACACAAATACCAATGATTGTATATCCTTACGTACATACATGTGAATTTCAGTGAGGGACATGTGATGGTATGAGAATTTACCACGCTAGCTAGTGGCTCGCACGTGTGTCTGGAGAAGTCGGGTAAAATGCGGTATAGGTTACCGGTTTGGGTCTTACCATGTGTGATGAAATGCTTACTTCCATGGTCCGGAGACTTAACCCTGGTGTGTATGTATGTATATATATATATATATATATATATATATATATATATATATATATATATATATATATATATATATATATGAATGGGACTGGATATATATTTATATAATATATAAATATAACCAGAAAACTCTTGACCCTTGAAGGATTCGAACCCGATCAGCCAGGGCAGCCATGGGAGTACTTGCAGAGATGAACTAGGGTCCTAGCGCCGCCTTCCAAACGTTCTTAGATTAATATAATGACTCATTTCTCACGTTTTGCATGGGAAATGGTCTGCGGTACTGGACGGACACAGGCTGGTAAACCTAAGTTAAATGTTTTAAGAAATATTGGCAGTTATTGACATGCCTCCGGGCGATTTTCACGGAATCAAGTGTGAAATATATGGCGTGATCGTAACAACATATCTTCTTGAAGAGCCATACAGCTGTTTCAGTGATTCTTAATTGATAAATGTCCTGAGAAGAGGGAGGGGAGAGGGTGGAACGGGAGAAGGACGAGAACGGGGGGAACGAGAACGGGGGAAGGGGAACAAAAGGGACAGGAATGGGGGAATCAAAGGAAAGATGGGATTAAGGGTGGGCCGGGAAGACACCTGGGTTCAGCTGGATACCCTTTATATAATAAATAAATGGAAATATCTGTCTCTTCGATGTTGGAGGAGAGAGGTGAAGGAAGGGGTATGGGGAGGAATGAGGGAGATGAGAGGAAAGAGAGGGGAGCTGGAATGAAGAATAAGAGAGGGTTGGAAAGAGAGTGAAAAGGGAAAGAGGATTAAAGAGGGGCAGTGAGGGAAGATGGAGGAAGAGGAAGGTTGTAAGGAGAGGAAAAGAGAGGGAGTGAAATAGGGGGATCAGGGGATTTGATTTGAGTGTTGCCGCCGGAGGCGGCTAGTTTATTGTGCACCCCATACTCACCCTGTGAGCGGTAGCGCAAAAAGCATTTTTCTTCTTCTTCTTCTTGATAGTAGGTGCAGTTTGCATGAAGGGTTTGTCCTCCCGATGACTGCACCAGTACAGATGTTGGTAGAGGCGTTTATGTTGAAGATGATAAGAGTTTCAAAAGTGCTTGTTGCGTTGTGCTGTAGACAGAGGAGCGGCGACTAAAACAGAGGTGTGTGTTAGAGGGAGACTTGCCGCACCGTAGGGCGGTGTGTTGTGTTTATAGCGTCAGCTGATCCTTGGTACTGCGACGAGTCGGTTGTTTCCTGTGTTTAGCTGTTGGTGGCGCCAGGTATAAAAGTGGCACGGGTCAGATGTGACCATAGAGCATTACAGAGGGCACAAAAAGTCATTATCAGACCTCAACGGAGATTATTACATAAACAATTTCATCTATCCTTCACACCTTATAATTACAATGTCAGCTAGTTACAGAAAATGTTCTATTTCAAGAGCTATATATTTACAGTAAATCATTATACATAAATGGTAGGTCTTATTGCTAATACATAATTGTTTAGCAGGGGAGATATTACAGAGTCAGAGAGGAGCTGCTGTTTATTATTAGTCTTAACAATACACTACTTCTTTCTTAATCTTATATGTCGTTTATCTACTGGGAGCGAAATATGGATACAGTGCAAGGATTTCAGGTATTTTATTTGAACTATCCTGGGGCACGGTATAGTACCCCTCCAAGTGTGTGTGTGTGTGTGTGTGTGTGTGTGTGTGTGTGTGTGTGTTGTGTGTGTGTGTGTGTGTGTGTGTGTGTGTGTTTGTGTGTGTGTGTGTGTGTGTGTGTACTCACCTATTTGTGCTTGCGTGGGTTGAGCTTTGGCTCTTTGGTCCTGCAATTTTATGTGTGTGTGTGTGTGTGTGTGTGGGCGGTTCTAGCATGTTTCCCCTCTCCTCCAAGCCTGTCTATAGCTGCATTTCCCGCCTGTCATCCCATCTTATCTGCCTCCCATTTCTCGCGTTCCCATTTGCTCCCTTGTCTTCTTAATCCCCCTTTTTTCCCCCTCTCTTCCCCTCCGCTACACTCAGCCTCCGCAGCAGCTCCCTGGGGAGTCATAACTTCCAGCGGGAGCCACGATAAAGACCTGGAATGTTTCCCTTACTGCCTGGCTCTCGTGTGTATACAAGTCTCTATGTGTTTGCCTGTTATTACTTACGGGGATCGAGATCTGACTCCCAGGACCCTGCCCCTCCCCCAAGCAATTTCAACCTGATGTATAGATATATTGCCCCTACGTTCTTGTACTATATTGTACCTGGTCCTGAAACCGTGGACGGACTTGGTTTCTACGACAGCTGCTCTAAGTGTGTGTGTTCCACTTGCTTACCACTCGCGCTGTGTCTCGTAACTGTATTTCGCCAATCTCACACGTCTTTCTATCCTCCTTCTATGTTCTTTCGTTTTGTTTCCCCCGCCATCCGGGAAATCGATCTTGTTTTACGTTGTAATCTTCTCTCTTCAGGTTCTTTTCTCTTCTAGGGGTTGCAAGCTTTAATTCTCCTCTCCTTTAACGCAGGTCAGGGCAGGGGTGGGGGCGGGGGGTCTAGTAGTCCAGCACGCTTTTGTAGTCCCTGGTTCGAGGTTCCCGGGGTGCAAGTTAATGAAACTCTTACCTTGCCTTCGTCTCTACTGGCTTCCTTCACTTTTACTTTATCTCCCTCATGCCTTCAACCTTCACTCTCTCCCTCCCCCACACACCCTCACGCCTTTATCCCTCGCTCTCTCCCTACCTCACGCCTTTATCTCTCGCTCTCTCCCTCCCTCATGACTTCATCCCTAGCTCTCTCTCCTTTCCTAATACCATTTTTTTTTTTGAGATATATACAAGAGTTGTTACATTCTTGTACAGCCACTAGTACGCGTAGCGTTTCGGGCAGGTCCCTGGAATACGATCCCCTGGCGCGAAGAATCGTTTTTTCATCCAAGTACACATTTTACTGTTGCGTTAAACAGAGGCTACAGTTAAGGATTTGCGCCCAGTAAATCCTCCCCGGCCAGGATACGAACCCATGACATAGCGCTCGCGGAACGCCAGGCGAGTGTCTTACCACTACACCACGGAGACTGTGGTGTAGTGGTGTAGCGGAGACCATCAACCCTCGCTCTCTCCCTCCCTCATGCCTTCAACCTTCACTCTCTCCCTCCCTCATGCCATCAACCCTCGCTCTCTCCCTCCCTCTCAGCCTGCCCCATACCCCTTGCAGCCTCCTGATATGGTTCCATTCCCCAACACTGTCATGGTAGGGGTGTACGCCGCGTAGTGTGCCCCGGACCCTGTTGCTCTACCCGCCTGGCCGTCTCTTTGTCCTCGACCTGAAATATGTACTCAAGCTGTTAGGGGAATCTCTCCATAATAACTTCAGGTTGTATATTCACCTAGTTGTGCGTGTGGGGGGGTTGAGCTCTGGCTCTTTTGACCCGCCTCTCAATTGTCAATTCCTCAAGGGATTGCTAGCCACTCAAGGGGCTCACAAGCCTGTACAGAGCACAAATAATCCTATAATTATGCTTGGTTTATTGTGTTAGTAAGGGGATTACTGTTGTAATCTTCAGTGCCGGACTATGGGAAGGTGTGTGTGTCTGTCAGCAACATGTTGGGCTCATCATTTATAATGGTGCTGTCTACGTGTGCTGGCTTTGGCTGTTGGTCCACGGAGGGGGGCATTGGCCTCAGGGGAAGGGGGGCAGCGGCCCCAGACAGCACCAGGGGAGGGAAGGTAGCGGGGAGAGGAGGGAGAGGGACAAGGAGGGCTGCGGGTAGGACAAGACAGCCTGCGTGGGGACTGTGGTTTAGGGTGTGTGTGTGTGTGTGTGTGTGTGTGTGTGTGTGTGTGTGTATTCACTTAGTTGTATTCACTTAGTTGTATTTTACGGGGGTTGAGCTTTGCTCTTTCGGCCCGCCTCTCAACTGTCAATCAACTGTTTACTAACTACACTAACTACTTTTTTTTTTTTTTTTTCACACCACACACACACCCCAGGAAGCAGCCCGTGGCAGCTGACTAACTCCCAGGTACCTATTTACTGCTAGGTAACAGGGGCATTCAGGGTGAAAGAAACTTTGCCCATTTGTTTCTGCCGGGTGCGGGAATCGAACCCGCGCCACAGAATTACAAGTCCTGCGCGCTATCCACCAGGCTACCTGGCCCCCCCGCTATCCACCAGGCTACCTGGTGTGTGTGTGTGTGTGTGTGTGTGTGTGTGTGTGTGTGTGTGTGTGTGTGTTCACCTAGTTGTGCTTGCGGGCGTTGAGCTCTGCTCTTTCGGCCCGCCTCTTAACTGTCAATCAACTGTTACTAACTACTAACTAACTATTTTTTTCACACACACACACACACACACACACACACACACACACACACACACACACACACACACACACACACACACACACACACACCAGTAAGCAGCCCGCAGCAGCTGTCTAACTCCCAAGTACCTGTTTACTGCTAGGTAACAGGTGCATCAGGGTGAAGGAAACTTTGCCCAATTGTTTTTTCGCCGGCTGCCGGGATCGAACCCGGGTCCCTAGGTCCACGAGTATAGAGCGCTGTCCACTCAGCCAGCCAGCCGTGACTGAGTGTGTGTGCGTGCGTGCGCGTGCGTGTGTGTGTTCTCAGGTACTTACGCTTGTAGGGTCGACTACTTTATGTGTACTCACCTATATGTGCCTGGGTGCACATGTTTTATTGTTCTTTGGTCTGAATACTCACCTAATAGTACCTGCAAACCAGAGCGTTCCAGCTTGTTTAATATTCGCTACCTGGAACAAAAAGTTCCAAGCAGCACGGGCTATGGTGAGCCCGTAGCGTCCCAGCTCTTGGGGGCCCCACATTTTCAGTTGTCTATCGTCTGTTGTTGTGGTTACCTACCCAACATATTTCCGTCATCTCTACGCCTAAATGTGGAGATAATCTTGACTACCTCCTTCTCTTACTCCTTCATCTTTCTCGCTTTCCTTAGACTGTGCATTATAATAATTCACTTATTATCTGTCATTAACGTCAAAATTGCAGTAAATGAAGCAGGAGAGATCGACGCAGCTGCAAATTGAACTGATCCTGCAACTTGTATAGTGGTGAGCAACGGTGTTGGATCCAAGTCGAAGTTGTAGTGGTGAGGATCCTGACCTCCCAACTCTTATCCCCTAATCTTATTTCCTTTACATCTCCCTTCTTCCCTTCCCTATTGCCTTACCGCCCTGCCAACATCTTCCTTCTCAGACTCCCAAACGCAGGTCATTTTAACTCCATAAAAACATTGTTTTTAAACGACTCACTTCGAATTAATGAGCAGCGTTTAAAGGGTTTCCACAAGATCGATGTTAGTCTCCCAGAGTCCCTGGCTCTTAGCGTCCACCTCTCCTAGCGCCCAACCACTCCTAGCGTCCACCGCTCATAGCGTCCACCGCTCCTAGCGTCCTCGCCCCCAGCGTCCATCAGCCTCAAATGACCCCAGTTCTCAGTGTCAAACTCTCCCAGCGACCAAATCAGCATCCAGCGCTAACTATAGCCACTTCTACCAGCGACTCTTGCTCCCAGCAACACGCATTGCTCTCAGCATTTATCACGCCTCAAAAACATCACCGTTTAGACTTCTAGTTTTGAGATGTATATAGTCACTTTATACAATCAAGTAATCTTGAAGATCTCTTCGTAGCTTAAAGTTGCCTTTGATGGCTGATAAATTCCATCACTCTGTAACAAACTATGTAAATATGGATGGTGATATCACATAGCTCGTGATATCTTAACACATAAACCTCTGTAGCCCTTCGAATAGTTTAGCATAATCTTTTAAATACAGATGTACCGAGGACTGAATATTACAGTAACAGCCAATATAATCCACATTTTTATGTCCTGAAATCAATTACTCAGACGATCCTCAGGCCGCTGATCATTGCTGAGTTAGGGACTAGAGAACACGGATGTCACATGTGCCCCGACGTTTCCGAGTCGGGGAAACTGGAAGCCTCGAGCCTATATGTAGGCGGGAAACAATTGTGCCTTGCGGCAGGTATGTGGCGATCACTGGCTGCGTATGGGAAGATGAGCACGGAGGCCCCCTCCCTGTTACACCGAGGACCCTCTGGAAGACTATCCACACCCAGCGAACTCGGACGACATAGGCGCCAGGCATCGTGTGAACTCATGAGTAGTCGAACGAAAGTTGTAGCTTAAACTGGAATCGCGATGCTTCTCCTTACTCGAGGCCATTCGAACAAAAACTCATCACCGTCATCCGCAGATCTTCGGCAGAGAAAAAACCCCCAGACGTCCACCACATCTTGAGGACATATAAGAAAACCACCCGGCCCGCCGAGTCAGCAGGCACCTCGTGGCCAAGCCAGCTCAGGACCCACTCTCTCTCTCTCTCTCTCTCTCTTTCTGCCCTAAGATCTTACCAGGATACGAAAACAAAGCTATCACTTCCCCCGTGATCCCAGCGATATGTGCACCATGGGTTGTATCAATCCGGGCAGCCGAAGAGGAATGTTTTCTGGAGACCCTCCGGCGGAAAAGGAGTGATCGATACGTCTGTTCAACGTCAAGGTAGAGCCAAGACTTCCAGACCGCTGATACCGAGTTGCCATATATATATATATATATATATATATATATATATATATATATATATATATATATATATATATATATATATATATATATATACATAATATATAAGGCTTATATCGAGGTCCCCTACCCAGGATGCGACCCCACATCACAATGAAATGTATGAAACTGAACATGTGTATGGGGCAAGTAACAAAATGAGCCGACTAACAGACGTTGTCACAGCTCGAATAATTTTGCTGACAAGTATCTCTTGCAGTTCATTCTTGTATAGGGCTCTAGATGAAGTAAAGCATATGGAAGAAATTTACTTTTCTTATTAGGACAGAACGGTGCTCTCTGCAGCCCAGTGTCCCTGCTGTATATGGTGTAGTATCTTGATCATTGTGTTTTGTCTGTCTGTCTGTCTGTCTGTCTGTCTGTTCTGTCTGTCTGTCTGTCTGTCTGTCTCTCTCTCTCTCTCTCTCTCTCCTCTCTCTCCTCTCTCTCTCTCTCTCTCTCTCTCTTCTCTCTCTCTCTCTCTCTCTCTCTCTCTCTCTCTCTCTCCTCTCACCCTGGAAGTGTGTTTGTCAAGAACATCAGCCGGAGACGTCTTCAAGAGAGCAATTAGCCTGGCGCCAGAAGGGCGTCTTATCAACAAGGGCAGTGACTTTCCCAGCACTAATTACACAACTTTCATTAATCCTCAGCTTCCGGTCCAGCTTGAAAAGTTTCAGGCCGCCTCGGAGGAAGGATGGAGGAAGAATGTAGTAGAGGAAGCAAGAGAAAGAAAAAAGTAAAAAAACGACAATATAGAGGATAAAGAGTGGGAAGGGAGATATCATGGGATAGAAAAGAAAGCAGAAGAGGGAGAGGAGAACAGCGACCGAATATAGAGACGGTACAAAATGAAGCGAATAAATCGAAGAGAAGAAATAATAGTAGGAAAATCAAATTAGGAGGAAACGATTCAATTTCTTCTCTTTACTATGCACCCCATACTCATCCAGTGGGGGGATGGAAGGGGGTTTGAGAGCACATAATCGTTTCAGGAACAGACTTCTAGATGTTCCACTGCTAGGCTTAGGCTCGGCTACAAGTACCTCTGGGTTTTGTAACATCTGCTGATGTAGATTTGACTAAATGTAAACTCTGTCAGCAGAACTATTCGCATACTTTGCGTTATTATATAATGGAATGTGAAAAATTGCGGAATTAGAGATAACACCATCAATAGTGTCCAAGAAATGTGTAATACTTCATTCATAATGATGTGCTGCCCGAAATCTTAGCGAAGTATCCAAAATTTGCTTACTGTCGGTAATGCATGCACATGACTGTAAAGCTGCCGCCCAGTTGGGTGGGTGTGGAGCAAGACTAGTAACTGTGTGACTCACTATAGATGTAAAGCGCCTTGTATAGTGACTGTTGTGGGCCTCTTGTTGAATCACTTGTGACACAAAAGATTATTGATATGTGTATTTGTGTGGGTGATTAGATATGTATGTGTATGTATATATTTATACGTATATATATATATTTACATGTATGTATGAGAATGTGAACATGTATATATAACATTGATAATTTTGTAATTAGCGTCAAAAGATTGTTATTTGCTTAGCTAAACGAACTAGAGGGTTCAGTTCCTGAACCGATTATGTGCCTCTGTAATCCTTTACACATCGCCATCGCCCACGGGATGGTAGGGTGGATGATAAAGAAAGAAATAGAATTGAACATGGAACCCCATAGTTCGTTTGGCTAGCAAGTGACAATTACTTGAAGCTAGTTGCCCACAATTATTACTGCTACATACACATATACATATTCATATCAATAATCTTATATATCACAAGTGATTCAACAAGAGGCTCACAACAGTCTGTATACAAGGCACTTTACATCTATAGTGAGTCACGCAGTTACTAGTGGCAGAGAGGAAGTGCTTCTGCTCCTGCCTCATAAGTAATGACTTGAACGGCGGAGAGTGTAGTTGTGAAGGTTGATGTCTTCAGCCGAGGATAACATGGGCAGGCAGGCGAATACTCCCGGAATATTTCAGCCCAGAGGTGTTTGTGAATACGAATGTTGTGTGGGGATAAGGTACGTGAGAGGTGTGTGGTGTATGTGTAGGGTGAGGTGTTGATGTAGAGTGACGGGTGGATAGGTTGAGTTGCGGGTTAGGGTGAGGTGTGGGTAAGGGTAAACTGTGATATTGTGAGAGTATACGTGAGGTAGTAGTTGTTGTGTGGGTGGGGGATACGAACCCACAAAGGGGAGGACGGGATATTATTATTATTAGCATCTTTATTGACAAAATTAATTACAATTTTGCCTAATCTCAGGATTTGATAGTCTTATTAAAGTGAGGATAATACTGGTATTCACTGTCACGCAGGACAGAGGGTCATACATAAGACAATAGGGCTAAAATGATGAATGAAAGACCTGAGAGCCTCTGCTATCCACACTTGACCTGCGTCAGTTTATGCGCGCTAGCCCGACGCTCACACACACACACATGTGTATATATATATATATATATATATATATATATATATATATATATATATATAGATAGATAATATATATATATATATATATATATATATATATATATAGTGATATATACTATATATATATATATATATATCTCTATATATATATCTACTTGTATATATATATATATATATATCTATATATATATATATATATATATATATATATATAATGTAAATGTTTATATACGTAAACAAAGTACTACTTGAGAGGGGAGGGATACAAATGCAACCTACACAACATACTGAGGGAAATAGACAAGGTGGACAATGATAGACCTCTATAAACTGAAAGTAAAGTAGGACTAGAAGACATAGATGGAAGCCCAAATGAGCCATAAACACGTCAAGGATTTCCTTACATGTCTACGTTTGTCGATCAACAAGAGAAATGCACAACTTTGAGGCTGAATTCGATATTGCCCCATGTTAGGAGTTTCATCATTTTTTTAAATGCAAGGTAGACATATATGAATGGTAGCTACATATATGAATATAGTAGCTACCTCGTATGATCCAATATATACCCCCTCTACACTTCCTTTATCCTTATGTCCCAACAGTTACATACCCAAGAAGGACTACACATTCCCAGCTAAGGGAATAACATCATAAATCGTTTTCCAGATGTTTCATATAAAACATTTATGCAAATTATAGTGGGAGAGAAAGTAAGATTGCAAATATTAAACACGTCTCCCAGGTGGAGAGGGTGAGCACACTGACGCCCCGGGAGTGGAGTGAGAGTATGTGTGCTCGAGTCAGCCTTCAGCTCCGCCTTCACAGCTCAAAATTAAACAATTCTCCCGAGCTACAAGATTGAATTAAATGGTAAGAATTTAATATATATTAAGTATCTGTGCTGTCAGCAGTCCCGCCACACTTATTTAGATTAGGAACAGGACCAGATGAACTCTACACATAGGTCACTGAACTCCACGTTGATATCTCTATATATAATATATATATATATATATAGATATATATATATATATATATATATATTATATATATATTATCTATCTATATATATATCTTATATATATATATATCTATATATATCTATATATATATATATATTATATATTAACTTCGCTTCGGAGGGAAGAGGATAAGGATTTAGGATGGGAAGAAAACAAGGAAACTATGATGATATCTCGCCTATATACGCGAGAGGTGGTAATAAATTACATAAAACTATCGTCCTATTCAGACAAATTTAGAAGCATATTTGTAAATATTTATACAAATCATTAGAGTTGTAGCGGGAGTGAATATCCCTATAATTCTTATTGCTTACACTAGACCGGTGAGATTAATGTTGAGAAAACACACACAGCATAAAATTAGAACGCTGCGAATGCAATTTAAATGATAACTAACATAAACTAAGTTAACCACCGGTGTTAGGATAAATATGTTAATAATTATCATGGATAGAGTATTGTAAGTTTCAAGGTAAAGGAATTATGAGAAAGCGCTAAGCCAGTGTGAGTCTGTAGCACAGGGTGTGTAGGGTCCTAGAGGACACTACTTTTATCAAGTTCAAGTTCAAGTAATTTTATTGAGATAATAAAATGCATCTCAAAAGGTTGGAGTAGTTTAAGGCTATTTCTACCCTCGTAATAACTTATAACTGAGAGCTAACACGATTAACTCTGGCCCCCTCCCCTCCCTTCAACCACTTGGGCTGGACGGTAGAGCGACGGTCTCCTTCATGCAGGTCGGCGTTCATCCCCCGACTGTTCAAGAGCGACGGTCTCCCTTCATGCAGGTCGGCGTTCAATCCCCCGAATGTTCAAGTGCTTGGACACCATTCCTTCCCCCCATTCTCCCTATCCCATCCCAAATCCTTATCGTGATCCCTTCCAAGTGCTATATAGTCGTAATGGATTGGCGCTTTCCCCTTATAAATTCCCTTTCTTTCTCCCCCCCTCCCCCGAGGGAAAAATCTGGGCGATTAATGTTGGTATAACACTGAACTATTAGGGTCCAAAACCTGTAGCGACATTGTGGCGTCATAGTGAGGTCACACACGTCAGGCTGCGAGCAGCCGCGTCCAACAGCCTGGTTGACCAGTCCAGCAACCAGGAGGCTGGTCGATGACCGGGCCGCGGGACGATAAGCCCCGGAAGCACCTCAAGGTATCCTCAAGGTATCCACACACCTGGGGGACACAATAAATAAAACTCAACATCTTGTCTCTTATTTTCGTAAGTTTGGATGGGTTGGGTTAGGTTAGATGAGGTTGGGTGAGGTTTGGTTAGGTTAGGATAGGTTTAGTTAGGTAAGGTTAGGCTGGGTTAGGTTAGGTTAGGTTGGGTTAGGATTGGTGGAGGCTAAGTTAGTGAGGTTTGTTTAAAGAGTAACAGGTACATAGGGGATTATATCCCTCATCCTCACACAGCCCTCCACCCAGTCTCAGCCCTCCACCCAGTCTCCAACCCTTCACCCAGTCTCAGTCCTCCGCCCAGTCTCAGTCCTCCGCCCAGTCTCAGTCCTCCACCTGGTCTCAGTCCTCCTCCTGGTCTCAGCCCTCCACCCAGTCTCCAACTCTCCACCCAGTCTCAGCCCTCCGCCCAGTCTCAGTCCTCCGCCCAGTCTCAGCCTCCACCTGGTCTCAGCCCTCCACCCAGTCTCCAACCCTCCATCCAGTCTCAGCCCTCCACCCAGTCTCAGTTCTCCACCTGGTCTCAGCCCTCCACCCAGTCTCAGCCCTCCACCCAGTCTCAGCCCTCCATCCAGTCTCAGCCCTCCACCCAGTCTCAGCCCATTACTAGCCTTTCTCCTTAACATGGTGAGCGGGTCTCGTTAAATTGAGGTCGTTAGCATTTGGACAAAGACATTTTTATTCCAAAGGTAAAAAAAAAAACCTAGTAATGATGTTTCAAGGGAACTGATAACTTTCAGCGGGCGGTGCTGAGAGACGCTGTTGGGACAAGAGAGCTAGGAGATGTGGCGCTGAGAGAGAGAGTGGTGAGAGGAAAGCAATGGAGGAAGGTTGTGAGAGTGATTTAATTGAGTTCCAGACTGATATTGTACAGTGGTTAATTGATTTGATTGTTGCCACCGGAGGCGGGTAGTTCGTTGTGCACTACATACTCCTCCTGTGAGCTGGTAGTTTGTTGTGCACTCCATACTCCTCCTGTGAGCTGGTAGTTTGTTGTGCACTCCATACTCC
>WNGS01111181.1:31082194-31101851 GCA_020271785.1 Procambarus virginalis
TTATACAGTTGGTGGTACAGAGGCCAGGAGGTCTAAAGTCTTTTACGGTTTCACATCAAATTTCCTTATGTGTTTCTTCAAGTGGGGACTCCATGATGGCGCGGCATTCTCTAAGACTGGTCTCACGTAGGCTTTGTAAAGCACCCTAAAAAGCCTCTTCACATAGGTTTCTGAGTGATGTTCTAACTTTTGCGAGTGCAGAGTTCGCTGCTGTCTTTATCCTATTTATATGTGCCTCAGGAGTTAGATTAGGTGTTACGTCCACTCTCAGGTCTCTTGGGAGTGGACTTTACTGTCCTGTGTGGAAGAGAGAGGGGGGGGGGTATATAAAGGAGTATGCAGGCAATCTTGAGGTTATCTTGAGATAATTTCGGGGCTTAGTGTCCCCGCGGCCCGGTCCTCGACAAAGAATCGTTTTTGTTACACACCCCCAGGAAGCAGCCCGTAGCAGCTGTCTGTCAAACTCCCAGGAACCTATTTACTGCATGGTAACAGGGTTGATCAGGATGAAAGAAACTCTGCCCAGTTGTTTCCCCCTCCACCGAACGCGGAACCTCAGAACTACGAATCCCGAGCGCTGTCCACTCAGCTGTCAGGCCCCCTGATGGGGGGGGGGGGTTTGAATGAACAACTCTAACAGGTTTTCTATATCCCTAGATAATGTTTCTAGGTCTCCTGACAGCTAAGTGATGAAGCAAATGGACACAGTTTCT
Organism: Procambarus virginalis; assembly: GCA_020271785.1. Taxonomy (NCBI): domain Eukaryota; kingdom Metazoa; phylum Arthropoda; class Malacostraca; order Decapoda; family Cambaridae; genus Procambarus; species Procambarus virginalis. The sequence goes on from WNGS01111181.1 coordinate 31,082,908, forward strand.
TTCACTCTGATGCGTCTGTTCACCTAGCAGTAAATAGGTACCTGGGAGTTAGACAGTTGCTACGGGCTGCTTCCTGGGGGTGTGTAGCAAAAAGGATTCCTGGTCGAGAACCGGGCCGCGGGGACGCTAAGCCCCGAATTCATCTCAAGATAACCTGAAGATAACCCCTATGAACATTCTAATGCTAAAAAAAATGACTGAGATTATAACCGGGTCCAACGACGGCGTTGTCTTGATTTGCCACAACGTGCAAAATACAACGTACTAACCTAACTCGAGACGTATATATGTTGGAACCCGAGCAACCTACCTAACCTAACCTACTAATACATAGAAAACGTGGATATTTTAGAAGCCGCTACTGTTCGTAGTCCCGTGTATAATTTCATAGCCATGCAAAATACCTCTTTTGTATGATACCACAACATACAAAATGAGACGTACTATAGCTGAGAGGACGGTCTGTGGCCGAGTATTCTGACCGTATAAAGTCAGAAAGGACGGAATTCCCGGGATTTAACCATAATTTAAAAACAGTATTAAACATTAATACAAAAATATGTAAGTCAGCGATAAGATATTCATAAGACCAACATTGCCCAGATTAAGTGGCTCAAGCTCGGGCTGGAAAAAACTAATTGAAAATTGAATAAATGATTATCGAGAAACATTATTAAACTTTCATTAACCGGGAAGTAATTTTTATCAAATTGTTGAAGTAAAAAGAAACTCGAAAGCTATTATTGGCAGTAAATAAGGTGATAAAGTCGTAAGCTCATCTTGACTACAGCAGCCCTCTGAAGGCTGATGAAGGTCTAATGCCATTCTCAGACCCTTGTCTAGATGTAGTACAAAATGATGCCATGCGCATCATCCTGGGTAAATGGTAAGCATGGTAAATGTGTGGCCACGTTTGCGGTAGAAAATAATAATAATAATAATAAGCTTTCTTGACGCTTCTGAAGAAGAAGGTTGAAGCACCAACACCACACAACCTCGGTTGTCTCTCGTGGAACCCACGAGGCTTCACACGACGCAGGTGGTGGGCTGGAACCCGAGATAAATGGTATCGAGAATCTCTTCTGGCGCTGGTTGGACGTGGCCTTTAACAAAAGTACTGAAAACCTTTTCCAATATTGGTGCCAAGCAGGGAGCCAGCAGTTGTTGTGTATATGCCAGACACACCCACCGGAAAAGCCAAACACGCCCCCAAGACGATCCCAGTATGCCCCCATCCTTAGATAAGCCCATCACACCCCACGGACGAGCCTATCGGGCCCTCGAGACAAGCCCAAGACGCCCATGGCCCCGTTAGAGCAACTTACATTACTCTAACGCCATTTTACCGACACACCCAAGGCCGTCGTAGGTTATAATCCGGCATCTTCAGACAAAGAAATCTTGGTATTACCTCGCTCATGACACGAAAGGCAAATCAACAGAAAACAAGAATACAGAGGCGTACATATAAGTAGATCAAGATAAAATATAAAATATTCTATCCTTTACGTCCTCTACTCTACGTCCCCAAACAGAGCAGAAACAGCTAGCTACGTTTCCTTTTACCAGATGCCTCTGTTCACCAACCACTTAAATATGTACCCTGGAGTTAGGCAACTGTTGTGAGGGTTGTATCCTGGGGACCGTCAATAGTTGGCCAAGGGAGGGGTGGGTGGGGGACCTTAACAAAGGTACAGGTTTTCTGTCCTCCCGATAAGGAGGGGAAATTATTTAAAAGCTTTACTATTCCCTGATCAACCAGGCTGTGACTCATACGTCAGGCTGCGAGCAGCCGCGTCCAACAGCCTGGTTGATCAGTCCAGCAACCAGGAGGCCTGGTCGATGACCGGGCCGCGGGGACGATAAGCCCCGGAAGCACCTCAAGGTATCCTCAAGGTAAGGTTCCCTGTCTCTTCTTCTCAAGCCCCCAAGATTAGTTGAGGACGCCCGGGGTGCGGTCGGGCTGGGACCGGAGGGTTAGGGCTGGCCTTGGGGGAGCGGTCAGGAGGTACGGGAGACAGGTGTTAAAGGAGTAAGGAACACTCTTGCTTCCTTAATTGGTAACTTTAAACCGTGACTTTATAGTTTCTTGGGAGTTGCTTGAAGGGTGGGGAAGTGGGACAGGCGAGGCACGAAGACACTACCTTACCTTGCGATGATTTCAGGGGCTCGACGACCCCGCGGCCCAGTCCTCGACTAGGCCTCCCGGTTGCTGGTCTGGTCAACCAGCAAATTCCTCCCAAAAATTTGGGAGGAATTTGTGAAAACGTATTTGGGAGGGTGTGAAAAACACACCCTCCCAAATACGTTTTCCTCCCAAAATAGAACAAAAATACCTCCCAAAAATAGAACAAAAATACCTCCCAAAATAGAACAAAAATAACTTCCAATAAAGCACTTCTTCTGATCGTTACCCCCCCTCCAACCACTTCTTATTTTAGATTTGTTTCTTTTTTTTGTCTTGCGTCTTTTCCTGGAGAATAAAAAGAGCTGCATTTTTTGGTGTTGGCAAATCCTCTATTGGATTTACCGATCGTTTAAAAGCTACATATTATGTTGTTTCCCAATTGTTCGCAAGTTCTTTTGGCGTTTATTTGGCGATGAATCGTGTCCTATATGGAGGTAACACACGCTGTTTCTTGCAGTGTTTGCTATAATCACAGTGTTCCAGTATTTTTTTTTGCAATCGACACTGTTCCTAGACATTGTTTAGTTTCCTAGTTCATTATTCCTTGGCACTGTTGAGCTCTCCATAGTCTTCCTAGGCATTGTTTGGCTCTCCACAGTCCTGGTTTTGTTCTTCAACGTCAACCGTGACGTATCGGCTGGATGACGCCATGAGTCCTGGTGGTGGAGTGGGCTCTATACACCATCTGGTGGGTGGAGTGGGCTCTATGCACCACCTGGTGGGTGGAGTGGGCTCTATGCACCACCTGGTGGGTGGAGTGGGCTCTATACACCATCTGGTGGGTGAGTGGGCTCTATACACCATCTTGTGGGGGAGTGGGCTCTATACACCATCTGGTGGTGGAGTGGGCTCTATACCCATCTGGTGGGTGGAGTGGGCTCTATACCCCATCTGGTGNATATATATATATATATGTACATTACTAGAAAATTTGTTAAATGTCAATCTCAATATTACTTCTACTCCAAGAAATCATTCTCACGTGATTATATATATATATATATATATATATATATATATATATATATATATATATATATATATATATATATATATATATATATATATACCAATGAGAAAATCAATTGGCTACATCAGAAGGCTTTGGGGTTATATGAGAAGTTTGGACTGGCTTCAGTAGAAGCCTCCAGACTTCCTGTGGATTCAGTGGAATCCCTAATTATATAACTTAAAGCATGTCGTGTTACAGGGGGTAAGGTGCGTGGGTGGGGAGTACTTTGATCGAGGGTTCGAGTCATCTCATTATTCAAATTGATATTTTTTTTTCATTAACACTTCTGTTGTCATTCCGACTTCTGTTACTATTACTGTTAACTATTACTGTTAACTGTTACTCATTAACAGACCTACTACTGTTGTCATTACCAGGGCCCTCTAATGTTATTATTTATAATGAATACTGTTATTACTAATACACATTCCTTTTTCAATACACATTGGGCCTCCGCTGGCTGGGGTAGACATTGGGCCTCCGCTGGCTGGGGTAGACATTGGGCCTCCGCTGGCTGGGGTAGACATTGGGCCTCAGCTGGCTGGGGTAGACATTGGGCCTCCGCTGGCTGGGGTAGACATTGGGCCTCCGCTGGCTGGGGTAGACATTGGGCCTCCGCTGGCTGGGGTAGACATTGGGCCTCCGCTGGCTGGGGTAGACATTGGGCCTCCTCTGGCTGGGGTAGACATTGGGCCTCCGCTGGCTGGGGTAGACATTGGGCTTCCGCTGGCTGGGGTAGACATTGAGCCTCCGCTGGCTGAGGTAGACATTGGGCCTCCGCTGGCTGGGGTAGACATTGGGCCTCCGCTGGCTGGGGTAGACATTGGGCCTCCTCTGGCTGGGGTAGACATTGGGCCTCCGCTGGCTGGGGTAGACATTGGGCCTCCGCTGGCTGGGGTAGACATTGGGCCTCCGCTGGCTGGGGTAGACATTGGGCCTCCGCTGGCTGGGGTAGACATTGGGCCTCCGCTGGCTGGGGTAGACATTGGGCCTCCGCTGGCTGGGGTAGACATTGGGCCTCCTCTGGCTGGGGTAGACATTGGGCCTCCGCTGGCTGGGGTAGACATTGGGCCTCCTCTGGCTGGGGTAGACATTGGGCCTCCGCTGGCTGGGGTAGACATTGGGCCTCCGCTGGCTGGGGTAGACATTGGGCCTCCGCTGGCTGGGGTAGACATTGGGCCTCCGCTGATAGGGGTAGTCATAAGGTCCCCGGCCGCTGCTTAGAGTAGTCCCCCCACTTATCGATCTAGTCTAGCACCCAGGGGTGTGGGGCGGGAGGATGCCAGGTTTCCGATATATACCTTCATATCCCTTCCAGTGCGCGGTGACGAATCCAGACCCTTTACAAATACTTCAGGTCCGTGCACTGTGAGCAGGTGCACCTTGTCGGTGGGGGAGGCCCTGGCTCATGAAATAAAAGGGTGGACTCTGCCATACTGTATTCACACTCTGATGTGTCAAGCAGGGAGGCTGCAGATCTCACTCATCCGAGATTAATTCTGCAGTTTATAATGCGAACCATTTCACCTCTTCTACGCTCCCTGGCTGCCTCGGGGAGCGCATTTTCTTTCTCTTGGGTCAATACGAAACAAATCCTGCGACGACCCCATCAGCGCCCCGGCCACCGTCCCTGCAGCAATTTTAATGAGTCGTCGTCCTGTGCGTGCACGCGATGGGTATCTTTTTTTTGTGTGTGTATATAGTTTGTAGTTGGGTAATATTATTACCGGGAGTGTGGGTGGCTACCGAGGATGTCGGCTCTGGAGTACGTGGACTCGGGACTCGCCTCAAGAACTATAGATATGGAAACTTGACAAGGTACGGAAGATTAAGACGAGGCTCGTCCCTGAATTACGTGGGAAGGGGAACAGTGAAAGATTGAAAGGAATCAACCTAACGAGGCGAGAAAGGAAGATTGGGGACATGATAGAGATATATGAAGTACATAGGAGAATTGGCAAGCTGAAAAAAAGGAAAAAAAAATGTTTAAATGAATTCCTGAATTTACCTGAAATTTTACCTGAATTTACCTGAGTCATTATTTTTCAAGTAGCCTCGACGAGGACAGACAGCTAGCGGCTTGCCAAAGGTAACTTAATTTGTCTTAGCAAACTGAGAGGACATGAATAGAAACTATAGAGACACAGATTAGTCGAAGAAGTGATAAAATATTACTTTAATTAAGAGTTGTAATAAAATTTAGTAATTAGTAATAAAAAGATAATAAAGTTATTAGAAGTAATTAAGTAACCTTTATTTATAGAAGATAAAAAACTATACCAGGATGTAATTCGGTAGTTATTGAATTATTACATGACCAACCGCTGGAAACGAGGTCCAACTGCAGAAAATCGATCACGTAGGCACAAATAGATGAGTATACAAACAAAAATTGAATCAATGCTCACACACACACACACACACACACACACACACACACACACACACCACACACACACACACACACACACACACACACACACACACACACACACACACACACACACACACACACACACACACACACACACACACACACACACACACACACACACACACACACACATCATCAACATGGGTTCAGGGAGGGTAAATCTTGCCTTACAGGCTCGATAGAATTCTACGATCAGGTGACAAAGATTAAGCAAGAAAGAGAAGAATGGGCGGACTGCATTTTTTTGGACTGTCGGAAAGACTTTGACACAGTACCCCATTAAAAGGTTGATGTATAAGCTGGAGAAACAGGCAGGGGTAACTGGTAGGGCTCTCCAGTGGATAAGGGAGTACCTAAGCAATAGGAAGCAGAGAGTTACAGTGAGGGGTGAGACCTCAGAATGGCGTGAAGTCACCAGTGGAGTCCCACAGGGCTCTGTGCTTGGCCCTATCCTGTTTCTGATTTACGTAAATGATCTCCCAGAGGGTATAGACTCATTCCTCTCAATGTTTGCTGACGACGCCAAAATTATGAGAAGGATTAAGACAGAGGAGGATAGCTTGAGGCTTCAAGAAGACCTGGACAAGCTGCAGGAATGGTCGAACAAATGGCTGTTAGACTTTAACCCAAGCAAATGCAATGTAATGAAGATAGGGGTAGGAAGCAGGAGATCAGATACAAGGTATCATTTGGGAGATGAAATACTTCAGGAATCAGAGAGAGAGAAAGACCTGGGGGTTGATATCACGCCAGACCTGTCCCCTGCAGCTCATATCAAGAGGATAACATCAGCAGCATATGCCAGGTTGGCTAACATAAGAACGGCCTTTAGAAACTTGTGTAAGGAATCTTTCAGAACATTATATACCACATATGTCAGACCAATCCTGGAGTATGCGGCTCCAGCATGGAGTCCATATCTAGTCAAGCATAAGACTAAACTGGAAAAGGTTTAAAGGTTTGCCACCAGATTAGTACCCGAGCTGAGAGGTATGAGCTACGAGGAGAGACTACGGGAATTAAACCTCACTTCGTTGGAAGACAGAAGAGTTAGGGGGGACATGATCACCACATTCATGATTCTCAAGGGAATCGACAGGGTTGATAAAGACAGGCTGTTTAACACAAGGGGCACACGCACTAGGGGACACAGGTGGAAACTGAGTGCGCAAATGAGCCACAGAGATATTAGAAAGAACTTTTTTAGTGTCAGAGTGGTTGACAAATGGAATGCATTAGGAAATAATGTGGTGGAGGCTGATTCCATACACTTTCACTATCATATCTACACTTTCAAGTGTAGATATGATAGAGCCCAATGGGCTCAGGAACCTGTACACCTGTTGATTGACGGTTAAGAGGCGGGACCAAAGAGCCAGAGCTCAACCCCCGCAAGCACAACTAGGTGAGTACAACTAGGTGAGTACACACACACACACACACACACACACACACACACACACACACACACACACACACACACACACACACACACACACACACACACACACACAAAATTTATAAAGACATGCATGTACAGTGAAGAGAGCAGTGATGGCCGAGTGGTTAAGGCGTCTGACTAGAAATCAGATGGGATCTTCCCGCGTAGGTTCGAATCCTACTCACTGCGAGAACGCTGGTTTTCTTGCTTTGCCAAAATAAAGAAGGCAGGTGTACTGTACTCTCTCTAGCTCTGGGGGTGCCCACCCATCACATCTCAAGGGAATTGATAGGGTAGATAAAGACAGGCTATTTAACACAAGGAGCACACGCACAAGGGGACACAGGTGGAAACTGAGTGTGTGTGATTGGAGATTGGATTGAGTTTGTTATGCACGCGAAACCTTGAAATTAATCTTCAGTGAAACAAAATAAAAAGTATTCACAGAAGATCTTGTGGATTATTCTTAAAATAATAATTAAAAAAAACACATCTCCTCTCTGGATCGCGACACTAAGACGTTGGAACAGGAAACTGGCCGCTCTTGAGTCTTTAGTTTTCCTAATGAGTTCCTCGCCCACCTCCTTTAGGAACTCAAGTGCACATTTACCCCCAGGCGCCCAGAGTCTCAGAGCCTATCGGCACGAACCTGTAACAACGTTCTAGGTCCCTGTATTTGTTGGTTTTCTGGGTCTCCCTGAAGGTGGCTGCCCCGCCTCCCTCAGCTGTGCTGTAAGGTAGATAGGTATCAGCCAATGTAGATGCACACGTGTAGTCCCATACGACCTGTTTACCTCCCCTCCATGGCTACAGAGTGACTCCATCTGGGCGTTTGTGGCTGTTGTTGTGGCTGATAGTGGGTTAAGACGCCGGGTTACAACAGGAGGTCCCGGGTTCAATTCCCGCGGCAGGTAAGAAGCGTTGGGTTCAACGTTTCCCTTCGCGTGATACCTAAGTTCACGTAGCAGTAAATAGGTGTCTGGGGGTTAGAAGTGTGGGCGTGTACACTATAATGCAGTAGGTGTGACAGAGAAAATAGGTTCTGAGTCATTACATTAGACAACCAATGGTTTGAACTGCCCAGACAGCCTTCGGGAATTCGGAGTCTACGGACTCCGAGTTCGATTCCCAGCTGAGGCAGGAATATCTTGTCAGACTTTCTTTCTGTTCACCGTCGACAGGTCCCATAGAGGGAGTTAGCTGCTGTGGGCTGCATCCAGGGGATGTGTATTTACTATTTGTGCCTGCAGAATCGAGTTGTTAGCTCTTGTACCCCGCCTTTCTTGAGCATATGAGGAAAGTTGAAGTAGCCTACTCAAGGAAAGGACCTGAATTCAAAAGGTTTGCATACGCTCAAAAGTGTCAGAAAGCAGTAGATAAGTTTGTCTTTCCGACAGTTTGTCCCTCTCGAAAAGGAGAACAGTGACCACAAACTACAGTCCTCAGACTGGTCCTCAGACCAGCCGGGCTGTGGTGGATATGTGGGCCTGCGGGCCGCTCCAAGCAACAGCCTAGTGGACCAAACTCTCACAAGTCAAGCCTGGCCTCGGGCCGGGCTTGGGGAGTAGAAGAACTCCCAGAACCCCATCAACCAGGTATCAACCAGACTACAGTCCTCAGCTGCTGACCGCCAGATAACAGTCAGACCATCGACTACACGACACCAGTCGTTAAACCAGTCTCTTACATCATCCCTTATTACCTCGTGGTCGGCCATTGGCTTGTGCTATATGTCCCTTGCGTGGCCGAGGGAGTAGTTTAATTCTGGGCGCATGTGATCAACGGCTTGCGACCAAATTGAACTTCGTGACGGTGATGGAGGTTGGCCGCTCTTGCTGGCAACTCGCTCTTGGTAAAAAGAATTTGGAGCTCCTCGGGGAGTATTAAGAATAAGAGTTATCAGCTTAAAGGAGAATATCGCGATTGGAATTTTGAGTTAAGGAGAATTTCACAAATGGACGCTCCAGGTTACATGCATCCAGCGCTAGTGGCCAGAATACGCCTGGGATATAGACGTATCTGAGAGCTTTCTCAAAACCCAAATGTCGAGTACACAATGTGTCAACTTTGTGAAAGAGAAAACATGCACTCTCTTGAACATTATATTGTAGAATGTCCCATATTGACTGACTTTCGCCTTCCTGGGCTAAGGTATGCTGAACTCTGTAATTACTATATGAGTACTGGAACACTTGATGATATATTGGACTTGTATCCAAGATTGACCATGTAATGTATCAATTATACAATGTATGTATGTGATGTAACTATATTACCTGAGCTTGTAAAAGCACCTTAATCACCTTCAGTGATTAAGTGCTTAATTGCACACAAGTTTCTTTATCAGCTATCTCACCCTGTCAGAGTAAAAGAGACAAATGTATGTGAATGCATGTGTGTGTGTATATATGTATGTATATGTGTGTGTGTGTATGTGTATAAAGTATATATGGAAGCTGATCAGAATTACATTTCACCTTTGTAAATGCACATTAATGACACTATGTATAACACACATTGAACACTTTATGTAGGGCATACATAAATCTGTGTATTTATGTATTTACGTATGTAGGTTAGCTTAGCATTTTAAAAGCACCGAATCACCTTCTGTGGTTGATTGTTCAATAAACACCTGAACTATATGTTTAACACATCTCTAACCCTGTCCATGGAGGACAGAAGAAAATGTATATATGCTGATTAGCATTGTAAATGTGTGGCCACGTCTGTGGTAGAAAATAATAATAATAAAAAAATAATCCAGCGCTCCATACACTTTACTCCACACATTATACCAGCGCTTCCTATACCGGGTATACCCTGTTTCGGTCCAGGACAAATCGAAACGTCGTCACCTCCTTCATGTTGAGGTGTGTGTGTGTGATTACAACCTGCTCTCGCACAAGACAGCACATATATGACTTATTACTTAGTCACTACTTCGCTTATAAATAAGTACATATGTGACATATTCCAAGCCATATTTTTTTCAAGGCACTAACTTTTTCTCTCAGTTTATTAAACAATAAATATTTTATACAAAATTTGACAATATCCTGAGTTACTTTACAATTTATTTAAATATTTTAGTTTTGTTTTATTATTTTTATAAAACTGTAATATCAATATAGGTATAGGTTCAGTACTAATTGTAATATCTTAACATACTAAGAAAGTTAGTTAGGTTGTGGTTTTCTATTCAGCTTTTCAAGGTAAACTCAAATATTCACAATAAATAGTATGTCACATATGCACTTATTCATAAGCAAGATATTGACTATAAGCAAGGGCGAGACGTGTATGGGTTGGGTGACCTCACACACATTACACCCAGCACTGGATGACCAGACATTTGTCGGAAAACCGACACCATTTACTAATATTCAATACAATAGGCAGATAATATTTCTGCTGGGTTGTATAAATAAATTCACTCAGAGAAGACGGGGCGCAGTGGAATTTTCCTCCCGAAGAAAACGGAGAATATCATTGCCACGTCGCTATTAAATTTACCAGCTATTCTGCTGGGAATTATTCTTAATACAGCAATCTCGGGGCTGTGAACATCATAAAAACATTTCACTTGAATTAACTTAATTATTAGTACCAAAATAGAGTTAATGAAGGCACTCTCTAAGCACTTCTTGACGCATCTGGAGAACACGGGATGCGTCAGTGGGAGGGTGGCCATTGTTAATTTTAACAACAGGTCGCTGGAGCAGAACAGCTCCAATAATTCTCTTGGACAACGGAGTTACGGGACTAATAGTGCTCTCGTTATCAACTCCAACTACGTCTACTATAAGGAAAGTGTATTACCGAAACCCGTTTATTATCTTTACATTCCTGGCCAGTTATGTTAGGTATATGTTGGACGAAGCGGTTAGCACGAACGGCAGCGACCGACCCAGAGTGAGTAATATTCTCATTTCTTTATTTAATATACCTATATTTCCTCTGATATAGCTGTCTCATATATATATATATATATTATATATATATATATATATATATATATATATATATATATATATATATATATATATATATATATATATATAGGATTCCTGCTATTATTGCAAGTGACCTTTGACGGGAACAATTGAAGAGGAAGCTAGAATTATTAGTTACCTAGTGTGAGAAAGCTGCAGGAACACTCAGGCCATGGATCACTAAGAACTCTAATTGACCCGGCCAGGATTCCAACCCGGATCCAGGATTACCCCTAAACGTACACAGGATAGACGATCATTGGTGCGGTGGTCACGGTACTGTGTACGTTTAGAGGTGATCCTGGACGGCATGGGTTCGAATCCTGGCCGGGTCAATTAGAGTTCTGAGTGAGTTACCTAGTGTTCCAGTACATCATTTGGGGGGGCCAGCCACACCCACAAGGTGTGGCTAGGCTGGCTTGTTCATCCGTGTTCCTACTGGTCGTCTTGGACATAATCAGCCAAAAAGTTAAGGCCTCCCGATTTTAATTACTGATATATGTAGTCTAATACTGTAGTGAGTCAATCAATTTTGATTGACTACGCATATAATTTAATGAACCCCCCCATAATGTGCAAGGAGATCGATCTGTGAGAATTTGCAGAAATGCAGTCCACTCTATCATACCATTTGCTATCGAAATATATAAATTAACGTAAATATAAATTCTATATAAATTCATATTAATTAAATAAATATAAATCTCACAGGTCGGTTCCCCACAACTTTCACAAGCAGGGAAATTTTTTTTAAATTTGATCCAATGTATTTACATATTTACTGCACTGCTTTTTACCAAATTAAAAAAAATATATATATCTGAGTATATATATATCAAAATCTCTTTAGTAGTCTTAAGCTCGCTGCCAAACAGCACTACATTATACAAAATAAAAACAATGTGTAAATTTAAGACGATTAGCGCATCTGTGCTGGACTCTACTCTAGTAAACCATGTTAAAATATACCAAATTCGTTTATGAACTGCTCCAACTCGCTAAATAATTACAACTTCACATTTGTTTATGTCCGTGAACGTGAGCCTTCATCACGAAGGTCTGCTGCTGAGCTCTTGAGGCCACACACCTGTCATTCTAGTCTATTCATTTTTTCCTGATAAATTCTTAATTCTTGCGAATAGTACGCAAACTAGGCTTCCGAGTAGTTCAAAGTCACCTTAGAGATTATATTAGCTCTTGGACCCCGCCTTTCTAACCGTCGGTTGTCTAATGTACTGACTCCCGACCTATTTTTTTCCCTCCACCACATCTACAACACATTTATCCCACACATATTTTCAGGATGCAACCCGTAGTTGTTATCTAACTCCCTATTACCTACTTACTGTTAGGTGAACATAGGCGTCAGATGGAAGGAACTCTGCCTATTTGCTTTTGCCTAGACAGGGAATCGAACACGGACGCATATAGCTATGACTCTAGAGTGCTGTTCACTGTGTGTGTGTGCTCATCTATTTGTGCCTGCAGGATTGAGCTCTAGCTCTTGGACCTTGTTGTTCTAGCCACCGGTTGTCTAATGCAATGGTTTTGTGTACTCACCTATTTGTGCTTGCGGGGGTTGCGCTTTGGCTCTTTGGTCCCGCCTCTCAACTGTCAACCAACTGGTGTACAGATTTCTGAACCTACTGGGCTCTATCATATTTACACTTGAAACTGTGTATGGAGTCAACCTCCACCACATCGCTTCCTAATGCATTCCATTTGTCAACCACTCTGACACTAAAAAAGTTCTTTCTAATATCTCTGTGGCTCATTTGGGCACTCAGTTTCCACCTGTGTCCCCTAGTGCGTGTGCCCCTTGTGTTAAACAGCCTGTCTTTATCAACCCTGTCGATTCCCCTGAGAATCTTGAATGTGGTGATCATGTCCCCCCTAACTCTTCTGTCTTCCAACGAAGTGAGGTTTAATTCCTGCAGTCGCTCCTCGTAGCTCATACCTCTCAGCTCGGGTACTAGTCTGGTGGCAAACCTTTGAACCTTTTCCAGTTTAGTCTTATGCTTGACTAGATAGGGACTCCATGCTGGAGCCGCATACTCCAGGATTGGTCTGACATATGTGGTATATAATGTTCTGAAAGATTCCTTACACAAGTTTCTAAAGGCCGTTCTTATGTTAGCCAACCTGGCATATGCTGCTGATGTTATCCTCTTGATATGAGCTTCAGGGGACAGGTCTGGCGTGATATCAACCCCCAGGTCTTTCTCTCTCTCTGACTCTTGAAGTATGTCATCTCCCAAATGATACCTTGTATCTGGTCTCCTGCTTCCTGTTTATTAACGGGGTGTGTGTGTGTGTGTGTGTGTGTGTGTGTGTGTGTGTGTGTGTGTGTGTGTGTGTGTGTGTGTGTGTGTGTGTGTGTGTGTTCAACACTAGGATGACGTCAGTATGAAAACAGATGTATTGTACGTCTGCTGTATAGTGAATGGTGTATAGTGAATGGTGTATAGTGAATGATAATGATCAGTCCGGCTCTCCAGCATACACCACGCCGATCTGGTTCAGTTATGCATGTAATACCAATATACAAAATTGCATTTCAAAATTCAATTTATTTTATTATCGTGAAAGTGGTGTTGAAAGTATAAGTGCCACGAAATATAAGCTCTCTCTCTCTCCTGTTACAAGAGTTTTTTCACGTGTTATTAAGGGTCATCTGCTTTGACAGTCATACATTCTCCCCGCGCCTCGGAAACAGTTTCATCTGGGTTCGAGCCCTTGCCAGGGAGGACTAACTGCGTCAATCCTAAAATGTTCATCCCTGTTCATCCAATGGCATGTGGAGGACCTTGTTGGAAGCCAATTGGCAGGCTATGTTCCATGGCAAACTAGTAGGGTAAGACTTAAATGAGATATGGGAAGGGAAAGCTCTTCAAGTTCAAGTTCAAGTGTGTTTATTGAGACAACAAAATACATCTCAAAGGGATAGAGTAGCTTAGGCTATTTCTACCCCCGGGAAAGCTCTTAGCCTGCCAACAGTGGTCAGAAGCCATCTACTCGTCACAGCTTGTCTTGTGATGAGCAAATTATTGGTTTGGGTCAAATAGAGCACAAAGTGGTGCCATTGTTGTAGAGAGAGACACAGAACGCGTATTGTTGAAGTTCTCTTCAATATCTGCGAAGGAAGAAGACAAGAAAATACATAGTAGCAGGTTTGACACTATGTGTGCCATGGAGGACGCAGTGAAGCTAGAAGGTATACTTCCTGCGTCCTTCTTGTAGATTTTGCATCTGAAGCTCACAGACCTTGCGTAAACAGTCAAAATAACTTGGGTGATTCCAGCTCTCTGTGCTGCGAGCTCTTATGTCTGTAATGTTTTCAGCATTATCCTCACTTTAATCAGACTATCAAAATCCTCAGATTAGGCAAAATTGTAATTAATTTTGTCAATAAAGATGTTAATAATAATAAATTCATTTACTGAAGAATATTCGTTGTTTGTAAGAACTGGTGTTATCTGTTCCAGTAAATATATTGTATGCTAGAAACATTGTGTACCCAGGAACAGCGTTTGTGAGTACAGAAACATTATCCTTCTTCGTTTATTTTCGGCTTCCTTCCCTCACCCTTACTTTCCCTCCTTCACACCCTATCCAGCTTTCCGGTCCTACCCACCCACCATCCGCACTCCCCACCCCACCATGGGGGCTCCACCGGGGCAGTAGACCCTGCTCCGTATTCCCAGGAGCATCACATCCTCAGTCCTCTGTTATGAAGCCTTCCAAGGCGCTAGAATGAGAAAATTGTCCCTCGTGGCCATAACACCGCCTGTTTCCCCTCCATTTTTATGCTGCTGCTTCAGCCGTCCCTGTTACTGTTGCTGCTGTTACCTCAGCCGACCATGTCTCTGCTGCTGCTGCCTCCCCAGCCGCTCCTGTTAGCTGTTGCTGCTGCCTCAGCCACTCTAAATTCTCCTGTTCCTGCTGCCTGTGTCCCTCTGTTGTCAGTGCTGATTCCCTTGCTGCTCTTGCTTGTAAGTGCTTATAGGTCTTCACTTCTGAATTCCCCATTGCTGACTATTTTTCGGCTCGAAGAGTGTGGCCTCAGCTTTATATACTTCTAAATTTTGCGTGGATAAGCATATGGGTGAAGGGCAGAAAAATGAATTGAGGGCAGGGAGGTGGGTGGAAGGCAGAGAAGTGGGTAGAGGGCAAGGAAATGTGTGGAGGGCAAGGTGATGGATGGGGAGCATTGAAAGATAGGATGGGGTTTAGGACTGGGAGATGGGTGGAGGGCGTGTGGGTGGCGGGTCAATACTCAGCAGGCTATAGCTGCCGTTCGCCCATATATTTGTGCCATCTGCCTGCCGTACCTGGGCTAGTCTGGATGAGACAAGATGGAGTGGTGTGGAGGTTCG
Organism: Procambarus virginalis; assembly: GCA_020271785.1. Lineage (NCBI taxonomy): Eukaryota > Metazoa > Arthropoda > Malacostraca > Decapoda > Cambaridae > Procambarus > Procambarus virginalis. The sequence goes on from WNGS01111181.1 coordinate 31,098,354, forward strand.
GGGAATGAAGTGGCACGGAGTAGTATAGTGTGGAGTGGAGAGGTGTGGTGTGTATGGGAGTGGAGTGATGTGGGGGTGGAGCAGACCCGCGGGCCAGCTAGGTGAGGATGAGGCTTCCCTCATCACCAGAAATTCATTACATTTCTGAAGTGTGGATTAGGAGCAACGAACCACTGTGTGTACGGAATGTATACCATTCCCCCGTCCTCTGGGAGGCTTCCGACGTCTCCTCTCTATGCACACACCTGTCAAATGTGACGGGTCACTAGCATGTGGGCTGTGTTCACCTGACTTGTGGAGGGTTTCCGTCGTCCTGTCCCTATACAGACACCTGTCCAATTACTGTCTTCTTATTTTTATTCTAGTAGTTCATATATTATATGGTGCGTATGTTTAGCCTCGTCAGCTTGTAAATCAGTCAGTGTTCTCGCCCTGTCAGTGTTCTCGCCCTGTAAGTGTTCTCGCCCTGTAAGTGTTCTCGCCCTGTAAGTGTTCTCGCCCTGTCAGTGTTCTCGCCCTGTAAGTGTTCTCGCCCTGTCAGTGTTCTCGCCCTGTAAGTGTTCTCGCCCTGTCAGTGTTCTCGCCCTGTAAGTGTTCTCGCCCTGTAAGTGTTCTCGCCCTGTAAGTTTTCTCGCCCTGTCAGTGTTCTCGCCCTGTAAGTGTTCTCGCCCTGTAAGTGTTCTCGCCCTGTAAGTGTTCTCGTCCTCTCCACCTAGTCTTGTCTTCATGGAGGTCTCCCGCTTCATCTTGAGCACCTCGGCTGGTAATTGGATTACCAACACTACCCGCAGCCAATAGCACCGACGCGCGCGCACGTATATGCATCTAATAGGGCCCAACATGCACAATAATATGTATAACAATATACATAAAAGAGGGAGACGAGGGGAGGGGGAGGTGTGTACTCACCTATTTGTGCCTGCAGGATCGAGCATTGACTCTTGGATCCCGCCTTTCTAGAGATCGGTTGTTTACAGCGATGACTCCGATCCCATTTCCCTATCATATCTAGTTTTAAAATTATGATTAGAGTTTGCTTCCACAACCTGCTCCTTAAGTGGATTCCATTTTTCCACTACTCTCAGGCTAATAGAAAACTTCCTAACATCTCTGTGACTCATCTAAGTTTCCAGCTTCCATGCACTCATATCCCCTCGTTCTGTTAATATTTCGTGTGAACAATTTCATCTATTTCTACTTCGTCAATTCCCCTCAGTATTTTATACGTTCCTATCATATCCCCCCTCCCTTCTTTTTGCTCCTTGGTCATAATTACTCAGCACTTGACAAAAATGAGTTTTCGATTGAACTCTTCTGACCTGAGAAAGGCCTTGATACTGTTAATCACAACTACCTCTTACGTAAACCCCATCATTATGGAATCCGAGGCCATGCCCTGGATTATATCCAATCCTATTTTAGTGATAGGCACCAATGTGTAGCCATCAATGATATAACCTCTCCCACTCTATCAATAACCGTTGAGGTGCCACAGGGCAGCATTTTGGGACCTTTCCTAGTTTTTATATACATCAATGATCTGCGAATGTCACTAACATTCTGAAACCTATATTGTTTGTCGATGATACTACCCTCATCTACTCTAACCCCAACCCACATACCTAAATAATGTTGTTATAATGAACTAAAAAAGTCCACTAATGGATGTCAACCAACAAACTAACACACAACATAGAAAAGACCTACTACTACATCTTATTTGGAAGCAATTTAACAAATGCAATTCAGCTTCAGATAGACAATGTTAACATTAGTAGTAAAAATGAAGGAAAGTTTCTTGGCCTATTCCTAGACAAGAGACTCAACTTCAGCACCCACATACAACACATAACTAAGAAAGTCCTCTAAAACAGTTGGTATACTCTCCAAATCAGATATTATGTACCTAACTCAGATCTCATCTCTCTATATTATGCACTAATCTATCCCTATCTTAATTATGGTATCTATGCATGGGGGTTCAACCACTGCAAACACCTCAGGTCCATCATCACCCAACAAAAAACTGCTATCAGAATAATAACAATTCTGCTTTCAGACAACACTCAAGGCCCCCTTGTTTAACTCCCTGCTAAACATAATCTCACTCCACACATTCTCTTGTGACAACTACATTTACAAAACCCTGTTCTTAAATGCAAATCCTGCTCTGAAACTCTCCCCTGGACAGATGTAATAGGACAAATTATCACCACACCAGAAATAATATATCTTTGATATCCCCAGAGTCAAACTTAATCTATGCAAACACTCTATGCAAATAAAGAGACCGTCTATGGAACTCACTCCCTAATGAATTGAAAAGCTGTCCAACTTTTGCGTCATTCAAAAAACAAAGCTAAAAAGTACCTAATTTCATCTTCATAGTTTTCTACCTTGTTGCTTTAAAATTGCACTGTATCTAGTGGCACCCAATCTCCCAATCTTCATGTACCCAATCCAAACCACTTTACCATTGTGATCATTGCTGTCTTCTGATATGTGCTATCAATTTGCTATATGGTGCCTATTAATCTTCGTTTAAATTACCAATCAAGCTGTCAATGCAATCAGAGCTTTAATATACAATGTGCTTTAATAAACCTACTAATCTCTCTCATCTCATTTTTTTTCTTTCTTGCAATGTATCTGTTATCATTTTAATTAATTCCGCTAGAATTTACCTACTTAAATTATCTGTTAGATTAAGGACCTGCCCGAAACGCTGCACGTACTAGTGGCTTTACAAGATTGTAAATTACCATTTTATGTAATCTCACAAACCCAATGTATCTTCTTGTATATAAATAAATAAAATAAATGATCGCATATATGCAACAAATAAGAGGGTCTGTTAGCTAGTCCCACTACAATGTAAATTGCTTGAAGAACACACGTTGGGGGTTATTGTTTTGTAAATTCACTGCGTGTCCTTGAAGCCACCGCCCACAGGATGTGTAATGAGGTCCATAATAAATTAATTCAACCGTAACCGAGCCGGTGTTATATGTGGGTCACTTGGGGTTGTGGGAGTGAGGTGCTTTGCCTGTTGTGGCGCCCCTCACCTCGCACCCCTCGATCAATAGTCACTCAGGGGGCTCAGTATCCCATAATTCAACGTTGAATTGACGTTATTTTGAGATACTGTGGCCCACGGGGCACCATGCAGCCCCTTCATGCCCCGCCACAACCAGCATGCCCTCCTCCCTTCCTGCACACCAAGACTCTGCCGCACCACCCCATCCTATCACCACTTTTTTGTTTTTTGAGATTATACAAGAGTTGTTACATTCTTGTACGCCACCGTACGCGTAGCGTTTCGGGCAGGTCCCTGGAATACGATCCCCTGCCGCGAAGAATCGTTTTTACAACCAAGTACAACGTTTTACAGATGTGAGTTAACAGAGGCTTACAGCTAAGGATTGGCGCCCAGTAAATCGTCCCCGGCCAGGATACGAACCCATGACAAAGCGCTCGCGGAGCGCCAGGCGAGTGTCT
>WNGS01111181.1:31103416-31114701 GCA_020271785.1 Procambarus virginalis
TACCACTGCACCACGGAGACTAATGTCACCAGCCCCCCCCCTTTCGAGCCCCTGATCCCTACTAGTCTATCTAACATCCCCCCAGCCACCGGAAGCCCATCTCTCTCCCCCCATTCCCCCAGCTCTACCTGCCCCACCAAGTCGCTATACCAGGCTGGGCCTCCCCAGCCCCGGTCTTGGCAGCGCTGGGACCTGTCCAGGCAGCCAGTCAAACAGTCACGGGCCCTGCCAATCCCTACCAGCCCTCCTGCCGCCCAGCACACCTCGCACTGTAGAAAGGGTTCTATAGTGACCGTACCTCGTCCTGTCAACCGTCCTTCCAATAGCGCGTCGCATTTTGACGTACATAGTTTACCTAAAGTCAAAACATTGTGGGCAGGAGGATGGTAGGGGCTCGCGAAATTAACATAATGTCCTGTTTTCCGTTCGTGGATCCCTCTGCTTGGTTAGGTTAAAGCGCTTTAGTTCGACAGTTTTTGTAACGTTGGAAACGCTCGGGGAGGACTAGCTGGTGGTCTGTTGGGCGTCCTACGGTACCATGAATACCTGGTTGATACCTGGTTGATGGGGTTCTGGGAGTTCTTCTACTCCCCAAGCCCGGCCCGAGGCCAGGCTTGACTTGTGAGAGTTTGGTCCACTAGGCTGTTGCTTGGAGCGGCCCGCAGGCCCACATACCCACCACAGCCCGGCTGGTCCGGAACTCCTTGGAGGAATAAATCTAGTTTCCTCTTGAAGATGTCCACGGTTGTTCCGGCAATATTCTTATGCTTGCTGGGAGGACGTTGAACACCGCGGACCTCTGATGTTTATACAGTGTTCTCTGATTGTGCCTATGGCACCCCTGCTCTTCACTGGTTCTATTCTGCATTTCTTCCATATCGTTCACTCCAGTACGTTGTTATTTTACTGTGTAGATTTGGGACCTGGCCCTCATGCCAGGCCCTCAATACACACATGGGGAGTTCTCACACGCGATAAATCAATATCTGGGAGTCTTGTCTCATTCCTGGCTATTTTGGTGCCTCAGTTTTTGGTTATTCTGACACTGCACACTTGGTTATTGTGGCGCTTTGCACTTGGTTATTTTTGCGCCTCACTCTTTGGTATCTCCTAGTGCTTCACTCCAGGTTTATCTTTGAACCTCATTCTTGTTTATCTTGGCGTCTCAATACATAGATTCTCTAGAATAGGGGCGAGGATTCGTCAAGCATTTACGAATCCACTTACGAAAATGTAAATTGGCCTTAATCGTGACAGCTTCATTTACATTTATTGAACAGCTCAACCAGCTTCGAAACGTCACAACACAAGGTTATTATGGTTATAAACAACCTCGGTTGTTTATAACTAACAAGTATGGTGTTAGTGGGCGTGTTGTGTTGATCAGTCCTGTACAATAAACTGGATTTATTTTGCCTTGGGTTTCCAATTATCTGAAAACCAGTTACTGTAAATTGACTGTAACTTGATATACTGTTGTTTGGACACAGGTTGAACAGTATAATCATGTCCAGCTTTTGACGATCAAATTATAGACTCTACAGTCTCCGAGGATTGACGGCCAACGCCAAACTCTTTCTATAATGATTAATAATTTTAGATGATTATAGTTAATTATTATTAATGTAAGTATTAAAGGTAATTATATATTATAGGTCTAATCCTTGTCAGCTTAATTATGCTGACGAAATAATGATTGACATACAAAAATGACTGATGGTTCACATTTGACTCGATGGGAAGAGATATACCCATCTCGTTAGACTACTATATGTTACCCGATCCTATATGCTTATAAGGACTATATACACATTAACGAGTATGATCGGGTGAGGTGAATCGACGCTTGAATATGTGATTTTTAATTTAAGAATTTGGTTTAGTATACACATATATTCTGTGTACAAGTGTATATTCCTGAAGACATTGTTGATGAAACGTTGTATTAAAGTGGAAATTATAAGGTAAAGTGATTATCAGGAGAAAATGCTAAGACATATCACGTATATAGCCCACGGAATGGATATGAGGAGGTTTCAGGCTACTGTAGGACGGAGGAAAGGAATAGACTAAGTGATCTTGTTTTTCTTCACCGTTTAGATGGTAGAAGGTATTTACGTAGCATGGAAAATATGCATAAGAAAATCAGCAATTATAATAATGATGTTAAGTTTAATCCAATGTGTATTTAAAAAAAAATGCTCTCCCCAAAAAGTATATGTAATAAATATATATGTATATATGTTAGGAAACTAGACTGTAAAATAAAAAAAATATGCTTAAATAGACACTTCAACGAAGGGAGGTTATGCAAAGTTAAGTAAAAAATGAAAAGCCAACATTGCTTGAAAAAATGCGAGAAGTTAACGAGGCTGTTCATTGATTTCCTCATCCAATATCATGAGGAGTGAGGGAGGCAGTGAGGGGGGGGGGGAAGTAACTTGCAGGATTAGATCTAATCTTTCTGGGTAGAATAAATTGGGGGTTGATAGTTTTTCGGAGTAGTCATGGAAGGCTGTGGACATCACCGTATTGATCTGGCTGTGTGTGTGTGTGTGTGCGTGTGTGTGTGTGTGTGTGTGTGTGTGTGTGTGTGTGTTGTGTGTGTGTTGTGTGTGTGTGTGTGTGTGTGTGTGTGTGTGTGCATGTTGTGTGTGGTGTGCATGTTGTGTGTGTGTGTGTGTGCATGTTGTGTGTGTGTGTGTGTGTGCATGTTGTGTGTGTGTGAGTGGGTGTGTGTGTGTTTTGAAGTTTGAATCCAAGACTCAAAACGTTGCAGCAATGTAATTACGCAACGTAAAAATAACGATGTGTGTGTGTGTGTGTGTGTGTGTGTGTGTGTGTGTGTGTGTGTGTGTGTGTGTGTGTGTGTGTGTGTGTATTGACTAGCGAAGAGACCTCCATGGTGGAGGTTCCTCTCTGAAGCTGCTCCCATAGAACACAGGCGTATAGTTCCAAGTAACTGCAGTAGACCATCACTAATAAGTGTTGACCAGACCACACACTAGAAGGTGAAGGGACGACGACGACGTTTCGGTCCGTCCTGGACCATTCTCAAGTCATTTGTCTTGAGTCAATGTACCATCACTAATAATGATGGTACATTGCAGATGATGGTAACGGGACTGATGACAGCGGTCGTTTATATGGGAATAATGCAATACTTATAGTTTTGTGTAGTTCGGTTATTATACACAGAATATCCATCCTGTGAATGGTAGGGGGATAGGCATCACTGTTTATAGCAATACGTCACGGATTTAGCCAAGCAATTCATCATATTTCTCCGTCGCTTGTGTAAGATGGAATAACCTTATGTATATATCCACTTACTCACTGTAGGCACGTACCTTATACCCACTTGGACTCATTGTAGGCACGAGTGTCACGCTCATGAGTCGTGGCCTTCCACAATAAGCAACGGGTGGACTAAACATCGCCAGATATTAATAAGTACTCCCACGGGGGCAGAACACAGGCAACGCCCACAGGGGCAGAACACAGCCAACGCCTACAGGGGCAGAACACAGGCAACGTCCACAGGGGCAGAACACAGCCAACGCCCACAGGGGCAGAACACAGCCAACGTCCACAGGGGCAGAACACAGCCAACGCCCACAGGGGCAGAACACAGCCAACGCCCACAGGGGCAGAACACAGCTAACACCTACAGGGACAGAACACAGCTAACACCCACAGGGGCAGAACACAGCCAACGCCCACAGGGGCAGAACACAGCTAACACCCACAGGGGCAGAACACAGCCAACGCCCACAGGGGCAGAACACAGCCAACGCCCACAGGGGCAGAACACAGCCAACGCCCACAGGGGCAGAACACAGCTAACACCCACAGGGGCAGAACACAGCTAACACCTACAGGGACAAAACACAGCTAACACCCACAGGGGCAGAACACAGCTAACACCCACAGGGGCAGAACACAGCCAACGCCCACAGGGGCAGAACACAGCTAACACCCACAGGGGCAGAACACAGCCAACGCCCACAGGGGCAGAACACAGCTAACACCCACAGGGGCAGAACACAGCCAACGCCCACAGGGGCAGAACACAGCCAACGCCCACAGGGGCAGAACACAGCCAACGCCACAGGGGCAGAACACAGCCAACGCCCACAGGGGCAGAACACAGCTAACACCCACAGGGGCAGAACACAGCCAACGCCCACAGGGGCAGAACACAGCCAACGCCCACAGGGGCAGAACACAGCCAACGCCCACAGGGGCAGAACACAGCTAACACCCACAGGGGCAGAACACAGCTAACACCTACAGGGACAAAACACAGCTAACACCCACAGGGGCAGAACACAGCTAACACCCACAGGGGCAGAACACAGCCAACGCCCACAGGGGCAGAACACAGCTAACACCCACAGGGGCAGAACACAGCCAACGCCCACAGGGGCAGAACACAGCTAACACCCACAGGGGCAGAACACAGCCAACGCCCACAGGGGCAGAACACAGCCAACGCCCACAGGGGCAGAACACAGCCAACGCCCACAGGGGCAGAACACAGCCAACGCCCACAGGGGCAGAACACAGCCAACGCCCACAGGGGCAGAACACAGCTAACACCCACAGGGGCAGAACACAGCTAACACCTACAGGGACAAAACACAGCTAACACCCACAGGGGCAGAACACAGCTAACACCCACAGGGGCAGAACACAGCCAACGCCCACAGGGGCAGAACACAGCTAACACCCACAGGGGCAGAACACAGCTAACACCCACAGGGGCAGAACACAGCCAACGTCCACAGGGGCAGTTGGCCTGGTAAACACATTATGTCTCCTCAACTCGATAGATCGATAGAAGTGAGTCATAACACGTAACATTCTGGGTTGCCACGGCACCGCTGCCATCCTCCGGCTCAGTCCTGTGTACACTGCTCACCTCCAACGCAACACTTTGATTAATTCCATTCACCTGGGGCACTACGAGACTCGAACCGTTGACCCCCCCCCACATGTGTGAGGCCGAAGCTTTCACTCATTAATCCCCTGTATATGTAAACCAATATATTATCCTTTGTTTTGTTTTTGAAAATCATATGCATAATATTTGTATTAATAAATTCTATACCGGTGAATGTAATTTATTATTCGTTGGGTTTAGACTGATTAATTGAAACAAAAGGTGTTTTATGACTATTAAGTCCCCTATGGTACACTTTTAAGTTCAAGTATGTTTATTGAGACAAGAAAGAAATACATCTCAAAGGGATAGAGTAGCTTAGGCTATTTCTACCCCCCTGGTACACTTTCTCTCTGGCTTTCCCCCCCCCCTCCCCCCCTCCTCACATTCGTATCTTACATATTTACTTTTCCTACCTCATCAAGACTGTAACTTGCTTAGCTAAATGAATTGTGGGGTACAGTCCCTGAGCCCATTATGCGCCTCTGTAACCCTTTCCACTACCGCCCACCAGTTGGGTATGGGGTGCATAATAAATGAACTAAACTAAACTAACCTACCACTCTTTCTTTACTCGATAATGGTCCTAGTCACTCCGAAACGTCACTTCCTTCATTTTTAGATGTGTGGGCTGCGGGGTGTCTATAATGTTCAACGACGTTATTGTGACTGGCAGTCTGCACTTTAATATATCCTCTGACAGGGAGCAGCACTCATCACAACTACGGAAAAGTAATCAATCACGTTCCTAGGGGCTCGTCACTCGGGTTATGGCGGTGATTCAGTTAATAAACGTTTTTTTTACGCTCTTAAAATATTTTTTTTTGTGAAGAATTTTAATCTCTCAGTACAATAGCTTTATTAGCCTCCTTCTCTGTTGCTTTAGCTGTTTACTAACACATGTTCGGGAAAATCTCATAATAACTTTTGAATGAATCTTAATTTTAGAATCTTCAGAAAATGTTAAGAAAAAATGACACTAGGCTTTTTATATGCTTGAAATAGTTTGAAAACAGTAAATTGCTTCTAAGTTTAACTAATTAAACTTAACTTTGTCCCGTGACTTACATCATACGAATTATGATTAAAATGTTATATATAATATAAATATATATATATATATATATATATATATATATATATATATATATATATATATATATGATCAAGCAGGTGGGGCGGCCAACCACATGGAAACAGCAAAATCTCTCAAATACAGGCGACTGGCAGGTCAATACCTCTTTGTTCCCATAGCGTCTGAGACGCATGGCCCCTGGGGCAAGAGTGCCTTGGGATTTCTCAAGGAATTGGGTTCCAAGCTCATCGACGTCACCAGAGACCCAAGCGCTTGCAGTTTTTTGTTTCAGCGCCTCAGTGTGGCGATCCAGAGGGGAAATGCTTGCTGCGTCCTCGGTTCCTGTCCGGAAGCGGAGGAGCTTCAAGAGATCCATAACCTTTAGGCATTTGTCTTGTATGTTTTGTAACCTTTAAATACACAATAAAGCATAAAAAAGGAAGGGGTGGTAGGAGAAAAGCACACAGAAACTGTATTGGAGGGGACCTACATTCCCTCCAATGCGTTATGTGTGATTTCCTCCGAGGCTATGGGTCCCCCTTCTTCCAGCCAGAGGTGGTACTCTATTTTATTATGATAAAATATATATATATATATATATATATATATATATATATATATATATATATATATATATATATATATATATATATATATATAATGAAAACTCACACCCCAGAAGTGACTCGAACCCATACTCCCAGGAGCAACGCAACTGGTATGTACAAGACGCCTTAAACCACTTGACCATCACGACCGGACATAATGAGGTGATAGCCGAAGCTATTTGAACCACCCCACCGCCGGCACTCGGATGGTTATCTTGGGCATAGCATTTTACCAAATCACCTCATTCTTTATCCGGTCGTGATGGTCAAATCACCTATGTCCGGTCGTGTTGGTCAAGTGGTTTAAGGCGTCTTGTACATACCAGTTGCGTTGCTCCTGGGAGTATGGGTTCGAGTCACTTCTGGGGTATGAGTTTTCATTCGCATATAGTCCTGGGGACCATTCAGGCTTGTTCGCATATATATATATATATATATATATATATATATATATATATATATATATATATATATATATATATATATATATATATATATATATATATATATATATATATATATATATATATATATATATATATATATATATATATATATATATATATATATATATATATATATATATATATATATATATATATATATATATATATATATATATATATATATATATATATATATATATATATATATATATATATATATATATATATATATATATATATATATATATATATATATGGTGCCACCTCTGCAATTAATGTATATATAGTTCATGATAATTTTGCCTTGATAATCGAAATAGGACAATGCGTGCGTAATTACTTGTCAAGATCCAGACGACAGGCGGCCTGGCTGATTGACAGTTGATGAGGAAATGAAGGCGTTTATGGATCCATTGCACCGAGAAACGCCAGAACTTGGTATCTTAATTGGCAGTTGTGTTGAATGGTTGTGAGGGGTGTTGTTAGTACGTCACATACAACCACTGTAAGTTATAGTGATTGTATGACGAATGTGGTCATTCCAGTACTTACATATTTATAACAAAAAATACATTAAATATTTGGAATTTAGACAAATCATTATGCCACAATTTAAGAGGCTGTTATACGCCGTACATTGTGAAAATATCATCAAAATTAAATGGGAACCAACCGAAACGTCCCACGGTAAATTTTTCCGCAGAATGGGGACGTTTGGGCAATGTTTCCTTTCACCTGATGCACCTGTTTGGGCTTGGGGAGAAGAAGAACTCCAAGAACCCCCATCCAGGTACAATCCAGGTGCATAACATGCGAATAATCTAGTGACAGATGTGTTAGGGATTTATTGAGACGTCATCAAGACAGGAAGGGGATTATGAGGGTGTTGAAGAGCGAGGATGAGGGAGGATGATATTACCAGGGTGATTGTGGGTGGAGTCAGGGTGATTGTGGGTGTGGGAGTCAGGGTGATTGTGGGTGAAGTCAGGGATATTTTGGGTCTGGAAGTCAGGATGATTGTGAGTGAGGGAGTAAAGGTGACAGTGACACGGATCATAACTTAGTGACAGGATCCAGGAGACTTGACGGTCTATATTGATCCGTCATAAGGAGGAGGAAAGAAAGAAAGGAAAGAGGGAGAGAAGGAGGAAAAGCAGATTAACTGAAGACAAGAAAGGGAGCTAGAATCTGGGGGAGAGGATAAGAGAAGAGAAGAGAGTGATGGGAGATGAGAAAAGAAAGAGTCAACTCTTGAAAGAGTTATGTTTGGGAAGGGAGCTTGCGTAAACCAATTTTTTTCTCTTGTTTTTGTCTATTTGTTTAAGTTGTCTATTTGTTGTCTCTTTTTTTTTTGTCTATTTTTTGTCTATTTGTTTTATATATTTCACGTCACAAGTAATAATTGAAAATTTAAGAGTCCTTTTCTACACGACAGTGTTCTGGCCAAGAACAATGCTCCTCTATGCAGGCGATGAGTCACAATAACGTGGCTAAAGTATGTTGACCAGACCACACACTAGAAGGTGAAGGGACGACGACGTTTCGGTCCGTCCTGGACCATTCTCAAGTCGATTGTGAATGGTCGACTTGAGAATGGTCCAGGACGGACCGAAACGTCGTCGTCCCTTCACCTTCTAGTGTGTGGCCTGGTCAACAAAATGCTCCTCTATAATAAAATATATTATTAACTAATTGTAATAAAGACATTTTCGGGAGGTGGAGTTACGTACACCGCTTTCGGGGGTGGAGTTACGTACACCGCTTTTCCGTGGTACGTTTGGATTGATTTCTTGTGCTTAGAGAACACAGGAAGCTGTGTGGCTTTCCTAGATGCTCTATCGGCCAAAAGGGAGAGAAGGTGGTATTTCATATCTTAGAAATGAGTCCTGTGGCCACCGAGTTACTTGCCTTCCGGTTTGGTTAATGATGTGAAGTGTTCCTCAGATGTTTAAACGTAAATCCTCAAAAGTTAAGATAATGAATTTACACAGCAACAGCCAGTGACCTGCCGCGTTGTTGTGGTACCAGATGGCCAGGCCAATATGTGGATAAACACTAAGATGGTATGGCTAACATTTGGAAGGGATGTGAAGATATATAGTTGGGATATGAGGTTAAGGAGCTGGGATATGAGGCCATGGAGCTGGGATATGAGGCCAAGGAGCTGGGATATGAAGCCAAAGAGCTGGGATATGAGGCCATGGAGCTGGGATATGAGGCCAATGAGCTGGGATATGAGGCCATGGAGCTGGGATATGAGGCCAAAGAGCTGGGATATGAGGCCAATGAGCTGGGATATGAGGCCATGGAGCTGGGATATGAGGCCAAAGAGCTGGGATATGAGGCCAAGGAGCTGGGATATGAAGCCAAGGAGCTGGGATATGAGGCCAAGAAGCTGGGATATGAAGCCAAAGAGCTGGGATATGAAGCCAATGAGCTGGGATATGAGGCCATGGAGCTGGGATATGAGGCCAAGGGGCTGGGATATGAGGCCAAGGAGCTAGGATATGAGGCCAAGGAGCTGGGATATGAGGCCAAGGAGCTAGGATATGAGGCCATAGAGCTGGGATATGAGGCCAAGGAGCTGGGATATGAGGCCAAGGAGCTAGGATATGAGGCCAAGGAGCTGGGATATGAGGCCAAGGAGCTGGGATATGAGGCCAAGGAGCTGGGATATGAGGCCAAAGAGCTGGGATCCGTGGTATCAAAAATATTAATTTACAGTCAGTCAATCTTAGTCCTCTTCGTTCGTATCTACAATCACAACATGTATGAAGGCCCACCTTTTGTGCTACCACAATATATGTGTGAAGACTTTCCCTATTATGATACTACAGCAGACGTCATAGGCCTTCCTCCCCCCTCTCCACCTCTTCTTTGATCTTACAAGCGTCTGCTTGAAGCCTCGTCTGCCACAGTGCAGCTACAAAACTTCTTTGGCTGGTGTGTTCATCTGGTATTGGTATTTCCCTTTGAACCTGCTCAACCACGTGAGACCCATTCAGTGATTCCCCTTTGACCACTGTTAATCTGTTCGTCAAGGATGCGAGAACCAATATTCCAGAATCTATGATTGATTTCTGCATGTTCCAAGCTTAGGCAAGTCTCTCTCCTGTGAAGATTTAATTGACAGCTCTGTATAACCCCCTTTCGCAACCAAGGCTCTCAAAATATCTCAAATTACTCTCTTGACACACTGAAGAATCGTCCCCCCAGAATTGATGTCTGAATAACAGTTGTAAAGTGGTACATAGTCATTCATGCTTGCGTGCTCCCACCTGGTAAACATAGCCTCATGCGTGGAAATGTTTTCTTTGTTGATGTGGTGAAGTGTAAATCTCGTTTCAGTTTATAAATCCTAGCTTTCAGACGTGTTCTAAGACTATTGGGACATTGCTGACCGGAAATGTTGATCCGTGTGACACGAAACATTAATACAGAAACACAACACTCATGGCAGTGCCTCATGGTAGTGCCTCATGGTAGTGCCTTATGGAAATACCCAGTGATATTCCCCCCCCCCATAGTTTTGCCCTCCCTCCCCCCTCCTCCAAAATGATCCGCCTCAAACTAAATTATCGTTCAAAAACGTTTAAGATAATTCTCCGATGCTTTTAAGTAATTCCATGTAATAATTCTCTACAAACCCAGCGCTAATTACTAGATGGAGGAATGTGATACGGTGATTCAGAATGCAGAAGTTAATAGCTTAAGGCACTACACTAGATCTGGTGCTGGTCACGTGACAGCGGGAGGTCAATAGTCACGTGACAGCTGGAGGTCAATAGTCACGTGACAGCTGGAGGTCAGCAGTCACGTGACAGCGGGAGGTCAGCAGTCACGTGACAGCGGGAGGTCAGCAGTCACGTGACAGCGGGAGGTCAGCAGTCACGTGACAGCGGGAGGTCAGCAGTCACGTGACAGTGAGAGGTCAACAGTCATTGAACTCAGCATATTCTATACGATTAAACTGAACTAAGTTCAAGAATACTCATAACATACCCGAATGATTATATCCTTAGTGTATGCTGTATACACTCTTGTGTATACCCGTGATGATCATTCCCTCAGTGTGTATACCCGTGATGATCATACCCTCAGTGTGTATGCCCGTGATGATCATACCCTCAGTGTGTATACCCGTGATGATCATACCCTCAGTGTGTATACCCGTGATGATCATACCCACAGTGTATACTGTATACCCTCAG
>WNGS01111181.1:31118830-31132770 GCA_020271785.1 Procambarus virginalis
ATTGGGTTTGTGAGATTACATAAAATGGTAATTTACAATCTTGTAAAGCCACTAGTACGTGCAGCGTTTCGGCAGGTCCTTAATCTAACAGATAATTTTAAGTAGGTAAATTCTAGCAGAATTAATAAAATGATAACAGATACATTGCAAGAAAAAAAAAATGAGATGAGAGAGATTAGTAGGTATATTAAGCACATTGGTATATTAAAGCTCTGATTGCATTGACAGCTTGATTGGTAATTAAACGAAGATTAATAGCACCATATAGCAAATTGAAGACATATAAGAAGACAGCAATGATCACAATGGTAAAGTGGTTTGGATTGGGTACATGAAGATTGGGAGATTGGGTAGCACTAGATACAGTGCAATTTTAAAGCACAAGGTAGAAAACTATGAAGATGAAATTAGGTACTTTTTAGTTTGTTTTTGAATGACGCAAAAGTTGGACAGCTTTTCAATTCATTAGGAGTGAGTTCCATAGACTGGGTCCCTTTATTTGCATAGAGTGTTTGCATAGATTAAGTTTGACTCTGGGATATCAAAGATATATTTATTTCTGGTGTGGTGATAATGAGTCCTATTACATCTGTCCAGGGAGAGTTTCAGAGCAGGATTTGCATTTAAGAACAGGGTTTTGTAAATGTAGTTGTCACAAGAGAATGTGTGGAGTGAGATTATGTTTAGCATGTTTAGGGAGTTAAACAAGGGGGCTGAGTGTTGTCTGAAAGCAGAATTTGTTATTATTCTGATAGCAGATTTTTGCTGGTGATGATGGACCTGAGGTGGTTTGCAGTGGTTGAACCCCCATGCATAGATACCATAATTAAGATAGGGATAGATTAGTGCATAATATAGAGAGATGAGATCTGAGTTAGGTACATAATATCTGATTTTGGAGAGTATACCAACTGTTTTAGAGACTTTCTTAGTTATGTGTTGTATGTGGGTGCTGAAGTTGAGTCTCTTGTCTAGGAATAGGCCAAGAAACTTTCCTTCATTTTTACTACTAATGTTAACATTGTCTATCTGAAGCTGAATTGCATTTGTTGATTTGCTTCCAAATAAGATGTAGTAGGTCTTTTCTATGTTGTGTTGTTTGTGGTTGACATCCATTAGTGGACTTTTTTAGTTCATTATTAACAACATTATTTAGTGTATGTGGGTTGGGGTTAGAGTAGATGAGGGTAGTATCATCAGCAAACAATATAGGTTTCAGAATGTTAGTGACATTCGGCAGATCATTGATGTATATAAAAAATAGGAAAGGTCCCAAAATGCTGCCCTGTGGCACTCCAACGGTTATTGATAGAGTGGGAGAGGTTATATCATTGATGGCTACACATTGGTGCCTATCACTAAAATAGGATTGGATATAATCCAGGGCATGGCCTCGGATTCCATAATGATGGGTTTACGTAAGAGGTAGTTGTGATTAACAGTATCAAAGGCCTTTCTCAGGTCAATAAAGAGTCCAATCGAAACTCATTTTTGTCAAGTGCTGAGTAAATTATATCAAGGAGACTAATAATTGCATCGTTGGTACTCTTTTGGGAGCGGAAGCCAAACTGACAGGGGCTAAGAATGTCGAATTTTATGAGGTAGGAGTAGAGCTGTTTGTAGATAATTTTTTCAAATATTTTTGATAGTATGGGTAGGTTTGATATTGGTCTATAATTGTTTATGTTTGCCGGATTACCTCCTTTATGAACTGGCGTTACTCTTGCTTTTTTAAGGAAATCAGGGACGGTATGACACTAGGGATTTGTTGAACAGAAGAGCTATAGGCGGCGCAAAGGCATGGGAGGCGCTCTTGTATACAATGGATTGGATTTCACTGATGTTCCCAGCTTTAGTTTTTAGTGAGTGTATGATGGACACAACATCTGTGTGTTAATTACAACAACATTAATATCATGTGTATTAACCGAGTGGGGGAAAATAAAAGAAAACAGAGTTTCGTTCTATAAGTGAAGGGGGTACTCTACGCAACATTGTCTTCATTAAGGTTCATCGTAAACCTGAACTAAAGTTACATCGTGAAGCCTTCAGCTGTTCCCGGCAGGCGGACTGGTGAAACCCGAGGCACGCAGGACCGGTGGGGGAGTCACATACTGCAGGAATCAAGCTTAGCATAATAATAATAATAATTAAGGGGAAAGCACCAAGTCATTACGACTATATAGCACTGGGAAGGGGTCAGGATAAGGATTTGGGATGGGACGTTGGGGAAGGCATGGTGCCTAACCACTTGGACGGTCGGGGATTGAACGCCGACCTGCATGACGCGAGACCGTCGCTCTACCGTCCAGCCAAAGTGATTGGACAACAGTGTGAGCTGGCCCTTCTCCTCTCCCCCTTGGGTCCAAGGTCAAGTGGTGACCGGTGTTGAGGCTTGACTAGGAGTGATGTGTGATGCCCTAGTGGAGAGAGTGAAGTCCCATGGCATGGGGTTATAGGATCAGTAGCACGATCCCCCGCTGTTTAACTGTAACCTCATGTAACGCAAGGCCAAGGTGAGCAGCACGTGACAGCATTGGCGACCTCGCCAGGATTCGTTGATTAGGCTGCAATGTTGCCAGGGTACGTTAATCAAGCTACAGTGTTGCACAATTTCAAGACTGTTGCCAGAGTACAGTGGGTTACTAGTTCCCAACCAGCCGTCTATCAACTCCCAAACAGCTAAATATATAATTGAGGGCGATTTACGTTGGCAGAGACTATAGTTAAACCTTTTACCATTTATTCTAAAACATACTTTTTCCCCGGTAATTAATGAAAATTTGTTGAATCTTTTCCAATAAAGGTTTGAATCTGCATCTGGAAGAATTTTGTTGATCAGGAATGTAATTGATTTGGTTGCAAGATATAATCACCAATCCACAGGGAGTGATTGAGGACCCCATTCCCGGCCTCTGAGTGGTAAAAGCCCACATACTTATATGTTGAGTGGTAGTGGACCCCATACTACCCAGTGAGTGAGTGATAGAGATCCCCAAACCCATATTTTGAACAGCAGTCCTATAAGCATCTTGAATCTGAATCTTAATTAATTTTAGGGACGAAGCTTGCAATTGTAATTGTTAACAAAAAAAAAGAACCACTATGCCGCAGTGAGTAGGATTCGAACCTACGCGGGAAGATCCCATCTGATTTCTAGTCAGACGCCTTAACCACTCGGCCATCACTGCACGGAGATACAACCTGTCTTCAACTTTACTGTTATTTATGAAATCACATGTAATCTAGTAATTCCTGGTGTTGGAAACAGGAAGCGTGTAATTAAGCTTAACGAGGTCCTATATTAGTCAACTACAATACCCTTTTCCAGGATGCAACCCACAGCAGTTGCCTATAATTTCTGTATACGTAGGTGAACAGAGGCATCATGTGAAAGGAAACGTCGGCAAACCTGATCAGTTTACCCGAGAGCCACTAACACTAGTGGCCTCGATGAGGACAGGAAGCCGGTGGCTTGTCGAAGGTTCCCCCCCCCCCACATTTGCCTTGATACAAGGCAAACATCTCTGACCAGAAGTAATTGAGGATGTGGTTGTTAGCCGACTGGCTGGTGGTGTTCCAGAGGAAAACTTGAAAGGATAAGGATTTTGTTTTACAAAGTTTAATTTCAGATGTAGGCTTAGAGCCTGGTAGGCTTAGAGCCTGGTAGGCTTAGAGCCTGGTGGGCTTAGACCCTGGTGGGCTTAGAGCCTGGTAGGCTTAGAGCCTGGTAGGCTTAGAGCCTGGTGGGCTTAGAGCCTGGTAGGCTTAGAGCCTGGTAGGCTTAGAGCCTGGTGGGCTTAGACCCTGGTGGGCTTAGAGCCTGGTGGGCTTAGAGCCTGGTGGGCTTAGAGCCTGGTAGGCTTAGAGCCTGGTAGGCTTAGAGCCTGGTGGGCTTAGAGCCTGGTAGGCTTAGAGCCTGGTGGGCTTAGAGCCTGGTGGGCTTAGAGCCTGGTGGCTTAGAGCCTGGTAGGCTTAGAGCCTGGTGGCTTAGAGCCTGGTGGGCTTAGAGCCTGGTGGCTTAGAGCCTGGTAGGCTTAGAGCCTGGTAGCTTAGAGCCTGGACGTGGGCTTAGAGTCTGGTGGGCTTAGACCACACTCAGTGGTAGGACCCACCCATGACCTCATCCCTCTTCACTTGCTGCACCATTAAAAAATTAACAAAGTTTTCTTGTTGCATCTCACAAGATGCTGTCTAAAATAAACATCTTCGTCAGCCCGAACTAAGGAAAACACAGCTTAAGGAAAATAACTCACAAGAGCGGTTTTCCTATCCAAGGATATTGGATAGGAAACTCCTCATGGTAGGCCCTGAGGGACTGGAGTTTTATTTTGTCTTAGAAGTTAAATGAGTTAACGCGAGATGAGGGTCAAAAGTGATATCAAATAAACGTGTCAACGGCAACCTTTGAAGATCTATTCAAATGTATAAACAATATAACTGCTTCCGTAACTCGTTATCGAGTTTAGCGAGCGAGCTCGTATAATTGCAGGCGATGAGTCACAATAACGTGGCTAAAGTATGTTGACCAGACCACACACTAGAAGGTGAAGAGACGACGACGTTTCGGTCCGTCCTGGACCATTCTCAAGTCGATTGTGCATTCTCGTATAATTATTACCTTATCATTATTTAGATATACAAGAGTTCTTACAATCATAATGACCAGTATGGTAATATTATAGGACACATTTAATGTATAATCGCACGACGCACGGAACTGCACAAGAACGTGAAGACAGGTTCGCCTCCTTGGTGAGTACGTATGTACACTCTCCTCCATAATGTGGTCACACGGCTAAATTTAAAACATAACTTCAATAACCATTTGATAAGTATAAACTTACTCCCCCCTCCTATAAAATTAATGTACTGTAATTTTCAAGTAAACCTTCCCAGTTTTCCAGCCATTTATGGATAAAGTTTTATATATTTATTTGATTTGTACATATGCGAAACGAAAAATAAACATCTATTCATTTGGAGGGGGTTCGAAAATATATCCGGAAGCGACCTTAAGAGGGCTCAGGGGAACACTATAGTCAACATTAGCGAGAGAGGGGCGTCGAGATCTGATCCCACGGAGTGATGCCCAATGGTTCCAGCATCGACGCGGTCAGGTCGCAATCTGGGAGAGTAGTGACGATGAGGGAGAGGCGATGGGGAAGGTTGAAGTGATGGAGAGGGCGGAGAGAAAGTGGTGGAGATGATAGTTGGAGTGGAAGAGGAAGTAGCGGAGGAGAGAGACGTGGTGGAGGCGGAGGAAAGTATAGCGTGGGAGACGAAGATGGTAACGGAAGAGGAACTATAACGGTCCATAACTCTTCATGGGCCTACAGCAGCCTTTGTCTAACTAGGCTGGACGGTAGAGCTACGGTCTCACTTCATGCAGGTCTGGCGTTCAATCCTCGACCGTCCAAGTGGTTGGGCACCATTCCTTACCCTCCCCCAATCTCTGCCCAAATCCTTATCCAGATCCCTTCCGAGTGCTATATAGTCTAATGGCTTGGCGCTTTCCCCTCATACTTCCCTCTCTCCGTCTTAGACGTTCGAATTTATTATTCCTCAGCTTGCCATAACGTCTACCCACTAGCCTCTGGCCGCACTGCAGCGTTTAAGCTCTCACCTGTTTCTCATAATAAACGCAGAAGAATTTAAATGATTTGAGCTATACTGGCGTCCCCGGAACTGTCTCGCCCGGCCCTCGTAACCAACCCCGTCATACAACACTCATAATGTACTTGACCCGCCTTCCTACTTTGAAACTATTCTCGGGTCTTAGATGTTCTCATCTAGATGAGCGGCAGTGAATACTAGCATTATCCTCACTTTAATCAGACTATCAAAATCCTACGATTAGGCAAAATTGTAATTAATTTTGTCAATAAAGATGTTAATAATAATAAATAGATGAGCTCACAAGACGGCATCACATCCTTCGCCTTTCCAACTTTTGGTCAGTAAAAGAATCAACTCAGTTCTCACGCTGCAGACTTCTTTTAATAATGTATCATATACATAAATTACTTAAAAATCAAAAAGTATTTATGCAAAAATATTTATATCATATTATTCATGTGATCAATACAGTAATAAGTAGGTACGCAGGAACTAGGCAGCTGTTGTGGGTAGCATCCTGTGGAACATCAGTCGATGATGTCCATAAGTCTAACAGGCTTCTTATCCAGAAAATGGGAAATCATAAAAAATAAAATATCATGCAGATTAAAAAAAAATCACGTTAAGTTCAATTGATAATATGCTTACCAACCACCTTATTTCAAGCAGTGATGGCCGAGTGGTTAAGGCGTCTGACTAGAAATCAGATGGGATCTTCCCGCGTAGGTTCGAATCCTACTCAC
Organism: Procambarus virginalis; assembly: GCA_020271785.1. NCBI lineage: Eukaryota > Metazoa > Arthropoda > Malacostraca > Decapoda > Cambaridae > Procambarus > Procambarus virginalis. The sequence goes on from WNGS01111181.1 coordinate 31,125,193, forward strand.
TGCGGTCCTAGGCATAGTTGTTTTAATCCAACCCTGACCAACTAGCACTCGTACCCCTTCAAAAGGTTCAGAGTCTTCCAACAGAAAACGGTGTTTAATAATTCATAGAGGTAGCCAGCCCGATTTGGCCGGTGAAGGTATTTATACCAGCAGCGAGAGGACCATGCAGGGGTAGCTCTCACTGAGGGGGGGTCACCTGGCGCCATTAGGGGTCACCTGGCACCAGTAGGGGTCACCTGGCACCAGTAGAGGTCACCTGGCGCCAGTAGGGGTCACCTGGCACCAGTAGAGGTCACCTGGCGCCTTTAGGGGTCACCTGGCACCAGTAGAGGTCACCTGGCACCAGTAGAGGTCACCTGGCGCCAGTAGGGGTCACCTGGCACCAGTAGAGGTCACCTAGCGCCAGTAGGGGTCACCTGGCACCAGTAGAGGTCACCTGGCACCAGTAGAGGTCACCTGGCGCCAGTAGAGGTCACCTGGCGCCAGTAGGGGTCACCTGGCGCCAGTAGAGGTCACCTGGCGCCAGTAGGGGTCACCTGGCGCCAGTAGGGGTCACCTGGCGCCAGTAGGGGTCACCTGGCGCCAGTAGGGGTCACCTGGCGCCAGTAGGGGTCACCTGGCGCCAGTAGGGGTCACCTGGCGCCAGTAGGGGAACTCACACACACCTGGTACCCAAAAGTTCTTTATATTTTTATGTTGATTTTTTCGCGTCATTTGCGTCTCTTCGCGTCGCTGTTGTGTTATACACAGCAGCTCAGAATGATTGGCAAGAGCGGTACACTGATGTATGGGGACACTGAAGACAGAGAGCGGAGGCTGCATGTGTCTCATCAACATTGCACACATGTTGACCGTCCCGCAGAGATGCCATTATCATTATCATAACCATTAACGTTACACAGAGAGACGCCAACATCTCACCAAGTTTAAACACTCATACGAAGGTTAATATCAATGTTTTATGTATCTTTAATTGCAAGAGAATGTTGTAATTAGTTTAATTGAATCTTAAAGGCGGTAAATAACAACGTGGAGGGAAATATTTACTATAGGCAAGAGAGCAGAGCTGTAGCCAGCAGCCGCTGCTGGAGGTGCGGCTCTCTCAACCATTGTGATCAACGACTCATCGCATTTGACGAAGAATGCAGTGTTTACTTCCTTCGGTTCACTATCATGCTGTAACAAGAGAGCAGTCTGCGTCTTCGTGAATACTGGTGAGGAAAGCTGGGACCATCACGTCTAGCTTGCCCGAATATCCGACCTTTCGGGTGAAGGTGCACGAATATCCGACCTTTCGGGTGAAGGTGCACGAATATCCGACCTTTCGGGTGAAAGTGCATGAATATCCGACCTTTCGGGTGAAGGTACACGAATATCCGACCTTTCGGGTGAAGGTGCAGGCCAGAGGGAAAGGTTGGATGCTCGTGAAGGCCAGAGAAAGTTTGGAAGTTCGGTCAGGGAAGGTAAAAATTAGGATTATGTAATGGTGATAGAATTTAAAACCCTTATTGCAGCCACTACTTACATTGTCTGGCATTATGGGTAGTGACATCGTCTTGCCGGAGCCAGACTTCCTTGCAACTTAACCCCGGGCAAGCTAGACGTGATGGTCCCAGCTTTCCTCACCAGTATTCACGAAGACGCAAGACTGCTCTCTTGTTACAGCATGATAGCGAACCGAAGGAAGTAAACACTGCATTCTTCGTCAAATGCGATGAGTCGTTGATCACAATGGTTGAGAGAGCCGCACCTCCAGCAGCGGCTGCTGGCTACAGCTCTGCTCTCTTTCCTATAGTAAATATTTCCCTCCACGTTGTTATTTACCGCCTTTAAGATTCAATTAAACTAATTACAACATTCTCTTGCAATTAAAGACACATAAAACATTGATATTAACCTTCGTATGAGTGTTTAAACTTGGTGAGATCTTGGCGTCTCTCTGTGTAACGTTAATGGTTATGATAATGATAATGACATCTTTGCGGGACGGTCAACATGTGTGCAATGTTGATGAGACACATGCAGCCTCCGCTCTCTGTCTTCAGTGTCCCCATACATCAGTGTACCGCTCTTGCCAATCATTGTCAGCTGCTGTGTGTATAACAGCTGTGTCTGCTCCGATGGTCCAGTAGCCAAATATATATGAATAAGCATAAGCTATATAATTAAATATAATTATAATTACCATAATACCAAATAGCGCTAGCACACCATCCTGGGGTGTAGTGGTTAGCACCCTTGCCCACGCGTCACGCAAACGAGAAGACCTTGGTTCGAACCCCAGGGTAGGAGGGTACGACTGGACTGTGATCTTTCAATAGCCTTCTCGGTGCACCCAGCAGCCACTGGGAACCAGAATGGAATGGCAGGGATATTCCAGTAAAATATTGCGAAACAGATCTGGGTTATGATATCTCCTCTAAGGCCCTATTGAATGACTCAGGCCATCTTGAAATCTGGTCGAAAGTTATTTAATAGTGAATGGTTTGGTTATGAACTGTGGGACCTTGAAAATACTGACCTTGGTAAGCTAAAGTGGCCATATAGGAAATTTAAAGACGGATCCTAGATGTTCGTCCTCACACTCAATACAATCTCCTGCCTGCCTGGCCTGTTGTTCACACCTGTAAAATAGTTCACAAACTAATTATTTGTTTTTTTGTCCGAAGGGAATCTATCATTCAGGAAACACAATCAGCCGAGTCAAGCCGAGAAATAAACAAGTCAGCCGAGAAATATCTTGAGGTGATTTCGGGGCTTAGCTTCCCCCGTGGCCCGGTCCTCAACCAGGCCTCCTTTTTGTTACACATCAATAGAAAGCAGCCCATAGCAGCTGTCTAACTCCCAGGTACCTGTTTACTCCTAGGTGAACAGTGGACATCAGGGTGAAAGAAACTCCGCCCATTTGTTTCCGCTTCTGAAGGGGATCGAACACGGAGCCTTAAGGCCACGAATCCCGAGCGCTGTCCACTCAGTCGTCATCCCCCCCCCCGACGGGTGGGGGGGACCCTCCTGATTATTAAAGATTTACCGTCACAGAAAAATGACCTATTTATTCCTGTCAAATTTAGATCCCTAAAACATTAACTCTACGGCGATTTATAACGAGTTTGATTCAAGGTAATCCGCGGCTCAGTTGGAACAGCATAGTTCAGCGGCGCTGCAAAAATTTTTCAACATTCATGATAAATTTAGCTGTATGTTGTTTAAATTAGACGACTACATTATCTGCTATTGTATCCTGTATTCTGTAATGCATCCGTGAAGGTCGATAGAATTGTAAAAATCACTGTTGCCGAAATTGTAATTTTTCTGTTTTGAGCATTATATGATTATTAGCCCTTACCGTTTTCTGTTTTGAGCATTATAAGATTATTAGTTCTTACCGTTTGAATCATTCAGTACATAATTACAATAAACTCGTGTTATGATGTAATTATTAGACAACTCCAGGTTTCCATCGCCCAAAACAATCGAGCAATAATGGCCAAGTGATGTTGCTCTCAACAAGAACAAGTGATGTTGCTCTCAACAAGAACAAGTGATGTTGCTCTCAACAAGAACAAGTGATGTTGCTCTCAACAAGAACAAGTGATGTTGCTCTCAACAAGAACAAGTGATGTTGCTCTCAACAAGAACAAGTGATGTTGCTCTCAACAAGAACAAGTGATGTTGCTCTCAACAAGAACAAGTGATGTTGCTCTCAACAAGAACAAGTGATGTTGCTCTCAACAAGAACAAGTGATGTTGCTCTCAACAAGAACAAGTGATGTTGCTCTCAACAAGAACAAGTGATGTTGCTCTCAACAAGAACACGAAAAGTTGCACGAACCTAATGTCTTTGTTAGTTGGTCAGTTGTGTTTGTTTTCGTCCTAATATGATATCTTTTATAATATATGATATGATATCTTTGATATGATATGATATGATATGATACATATGATATGATATGATAATATGATATCTTTGGATTATTCATCCAAATATTATACCTTTTACTGTATTTCTACTTGCTGGTGATTTCTTAACGCGCTGAATAGTGTTCTTGTTTTATCTGAAAACCGGTCAGAAAGGACCGGAGGGCATACCTTGAGGTGCTTCCGGGGCTTAGCGTCCCCGCGGCCCGGTCGTCGACCAGGCCTCCTGGTTGCTGGACTGATCAACCAGGACATTCAGACAATGATTCTCTAACATACTCATATTCACTGAGGTAATTTCCATGTTGGCTAATAATGTGATCCTCGAAATTATAAAACTAGGAGTAACTTCATTTTTCATATATATTTATTATATTTGTTATGTATAATTACTCTCAATATCAGTAATTTAAGTTTGTGCCAATTCTTCACCAGGTGTGATTGGCACCATCTGCCTGGCACCCTGATGACACCACCCACACTGCCTGGCACCGTCATGACACCACCCACACTGCCTGGCACCGTCATGACACCACCCACACTGCCTGCCACCGTCATGACACCACCCACACTGCCTGCCACCGTCATGACACCACCCACACTGCCTGGCACCGTCATGACACCACCCACACTGCCTGGCACCGTCATGACACCACCCACACTGCCTGCCACCGTCATGACACCACCCACACTGCCTGCCACCGTCATGACACCACCCACACTGCCTGCCACCGTCATGACACCACCCACACTGCCTGCCACCGTCATGACACCACCCACACTGCCTGGCACCGTCATGACACCACCCACACTGCCTGGCACCGTCATGACACCACCCACACTGCCTGGCACCGTCATGACACCACCCACACTGCCTGGCACCGTCATGACACCACCCACACTGCCTGGCACCGTCATGACACCACCCACACTGCCTGGTCATAGGTCCGTACATGTCGTGTCCGCTACCCGCCTCGTCTTCCTGTATTTGCGCAGGTAATTCTCGGGTGGTGGGAGCCTGGAGCACTGCGTACCCCATGTGAATGCAATACAACACCTCACCAGGGTACACGCCACATGTGGACGCAATACAACACGTCACCAGGGTACACGCCACATGTGGACGCAATACAACACCTCACCAGGGTACACGCCACATGTGGACGCAATACAACACGTCACCAGGGTACACGCCACATGTGGACGCAATACAACACCTCACCAGGTTACACGCCACATGTGGACGCAATACAACACCTCACTAGGGTACACGCCACATGTGGACGCAATACAACACCTCACCAGGTTACACGCCACATGTGGACGTAATACAACACCTCACCAGGGTACACGCCACATGTGGACGCAATACAACACCTCACCAGGTTACACGCCACATGTGGACGCAATACGACACCTCACCAGGGTACACGCCACATGTGGACGCAATACAACACCTCACCAGGGTACACGCCACATGTGGACGCAATACAACACCTCACCAGGTTACACGCCACATGTGGACGCAATACAACACCTCACCAGGATACACGCCACATGTGGACGCAATACAACACTTCACCAGGGTAACGCCACATGTGGACGCAATACAACACTTCACCAGGGTACACGCCACATGTGGAAGCAATACAACACCTCACCAGGATACACGCCGCATGTGGACGCAATACAACACCTCACCAGATACACGCTGACTTACACGTACAGTTTCCAGCAGTATTCCTGCTGAAGTTCTTCGTCAACGCTGCAGGGTCTAATTCAGCTTAATAACACTCTTTTTACACGGAGTTACTTCCTCAACAAATTGACTTTGTTATTCGACTGTCGCTTTACTTAAGTTGTGATTAATTACAGGGCATCATAATATGGTAAACAATGGAGTTGATTTTAAAGTTTTGTCCCTGAAGCACAACGAGACTGTTAAACTACCAAGGGCCAGTTTCACGAAGCAGTTACGCAAGGACTTACGAACCTGTACATCTATTCTCAATCTTTGGCGGCTTTGTTTACAATAATTACCGTTCATGAGCTCCGAAACACCAGGAGGTTGCTTATAACAATAACAACTGTTGATTGGGAAGTTTTCATGTTTGTAAACTGTTTAATAACTGTAACCAAAACCGACAAAGATTGAGGAAAGATGTACACGTTCGTAAGTACTTGCGTAAGTTAAGTGCTTCGTGAATCTGGCCCCTGAATTCCTCAGGCGGTTATTATACGGGTACGTCCAACCTGCTCGTACACACAAAATATCCATAGTAATGATAGCAAGTCCGAAAATGCCGAACACCTCTCACTCTCGTTTACTTGGATCTCTAAACTATAGGTATGGAAACAGATGGAAATGTGAACTTACCTGAAAAGGTGAAATTTGAGAATCGAGGAATTACTCACCTTGTAGTAAAGGTTGAATGAGCAACTGATGGGGTTCGTACCTGCTGTAGTGAGGTCAGACTGGGGGGCAACACTGCCTGTGGCAGACTCACATCCACAGATCTTGCAAGACGTCGTAAACACTCAACACAAGACGAGAAACACTAAAGCAAAGATTGAAGGTACCGACAAGTATGAAATCTTGCCGCAGCAGTAAAGCGTTTTCGACAGGTGTTTCCAGCCTAACACTTCACTCTCCCGAACTCAGCACTTAGTCACGTACGGAGGCAGCGCCTCACTCGTCACAACGCCACCTTCACTAAGTAAGGTTAACTCCTTAATGATGTGACCCGCCGAAGTAAAGGTTAATATGGAGTTCCCATTACAACCCGTCCTCACACTAGGCTGTTTATAACAGTCCGTCCTCCAAACAAAGACCCAAAGTCCATTCCATGCACCCGCCAAAACCCCTTTTATGAATGAGAAAACGGTTTACACACGACTCACAACTGCTGACGTTCGAACACTTCCGGAACAAGTGCTTCACTGACGAATTTTGTTCGAATCACAACGCTATAAATGCTTCACCCACGTACTACAAAAACAATAATCGCCAACAGAACCTAACCTAACCTAAGCCTATATATGCACTATATGCTAATATTTGCAATATTAATTTTATTTGAGAAAATTCCCGTTTTGAATGAACACCTTGTAAAAATTTATGAATGCGTCTGTGGGGTCGACCGCTGGATAGAATGGACTTGAGTCGAGGACGGGTTGAAATGCTTCACCCACGAACTACAAATACAAATAATCGCCCACAGAACCTAAAACACCTAACCTAACCTAACCTGCCTATATATGCACAATATACTAATATATATAAATAATATTAATTTATATTTGAGAATAGTTCTGTTTTGGATGAAGAGAGTGTTAAACTTGATGAATGCGTTTTTGGGGTCGACCGCTGGATAGAATGGACTTGGTCTGAGGACGGGTTGCCGCGGGGCAGGGGTCAGATTCACGAAGCAGTTATGCAAACACTTAAGAACCTGTCCATCTTTTCTCAATCTTGGGCGGTTTTGTTTACAATTATTAAACAGTTAATAAGCTCCGAAACACCAGGAGGCTGTTCATAACAATATCAACAATTGATTGGGAAGTTTCATGCTTGTAAACTGTTTAATAAGAATTGACGTTTATTTTGAAGATACTGTGGCCCACGGGGACCATGCAGCCCCTTCATGCCCCGCCACAACC
>WNGS01111181.1:31135703-31157913 GCA_020271785.1 Procambarus virginalis
AACGTTGAATTATGGGATACTGAGCCCCTGAGTGACTATTGATCGAGGGGTGCGAGGTGAGGGGCAGCCCAACATGGCAAGCACTCACTCCCACAACCCCAAGTGAACCCAACATATGAAACACCGGCTCGGTTACAGGTTGAATTAATTTATTATGGACCTCATACACATCCTGTGGGCGGTGGCTTCAAGGACACGCAGTGAATTTACAAACAATAACCACCAACGTGTGTTCTTCAAGCAATTTACAATTGTAGTGGACTAGCTATACAGACCCTCTTATTTGTTGCATATATGCGATCATTTATTTATTTATTTATATACAAGAAGATACATTGGGTTTGTGAGAATACATAGAACGGTAATTTACAATCTTGTAAAGCCACTAGTACGTGCAGCGTTTCGGGCAGGTCCTTAATCTAACAGATAATTTTAAGTAGGTAAATTCTAGCGGAATTAATAAAATGATAACAGATACATTGCAAGAAAGAAAAAAATGAGATGAGAGAGATTAGTAGGTATATTAAGCACATTGGTATATTAAAGCTCTGATTGCATTGACAGCTTGATTGGTAATTTAAACGAAGATTAATAGGCACCATATAGCAAATTGAAGACATATAAGAAGACAGCAATGATCACAATGGTAAAGTGGTTTGGATTGGGTACATGAAGATTGGGAGATTGGGTAGCACTAGATACAGTGCAATTTTAAAGCAACAAGGTAGAAAACTATGAAGATGAAATTAGGTACTTTTTAGCTTTGTTTTTGAATGACGCAAAAGTTGGACAGCTTTTCAATTCATTAGGGAGTGAGTTCCATAGACTGGGTCCCTTTATTTGCATAGAGTGTTTGCATAGATTAAGTTTGACTCTGGGGATATCAAAGATATATTTATTTCTGGTGTGGTGATAATGAGTCCTATTACATCTGTCCAGGGAGAGTTTCAGAGCAGGATTTGCATTTAAGAACAGGGTTTTGTAAATGTAGTTGACACAAGAGAATGTGTGGAGTGAGATTATGTTTAGCATGTTTAGGGAGTTAAACAAGGGGGCTGAGTGTTGTCTGAAAGCAGAATTTGTTATTATTCTGATAGCAGATTTTTGCTGGGTGATGATGGACCTGAGGTGGTTTGCAGTGGTTGAACCCCCATGCATAGATACCATAATTAAGATAGGGATAGATTAGTGCATAATATAGAGAGATGAGATCTGAGTTAGGTACATAATATCTGATTTTGGAGAGTATACCAACTGTTTTAGAGACTTTCTTAGTTATGTGTTGTATGTGGGTGCTGAAGTTGAGTCTCTTGTCTAGGAATAGGCCAAGAAACTTTCCTTCATTTTTACTACTAATGTTAACATTGTCTATGTGAAGCTGAATTGCATTTGTTGATTTGCTTCCAAATAAGATGTAGTAGGTCTTTTCTATGTTGTGTTAGTTTGTTGGTTGACATCCATTAGTGGACTTTTTTAGTTCATTATTAACAACATTATTTAGTGTATGTGGGTTGGGGTTAGAGTAGATGAGGGTAGTATCATCAGCAAACAATATAGGTTTCAGAATGTTAGTGACATTCGGCAGATCATTGATGTATATAAAAAATAGGAAAGGTCCCAAAATGCTGCCCTGTGGCACTCCAACGGTTATTGATAGAGTGGGAGAGGTTATATCATTGATGGCTACACATTGGTGCCTATCACTAAAATAGGATTGGATATAATCCAGGGCATGGCCTCGGATTCCATAATGATGGGGTTTACGTAAGAGGTAGTTGTGATTAACAGTATCAAAGGCCTTTCTCAGGTCAATGAAGAGTCCAATCGAAAACTCATTTTTGTCAAGTGCTGAGTAAATTATATCAAGGAGACTAATAATTGCATCGTTGGTACTCTTTTGGGAGCGGAAGCCAAACTGACAGGGGCTAAGAATGTCGAATTTTATGAGGTAGGAGTAGAGCTGTTTGTAGATAATTTTTTCAAATATTTTTGATAGTATGGGTAGGTTTGATATTGGTCTATAATTGTTTATGTTTGCCGGATTACCTCCTTTATGAACTGGCGTTACTCTTGCTTTTTTAAGGAAATCAGGGACGGTATGACACTAGGGATTTGTTGAACAGAAGAGCTATAGGCGGCGCAAAGGCATGGGAGGCGCTCTTGTATACAATGGATTGGATTTCACTGATGTTCCCAGCTTTAGTTTTTAGTGAGTGTATGATGGACACAACATCTGTGTGTTAATTACAACAACATTAATATCATGTGTATTAACCGAGTGGGGGAAAATAAAAGAAAACAGAGTTTCGTTCTATAAGTGAAGGGGGTACTCTACGCAACATTGTCTTCATTAAGGTTCATCGTAAACCTGAACTAAAGTTACATCGTGAAGCCTTCAGCTGTTCCCGGCAGGCGGACTGGTGAAACCCGAGGCACGCAGGCCCGGTGGGGGAGTCACATACTGCAGGAATCAAGCTTAGCATAATAATAATAATAATTAAGGGGAAAGCACCAAGTCATTACGACTATATAGCACTGGGAAGGGGTCAGGATAAGGATTTGGGATGGGACGTTGGGGAAGGCATGGTGCCTAACCACTTGGACGGTCGGGGATTGAACGCCGACCTGCATGACGCGAGACCGTCGCTCTACCGTCCAGCCAAAGTGATTGGACAACAGTGTGAGCTGGCCCTTCTCCTCTCCCCCTTGGGTCCAAGGTCAAGTGGTGACCGGTGTTGAGGCTTGACTAGGAGTGATGTGTGATGCCCTAGTGGAGAGAGTGAAGTCCCATGGCATGGGGTTATAGGATCAGTAGCACGATCCCCCGCTGTTTAACTGTAACCTCATGTAACGCAAGGCCAAGGTGAGCAGCACGTGACAGCATTGGCGACCTCGCCAGGATTCGTTGATTAGGCTGCAATGTTGCCAGGGTACGTTAATCAAGCTACAGTGTTGCACAATTTCAAGACTGTTGCCAGAGTACAGTGGGTTACTAGTTCCCAAACAGCCGTCTATCAACTCCCAAACAGCTAAATATATAATTGAGGGCGATTTACGTTGGCAGAGACTATAGTTAAACCTTTTACCATTTATTCTAAAACATACTTTTTCCCCGGTAATTAATGAAAATTTGTTGAATCTTTTCCAATAAAGGTTTGAATCTGCATCTGGAAGAATTTTGTTGATCAGGAATGTAATTGATTTGGTTGCAAGATATAATCACCAATCCACAGGGAGTGATTGAGGACCCCATTCCCGGCCTCTGAGTAGTAAAAGCCCACATACTTATATGTTGAGTGGTAGTGGACCCCATACTACCCAGTGAGTGAGTGATAGAGATCCCCAAACCCATATTTTGAACAGCAGTCCTATAAGCATCTTGAATCTGAATCTTAATTAATTTTAGGGACGAAGCTTGCAATTGTAATTGTTAACAAAAAAAAAGAACCACTATGCCGCAGTGAGTAGGATTCGAACCTACGCGGGAAGATCCCATCTGATTTCTAGTCAGACGCCTTAACCACTCGGCCATCACTGCACGGTGATACAACCTGTCTTCAACTTTACTGTTATTTATGAAATCACATGTAATCTAGTAATTCCTGGTTTTGGAAACAGGAAGCGTGTAATTAAGCTTAACGAGGTCCTATATTAGTCAACTACAATACCCTTTTCCAGGATGCAACCCACAGCAGTTGCCTATAATGTCTGTATACGTAGGTGAACAGAGGCATCACTTGAAAGGAAACGTCGGCAAACCTGATCAGTTTACCCGAGAGCCACTAACACTAGTGGCCTCGATGAGGACAGGAAGCCGGTGGCTTGTCGAAGGTCCCCCCCCCCCACATTTGCCTTGATACAAGGCAAACATCTCTGACCAGAAGTAATTGAGGATGTGGTTGTTAACCGCTGGCTGGTGGTGTTCCAGAGGAAAACTTGAAAGGATAAGGATTTTGTTTTACAAAGTTTAATTTCAGATGTAGGCTTAGAGCCTGGTAGGCTTAGAGCCTGGTGGGCTTAGAGCCTGGTAGGCTTAGAGCCTGGTGGGCTTAGAGCCTGGTGGGCTTAGAGCCTGGTGGGCTTAGAGCCTGGTGGGCTTAGAGCCTGGTGGGCTTAGAGCCTGGTGGGCTTAGAGCCTGGTGGGCTTAGAGCCTGGTGGGCTTAGAGCCTGGTGGGCTTAGAGCCTGGTAGGCTTAGAGCCTGGTGGGCTTAGAGCCTGGTGGGCTTAGAGCCTGGTGGGCTTAGAGCCTGGTGGGCTTAGAGCCTGGTAGGCTTAGAGCCTGGTGGGCTTAGAGCCTGGTGGGCTTAGAGCCTGGTAGGCTTAGAGCCTGGTGGGCTTAGAGCCTGGTAGGCTTAGAGCCTGGTGGGCTTAGAGCCTGGTGGGCTTAGAGCCTGGTAGGCTTAGAGCCTGGTGGGCTTAGAGCCTGGTAGGCTTAGAGCCTGGTGGGCTTAGAGCCTGGTAGGCTTAGAGCCTGGTGGGCTTAGAGCCTGGTGGGCTTAGAGCCTGGTAGGCTTAGAGCCTGGTAGGCTTAGAGCCTGGTAGGCTTAGAGCCTGGTAGGCTTAGAGCCTGGTAGGCTTAGAGCCTAGTAGGCTTAGAGCCTGGTGGGCTTAGAGCCTGGTAGGCTTAGAGCCTGGTGGGCTTAGAGCCTGGTAGGCTTAGAGCCTGGTGGGCTTAGAGCCTGGTAGGCTTAGAGCCTGGTGGGCTTAGAGCCTGGTAGGCTTAGAGCCTGGTAGGCTTAGAGTCTGGTAGGCTTAGAGCCTGGTGGCTTAGAGCCTTGGCGTGGGCTTAGAGCCTGGTGGGCTTAGAGCCTGGTGGCTTAGAGCCTGGTAGGCTTAGAGCCTGGTAGGCTTAGAGCCTGGTAGGCTTAGAGCCTGGTAGGCTTAGAGCCTGGTAGGCTTAGAGCCTGGTGGCTTAGAGCCTTGGCGTGGGCTTAGAGCCTGGACGTGGGCTTAGAGTCTGGTAGGCTTAGACCACACTCAGTGGTAGGACCCACCCATGACCTCATCCCTCTTCACTTGCAGCACCATTAAAAAATTAACAAAGTTTTCTTGCTGCATCTCACAAGATGCTGTCTGAAATAAACATCTTCGTCAGCCCGAACTAAGGAAAACACAGCTTGAGGAAAATAACTCACAAGAGCGGTTTTCCTATCCAAGGATATTGGATAGGAAACTCCTCATGGTAGGCCCTGAGGGACTGGAGTTTTATTTTGTCTTAGAAGTTAAATGAGTTAACGCGAGATGAGGGTCAAAAGTGATATCAAATAAACGTGTCAACGGCAACCTTTGAAGATCTATTCAAATGTATAAACAATATAACTGCTTCCGTAACTCGTTATCGAGTTTAGCGAGCGAGCTCGTATAATTGCAGGCGATGAGTCACAATACCGTGGCTAAAGTATGTTGACCAGACCACACACTAGAAGGTGAAGAGACGACGACGTTTCGGTCCGTCCTGGACCATTCTCAAGTCGATTGTGCATTCTCGTATAATTATTACCTTATCATTATTTAGATATACAAGAGTTCTTACAATCATAATGACCAGTATGGTAATATTATAGGACACATTTAATGTATAATCGCACGACGCACGGAACTGCACAAGAACGTGAAGACAGGTTCGCCTCCTTGGTGAGTACGTATGTACACTCTCCTCCATAATGTGGTCACACGGCTAAATTTAAAACATAACTTCAATAACCATTTGATAAGTAGAAACTTACTCCCCCTCCTATAAAATTAATGTACTGTAATTTTCAAGTAAACCTTCCCAGTTTTCCAGCCATTTATGGATAAAGTTTTATATATTTATTTGATTTGTACATATGCGAAACGAAAAATAAACATCTATTCATTTGGAGGGGGTTCGAAAATATATCCGGAAGCGACCTTAAGAGGGCTCAGGGGAACACTATAGTCAACATTAGCGAGAGAGGGGCGTCGAGATCTGATCCCACGGAGTGATGCCCAATGACTCCAGCATCGACGCGGTCAGGTCGCAATCTGGGAGAGTAGTGACGATGAGGCAGAGGCGATGGGGAAGGTTGTAGTGATGGAGAGGGCGGAGAGAAAGTGGTGGAGATGATAGTTGGAGTGGAAGAGGAAGTAGCGGAGGAAAGAGACGTGGTGGAGGCGGAGGAAAGTATAGCGTGGGAGACGAAGATGGTAACGGAAGAGGAACTATAACGGTCCATAACTCTTCATGGGCCTACAGCAGCCTTTGTCTAACTAGGCTGGACGGTAGAGCTACAGTCTCGCTTCATGCAGGTCTGGCGTTCAATCCTCGACCGTCCAAGTGGTTGGGCACCATTCCTTACCCTCCCAATCTCTGCCCAAATCCTTATCCAGATCCCTTCCGAGTGCTATATAGTCTAATGGCTTGGCGCTTTCCCCTCATACTTCCCTCTCTCCGTCTTAGACGTTCGAATTCATTATTCCTCAGCTTGCCATAACGTCTACCCACTAGCCTCTGGCCGCACTGCATCGTTTAAGCTCTCACCTGTTTCTCATAATAAACGCAGAAGAATTTAAATGATTTGAGCTATACTGGCGTGCCCGGAACTGTCTCACCCGGCCCTCGTAACCAACCCCGTCATACAACACTCACAGTGTACTTGACCCGCCTTCCTACTTTGAAACTATTCTCGGGTCTTAGATGTTCTCATCTAGATGAGCGGCAGTGAATACTAGCATTATCCTCACTTTAATCAGACTATCAAAATCCTCAGATTAGGCAAAATTGTAATTAATTTTGTCAATAAAGATGTTAATAATAATAAATAGATGAGCTCACAAGACGGCATCACATCCTTCGCCTTTCCAACTTTTGGTCAGTAAAAGAATCAACTCAGTTCTCACGCTGCAGACTTCTTTTAATAATGTATCATATACATAAATTACTTAAAAATCAAAAAGTATTTATGCAAAAATATTTATATCATATTATTCATGTGATCATTACAGTAATAAGTAGGTACGCAGGAACTAGGCAGCTGTTGTGGGTAGCATCCTGTGGAACATCAGTCGATGATGTCCATAAGTCTAACAGGCTTCTTATCCAGAAAATGGGAAATCATAAAAAATAAAATATTATGCAGATTAAAAAAAAATCACGTTAAGTTCAATTGATAATATGCTTACCAACCACCTTATTTCAAGCAGTGATGGCCGAGTGGTTAAGGCGTCTGACTAGAAATCAGATGGGATCTTCCCGCGTAGGTTCGAATCCTACTCACTGCGGTCCTAGGCATAGTTGTTTTAATCCAACCCTGACCAACTAGCACTCGTATCCCTTCAAAAGGTTCAGAGTCTTCCAACAGAAAACGGTGTTTAATAATTCATAGAGGTAGCCAGCCCGATTTGGCCGGTGAAGGTATTTATACCAGCAGCGAGAGGACCATGCAGGGGTAGCTCTCACTGAGGGGGGGGGGGTCACCTGGCGCCATTAGGGGTCACCTGGCACCAGTAGAGGTCACCTGGCGCCAGTAGGGGTCACCTGGCACCAGTAGAGGTCACCTGGCACCAGTAGAGGTCACCTGGCGCCAGTAGGGGTCACCTGGCACCAGTAGAGGTCACCTGGCGCCAGTAGGGGTCACCTGGCACCAGTAGAGGTCACCTGGCGCCAGTAGAGGTCACCTGGCGCCAGTAGGGGTCACCTGGCGCCAGTAGAGGTCACCTGGCACCAGTAGAGGTCACCTGGCGCCAGTAGGGGTCACCTGGCACCAGTAGAGGTCACCTGGCGCCAGTAGGGGTCACCTGGCGCCAGTAGGGGTCACCTGGCGCCAGTAGGGGTCACCTGGCGCCAGTAGGGGTCACCTGGCGCCAGTAGGGGAACTCACACACACCTGGTACACAAAAGTTCTTTATATTTTTATGTTGATTTTTTCGCGTCATTTGCGTCTCTTCGCGTCGCTGTTGTGTTATACACAGCAGCTCAGAATGATTGGCAAGAGCGGTACACTGATGTATGGGGACACTGAAGACAGAGAGCGGAGGCTGCATGTGTCTCATCAACATTGCACACATGTTGACCGTCCCGCAGAGATGCCATTATCATTATCATAACCATTAACGTTACACAGAGAGACGCCAAGATCTCACCAAGTTTAAACACTCATACGAAGGTTAATATCAATGTTTTATGTATCTTTAATTGCAAGAGAATGTTGTAATTAGTTTAATTGAATCTTAAAGGCGGTAAATAACAACGTGGAGGGAAATATTTACTATAGGCAAGAGAGCAGAGCTGTAGCCAGCAGCCGCTGCTGGAGGTGCGGCTCTCTCAACCATTGTGATCAACGACTCATCGCATTTGACGAAGAATGCAGTGTTTACTTCCTTCGGTTCACTATCATGCTGTAACAAGAGAGCAGTCTGCGTCTTCGTGAATACTGGTGAGGAAAGCTGGGACCATCACGTCTAGCTTGCCCGAATATCCGACCTTTCGGGTGAAGGTGCACGAATATCCGACCTTTCGGGTGAAGGTGCACGAATATCCGACCTTTCGGGTGAAAGTGCATGAATATCCGACCTTTCGGGTGAAGGTACACGAATATCCGACCTTTCGGGTGAAGGTGCAGGCCAGAGGGAAGGTTGGATGCTCGTGAAGGCCAGAGAAAGTTTGGAAGTTCGGTCAGGGAAGGTAAAAATTAGGATTATGTAATGGTGATAGAATTTAAAACCCTTATTGCAGCCACTACTTACATTGTCTGGCATTATGGGTAGTGACATCGTCTTGCCGGAGCCAGACTTCCTTGCAACTTAACCCCGGGCAAGCTAGACGTGATGGTCCCAGCTTTCCTCACCAGTATTCACGAAGACGCAAGACTGCTCTCTTGTTACAGCATGATAGCGAACCGAAGGAAGTAAACACTGCATTCTTCGTCAAATGCGATGAGTCGTTGATCACAATGGTTGAGAGAGCCGCACCTCCAGCAGAGGCTGCTGGCTACAGCTCTGCTCTCTTGCCTATAGTAAATATTTCCCCCACGTTGTTATTTACCGCCTTTAAGATTCAATTAAACTAATTACAACATTCTCTTGCAATTAAAGACACATAAAACATTGATATTAACCTTCGTATGAGTGTTTAAACTTGGTGAGATGTTGGCGTCTCTCTGTGTAACGTTAATGGTTATGATAATGATAATGGCATCTCTGCGGGACGGTCAACATGTGTGCAATGTTGATGAGACACATGCAGCCTCCGCTCTCTGTCTTCAGTGTCCCCATACATCAGTGTACCGCTCTTGCCAATCATTGTCAGCTGCTGTGTGTATAACAGCTGTGTCTGCTCCGATGGTCCAGTAGCCAAATATATATGAATAAGCATAAGCTATATAATTAAATATAATTATAATTACCATAATACCAAATAGCGCTAGCACACCATCCTGGGGTGTAGTGGTTAGCACCCTTGCCCACGCGTCACGCAAACGAGAAGACCTTGGTTCGAACCCCAGGGTAGGAGGGTACGACTGGACTGTGATCTTTCAATAGCCTTCTCGGTGCACCCAGCAGCCACTGGGAACCAGAATGGAATGGCAGGGATATTCCAGTAAAATATTGCGAGACAGATCTGGGTTATGATATCTCCTCTAAGGCCCTATTGAATGACTCAGGCCATCTTGAAATCTGGTCGAAAGTTATTTAATAGTGAATGGTTTGGTTATGAACTGTGGGACCTTGAAAATACTGACCTTGGTAAGCTAAAGTGGCCATATAGGAAATTTAAAGACGGATCCTAGATGTTCGTCCTCACACTCAATACAATCTCCTGCCTGCCTGGCCTGTTGTTCACACCTGTAAAATAGTTCACAAACTAATTATTTGTTTTTTTTGTCTGAAGGGAATCTATCATTCAGGAAACACAATACGGTCAGCATCAAAGTCAGAAATAACCGAGTATAAAAAAAATGAAAGCTATGGAGTGGATTTAAACAAGTCAGCCGAGAAATATCTTGAGGTGATTTCGGGGCTTAGCTTCCCCGTGGCCCGGTCCTCAACCAGGCCTCCTTTTTGTTACACATCAATAGAAAGCAGCCCATAGCAGCTGTCTAACTCCCAGGTACCTGTTTACTCCTAGGTGAACAGTGGACATCAGGGTGAAAGAAACTCCGCCCATTTGTTTCCGCTTCTGAAGGGGATCGAACACGGAGCCTTAAGGCCACGAATCCCGAGCGCTGTCCACTCAGTCGTCATCCCCCCCGACAGCTGGGGGGGGGGGGGACCATCCTGATTATTAAAGATTTACCGTCACAGAAAAATGACCTATTTATTCCTGTCAAATTTAGATCCCTAAAACATTAACTCTACGGCGATTTATAACGAGTTTGATTCAAGGTAATCCGCGGCTCAGTTGGAACAGCATAGTTCAGCGGCGCTGCAAAAATTTTTCAACATTCATGATAAATTTAGCTGTATGTTGTTTAAATTAGACGACTACATTATCTGCTATTGTATCCTGTATTCTGTAATGCATCCGTGAAGGTCGATAGAATTGTAAAAATCACTGTTGCCGAAATTGTAGTTTTTCTGTTTTGAGCATTATATGATTATTAGCCCTTACCGTTTTCTGTTTTGAGCATTATATGATTATTAGTTCTTACCGTTTTCTGTTTGAGCATTATAAGATTATTAGTTCTTACCGTTTGAATCATTCAGTGCATAATTACAATAAACTCGTGTTATGATGTAATTATTAGACAACTCCAGGTTTCCATCGCCCAAAACAATCGAGCAATAATGGCCAAGTGATGTTGCTCTCAACAAGAACAAGTGATGTTGCTCTCAACAAGAACAAGTGATGTTGCTCTCAACAAGAACAAGTGATGTTGCTCTCAACAAGAACAAGTGATGTTGCTCTCAACAAGAACAAGTGATGTTGCTCTCAACAAGAACAAGTGATGTTGCTCTCAACAAGAACAAGTGATGTTGCTCTCAACAAGAACAAGTGATGTTGCTCTCAACAAGAACACGAAAGTTGCACGAACCTAATGTCTTTGTTAGTTGGTCAGTTGTGTTTGTTTTCATCCTAATATGATATCTTTTATAATATATGATTATGATATCTTTGATATGATATCATATGATATGATACATATGATATGATATGATAATATGATATCTTTGGATTATTCATCCAAATATTATACCTTTTACTGTATTTCTACTTGCTGGTGATTTCTTAACGCGCTGAATAGTGTTCTTGTTTTATCTGAAAACCGGTCAGAAAGGACCGGAGGGCATACCTTGAGGTGCTTCCGGGGCTTAGCGTCCCCGCGGCCCGGTCGTCGACCAGGCCTCCTGGTTGCTGGACTGATCAACCAGGACATTCAGACAATGATTCTCTAACATACTCATATTCACTGAGGTAATTTCCATGTTGGCTAATAATGTGATCCTCGAAATTATAAAACTAGGAGTAACTTCATTTTTCATATATATTTATTATAATTGTTATGTATAATTACTCTCAATATCAGTAATTTAAGTTTGTGCCAATTCTTCACCAGGTGTGATTGGCACCATCTGCCTGGCACCCTGATGACACCACCCACACTGCATGGCACCGTCATGACACCACCCACACTGCCTGCCACCGTCATGACACCACCCACACTGCCTGGCACCGTCATGACACCACCCACACTGCCTGGCACCGTCATGACACCACCCACACTGCCTGGCACCCTGATGACACCACCCACACTGCCTGGCACCGTCATGACACCACCCACACTGCCTGGCACCGTCATGACACCACCCACACTGCCTGGCACCGTCATGACACCACCCACACTGCCTGCCACCGTCATGACACCACCCACACTGCCTGCCACCGTCATGACACCACCCACACTGCCTGCCACCGTCATGACACCACCCACACTGCCTGGCACCGTCATGACACCACCCACACTGCCTGCCACCGTCATGACACCACCCACACTGCCTGCCACCGTCATGACACCACCCACACTGCCTGGCACCGTCATGACACCATCCACACTGCCTGGTCATAGGTCCGTACATGTCGTGTCCGCTACCCGCCTCGTCTTCCTGTATTTGCGCAGGTAATTCTCGGGTGGTGGGAGCCTGGAGCACTGCGTACCCCATGTGAATGCAATACAACACGTCACCAGGATACACGCCACATGTGGACGCAATACAACACGTCACCAGGATACACGCCACATGTGGACGCAATACAACACCTCACCAGGGTACACGCCACATGTGGACGCAATACAACACTCACCAGGATACACGCCACATGTGGACGCAATACAACACGTCACCAGGGTACACGCCACATGTGGACGCAATACAACACGTCACCAGGGTACACGCCACATGTGGACGCAATACAACACGTCACCAGGATACACGTTGACTTACACGTACAGTTTCCAGCAGTATTCCTGCTGAAGTTCTTCGTCAACGCTGCAGGGTTTAATACAGCTTAATAACACGCTTTTTACACGGAGTTACTTCCTCAACAAATTGACTTTATTATTCGACTGTCGCTTTACTTAAGTTGTGATTAATAACAGGGCATCATAATATGGTAAACAATGGAGTTAATTTTAAAGTTTTGTCCCTGAAGCACAACGAGATTGTTAAACTACCAAGGGGCCAGTTTCAGGAAGCAGTTACGCAAGCACTTACGAACCTGTACATCTTTTCTCAATCTTTGGCGGCTTTGTTTACCCATGAGCTCCGAAACACCAGGAGGTTGCTTATAACAATAACAACTGTTGATTGGGAAGTTTTCATGTTTGTAAACTGTTTAATAACTGTAACCAAAGCCGACAAAGATTGAGGAAAGATGTACACGTTCGTAAGTACTTGCGTAAGTTAAGTGCTTCGTGAATCTGGCCCCTGAATGCCTCAGGCGGTTATTATACGGGTACGTCCAACCTGCTCGTACACACAAAATATCCATAGTAATGATAGCAAGTCCGAAAATGCCGAACACCTCTCACTCTCGTTTACTTGGATCTCTAAACTATAGGTATGGAAACAGATGGAAATGTGAACTTACCTGAAAAGGTGAAATTTGAGAATCGAGGAATTACTCACCTTGTAGTAAAGGTTGAATGAGCAACTGATGGGGTTCGTACCTGCTGTAGTGAGGTCAGACTGGGGGCAACACTGCCTGTGGCAGACTCACATCCACAGATCTTGCAAGACGTCGTAAACACTCAACACAAGACGAGAAACACTAAAGCAAAGATTGAAGGTACCGACAAGTATGAAATCTTGCCGCAGCAGTAAAGCGTTTTCGACAGGTGTTTCCAGCCTAACACTTCACTCTCCCGAACTCAGCACTTAGTCACGTACGGAGGCAGCGCCTCACTCGTCACAACGCCACCTTCACTAAGTAAGGTTAACTCCTTAATGATGTGACCCGCCGAAGTAAAGGTTAATATGGAGTTCCCATTACAACCCGTCCTCACACTAGGCTGTTTATAACAGTCCGTCCTCCAAACAAAGACCAAAGTCCATTCCATGCACCCGCCAAACCCCCTGTTTATGAATGAGAAACGGTTTACACACGACTCACAACTGCTGACGTTCGAACACTTCCGGAACAAGTGCTTCACTGACGAATTTTGTTCGAATCACAACGCTTTAAATGCTTCACCCACGTACTACAAAAACAAATAATCGCCAACAGAACCTAACCTAACCTAAGCCTATATATGCACTATATGCTAATATTTTGCAATATTAATTTATATTTGAGAAAATTCCCGTTTTGAATGAACACCTTGTAAAAATTTATGAATGCGTCTGTGGGGTCGACCGCTGGATAGAATGGACTTGAGTCGAGGACGGGTTGAAATGCTTCACCCACGAACTACAAATACAAATAATCGCCCACAGAACCTAAACACCTAACCTAACCTAACCTATGCCTATATATGCACAATATACTAATATATATAATAATATTAATTTATATTTGAGAATAGTTCTGTTTTGGATGAAGAGAGTGTTAAACTTGATGAATGCGTTTTTGGGGTCGACCGCTGGATAGAATGGACTTGGTCTGAGGACGGGTTGCCGCGGGGCAGGGGTCAGATTCACGAAGCAGTTATGCAAACACTTAAGAACCTGTCCATCTTTTCTCAATCTTTGGCGGTTTTGTTTACAATTATTAAACAGTTAATAAGCTCCGAAACACCAGGAGGCTGTTCATAACAATATCAACAATTGATTGGGAAGTTTTCATGCTTGTAAACTGTTTAATAAATGTAGCCAAAGCCGTCAAAGATTGAGGAAAGATGTATACGTTCGTAAGTACTTGCGTAGCTGCTTCGTGAATCTTGCTCCAGATCGTTAAGGAGTTAACAATGCTTAGTGATGGTCGTGATGTGACGAGAGTGGCGGAAACGTTTAAAGTGTTAATGGAACACCTTCACTTTCGGACAAGAGCAGCAAGTGTTGTCACAGTGAGTTACAGGGACTGGATGTTGTAAAGGGTCCGGGCACTTGAATTAATCGTTCCTTGTCTAGCAGGATTCTAAAAGTGCATTGTTATCGGTAGGAAATAAACAAGAAACCAGGTCAGGAAACGCTACAACTTCTGTACGTGACTAAGTGTCGACTCGGGACAGTTTAGTGTTAGGCTGAAAATACCAGTCGAAGAAAAACCTTTACGGCTGTGTCGAAATTACACACTTGACGGCACCTCCAATCCTTGGTTCAGTGTTTTTCGTCTTGAGTGTTTGCGACGTCTTGCAAGATTGGTGGATGCGCGCAACCCGTCCTCTTAAAAATAACGTCACTTTTGACTCGTATGCGCGCTATGGCCAAATTTGGACGTAATTTGAAATGAAATCGACTCACAAAAGTGACGTACTGTTCCGTTTTCTGTTTGAGTCGTCCGGCTTACTCGGCCAGCTTAGAAAAGGAAACTTTCCATTAACGTTTTTCATAACGTTTTGAAACTTTATGAGAATTTCCTGCCCACCTAACCTATCAGAGGACCCTTAACTTACTGTTGTTGAAAAAAAAAATCCCAAATTTATTTTCATTTTCAAATTACGTCTATATTCGGCCATACGGGCAAACGGCCAAAAGCGACGTTCTTTTTAAGAGGACAGGTTGCTGATAGGTTAGGTGGGCAGGAAATTCTCATCAAGTTTCAAAACGTTATGAAAAACTTTAATGGAAAGTTTCCTTTTCTAAGCTGGCCGAGTAAGCCGGACGACTCAAACAGAAAACGGAACAGTACGTCACTTTTGTGAGTCGATTTCATTTCAAATTACGTCCAAAATTGGCCATAGTGCGCATACGAGCCAAAAGTGACGTTATTTTTAAGAGGACGGGTTGAGGTCGCAGGTAGTGTTGCCCCCAGTCTGACCTCACTACCCCCAGGTATCTCAGCGTCCTCAACCTTCAGGACAAGGTAAGTAATTCCTAGATTAAATTAATAATAAAATATTATTTATTGTGTTACGTTATTATATATATTGTGTTTTAATATTCTATTAATACATGTTTAATTTTGTACTAATATTATTTTATTTCGCGCATGTATTTCGATAAAATAACTTTCGCACCGCCCAGTATATAATAATGTTCGCCTGTGTGTATGAAGCACGAGACAAGATGCCTGGGGCTAGCCTCGCTAAACTTTATTATGTGAGTGTTAATAAGCCTTTATTTTGTGAGGTTATGTGAGTGCTGTAGGCCAATATCGAGGTCGGCCCAAGTGCCCTGCTTTAAGAAATATTGGCATCTATAGAGCCCTCCCGACGGGTTTCATGAAGTCTGAAATAAAATCGGTGCTTATAACTCTCGCCGCTCACCCGTCACGCATCTTCATTGTCTATTCTAAAATGATGAATGTGATTCATCTGGGTTACAGTATTAATGTTCTGAGACAGAGGAAGAGGAGGGAAAGGTAGATAAAGATGAAGGGGAAAGAAAGGGAGGGAGGATGGAGAAGAGAGGGAGGGGGGGGGGATGTTGGGTGAGAGGGAAAGAGGCGGAGGTGGAGAGGGAGAAAGATTGATTGATTGATGAAGATTAAGCCACCCAAAAGGTGGCACGGGCATGAATAGCCCGTAAGTGGTAGCCCTTTTGAGCCATTACCAGTATCAAGAGCTGTTACTGTAGATCTGTGGAGGTGCGACTGCACCCTGCGTGACGGGAGATGTCTCCCGTGTTCGATATTCGAGAGGGAGAAAGGTGGAGAGAGTATACTTATACCTCTCAGTACTTGACTACCACATCTACAGCCCCGCTCCTGTGCCAGGTAAGTCCACTACGGGCTCACCATAGCCCGTGCTACTTGCCCCGCTCCTGTGCCAGGTAAGTCCACTACGGGCTCACCGTAGCCCGTGCTACTTGCACCGCTCCTGTGCCAGGTAAGTCCACTACGGGCTCACCATAGCCCATGCTACTTGCCCCGCTCCTGTGCCAGGTAAGTCCACTACGGGCTCACCGTAGCCCGTGCTACTTGCCCCGCTCCTGTGCCAGGTAAGTTCACTACGGGTTCACCATAGCCCGTGCTACTTGCCCCGCTCCTGTGCCAGGTAAGTCCACTACGGGCTCACCATAGCCCGTGCTACTTGCCCCGCTCCTGTGCCAGGAAACTCCACTACGGGCTCACCGTAGCCCGTGCTACTTGGAACATTTTGTTCCCAGTAGTTGAATTGAAACAACAACTTGACTACCAGAGTCTACGAGATGGGTAATGTCTACCTCTTAATACCCCGCCTGCTAACCTTGTTGTACCTGTTTTAACTATTCTAGCGTTTAAAATTTCTTGTGGAATTTGGTTTAAAGATCTGGATGGAGGTGGCTTCCACAACTTCTTCCTTCAGTGCATTTCACTCGTTGGTCAACCGTACAGGGCACGAGTATTTTCTTTCATCCGTTCGGCTCATCCGCATTTCTAGCTTCTACCTATGTCCTCATTTACTAACTTTCCCAATTTGGAGGCTGGTTTTATTCTCATTGTTTATTCCCCTCCGTATCTTGCATGTTGTGATCATATTCCTGTTTCTCCTATCCGCTACGATTGTGAGAGTTAGTTCTATTCTAATTATAATAATATTCTAATTACTCTAATTCTTGATTCTAATTCCATTTCTAGTAATTCTTTTTTAATTGCCCATAGTTTAACCCTCTTGGCTCTGACACCAATCTTGCTGCAAACTGCTGTGCTTTCTCAATTTTGTTTCAAGCTTTGCAGTCTCTGGCTTCCATGCCGGTGTTGCATATTTCAGTATCGGTAGAACAAATGGTGTGTAGATTGCCTTAAAGAATTCCTGAGTTATGTTTCTAAACGATGCTCTTATGTTTGCTAGCATCTCATATGCTGCTGATGTTACCCGTTTGTGTGTGCCTCTTGTTTTAGTGTTGGAAATATTTACACTTCCAAATCTTTCTCTCTGAGTCCTGTAATTGTCTTCCACCTGTATTGTATAAGGTGGAGAGTAGCGACGTGTGGGGGAGTAGCGACGTGGAGGGGGAAAGTACCGACACCAGAATGATGACTTATCAGCCCTAGAAATATTGTTTAGCAACATTACATGTTGAGTATTCCCAGCAGTGATGGCCGAGTGGTTAAGGCGTCTGACTAGAAATCAGATGGGATCTTCCCGCGTAGGTTCGAATCCTACTCACTGCGAGATCGGTTACTTTTCTCGTGTTATTGTTACCAAAATAAACAAGACAGATGTGCCCTCTGGCGCCATAGGTGGCAACTTAATTTTGCCTTAATTAAGCCTTGGTCTTCAGAACGTCTTGTGTAAAAAGTCCTGTAGCGCAGTAGTCTACATCCCCGCTTTATAATCGAGGACCGGGTGGGTCAGAGACGGTTAGGCACGTTTCCTTCCGCCTCATGCACCTGTTCACCTAAAAGTAAACAGAGACAACAAGGGCAAACGCCAAGCAGGCTTCCTGTCTCCGGCGATTAGAAACCTTGATTGGTGAACCATTTAATTGAAACTACTTTCCACCAGGCTCTGTCGCTATTAATTTCTTGGCGCTAATCACTATAATCCCTTCCTGGCTTCCTCTTCACCATCCCTCCTCAATTACCATTATACATACACTATCATGTATACCTTCAGTAGTTCACAATAACCCACACCATCTTGACACTGTACTAACCATCTTGACACTGTACCAACCATCTTGACACTGTACCAACCATCTTGACACTGTACCAACCATCTTGACACTGTACCAACCATCTTGACACTGTACCAACCATCTTGACACTATCCCACACCATCTTGACACTGTACCAACCATCTTGACATTGTACCAACCATCTTGACACTATCCCACACCATCTTGACATTGTACCAACCATCTTGACACTATCCCCTCCATCTTGACACTATCCCCACCATCTTGACACTATCCCCATCATCTTGACACTATCCCCATCATCTTGACACTATCCCCATCATCTTGACACTATCCCCACACCATCTTGACACTATCCCCACCATCTTGACACTATTCCCACCATCTTGACACTATCCCACACCATCTTGACACTATCCAACACCATCTTGACACTATCCCACACCATCTTGACACTTTCCCACACCATCTTGACACTATCCCACACCATCTTGACACTATCCAACACCATCTTGACACTATCCAACACCATCTTGACACTATCCCACACCATCTTGACACTATCCAACACCATCTTGACACTATCCCCACCATCTTGACACTATCCAACACCATCTTGACACTATCCCACACCATCTTGACACTATCCCACACCATCTTGACACTATCCCACACCATCTTGACACTATCCCACACCATCTTGACACTATCCCACACCATCTTGACACTATCCCACACCATCTTGACACTATCCCACACCATCTTGACACTGTCCCACACCATCTTGACACTATCCCCACCATCTTGACACTATCCCCACCATCGTGACACTATCCCCACCATCTTGACACTATCCCCACCATCTTGACACTATCCCACACCATCTTGACACTATCCCCACCATCTTGACACTATCCCACACCATCTTGACACTATCCAACACCATCTTGACACTATCCCACACCATCTTGACACTATCCCACACCATCTTGACACTATCCCCACCATCTTGACACTATCCCCCACCATCTTGACACTATCCCCACCATCTTGACACTATCCCACACCATCTTGACACTATCCCCACCATCTTGACACTATCCCACACCATCTTGACACTATCCCACACCATCTTGACACTATCCCCACCATCTTGACACTATCCAACACCATCTTGACACTATCCCACACCATCTTGACACTATCCAACACCATCTTGACACTATCCCACACCATCTTGACACTATCCCACACCATCTTGACACTATCCCACACCATCTTGACACTATCCAACACCATCTTGACACTATCCCACACCATCTTGACACTATCCCACACCGTCTTGACACTATCCACACCATCTTGACACTCGGCATCTTTTTATTAGTGATAACTTCTTACTCTCTCGTCTGAACACGACTACTCTTGCTCTGACTTCTGAGCACACGAGTCAGAGCCCAAGTTCAACCCCCGCAAGCACGACAGGGCGAGTTCAACTAGGCGAGTACTGACTCTCACCGTATGCAAGAGTCAGCACAGTCACCGTACTCAAGGGTCAGCACAGTCACTGTACTCAAGGGTCAGCGCAGTCACCGTACACAAGAGTCAGCACAGACACAGTACACAAGAGTCAGCACAGTCACCGTACACAAGAGTCAGCACAGACACAGTACACAAGAGTCAGCACAGACACCGTACACAAGAGTCAGCACAGTCACCGTACACAAGAGTCAGCACAGACACAGTACTCAAGGGTCAGCACAGTCACAGTACACAAGAGTCAGCACAGTCACCGTACACAAGAGTCAGCACAGTCACCGTACACAAGAGTCAGCACAGACACAGTACTCAAGGGTCAGCACAGTCACCATACACAAGAGTCAGCACAGTCACCGTACACAAGAGTCAGCACAGTCACCGTACACAAGAGTCAGCACAGACACAGTACTCAAGGGACAGCACAGTCACAGTACACAAGAGTCAGCACAGTCACCATACACAAGAGTCAGCACAGTCACCGTACACAAAGGCTGTACGGTGAGACACCTCAACGAAACAGTACAACAAAATAGTGAATATAATAAGAGAAAAGGAAATACAAATATAAGATATAATTTTAGGTATATATAAAATAAGGTAACAATAGTTGTATAAAATAATATAATAATAGTTATATAAAATAATGTAAAAGTGGGGGTGGTAGGAGAAGAAAATACTCAAATATTCAGGAAGAATTCACAAGGTCTTCTCAAAATGCCCTATAATTTCTTCTCCGAGGCTATGGGTCCCTCCAGTTGCACCAGAGGTGATACCCCTACTATATAAAAGCTAATAAAAATAAACTGAATATGTAATTTTAATGCATTTATTTTTTTAATCAAATTTCTAATAACAAATTTTCCATTTCCCAGGACAAACTTGGCCTCTAAGCAGACATTGGCTCGTGAACAACTCTGTCTCTTAATTACAAAAAAATGTTCTTCCTTACCATCTGTCTTTGTCATTCTCACGGTGGCACTCAATTTTGTCATTTACGCCGGTAGAGAAAGTTTCTAAATGGTCTCTATTTCCATCAGTCCGTCAATTCCATCCATCATCAACTGGAAACGTCTGTTGTTGTTGTTAAAGATTCGCTACCTGGAACAAGAAGTTCCAAGTAGCACGGGCTATGGTGAGCCCGTAGTGGATGGAAACATCTATTTCCAGTTTCTTTTTTTTCGCATTTCGACTCACGGCGACACCACACACACCCAGAGCAAGAATGACATTTAGGTTGAAGTTGACTATATTGTCTCTCTCTCTCTCTCTCTTCTCTCTCTCTCTCTCTCTCTCTCTCTCTCTCTCTCTCTCTCTCTCTCTCTTGGAACTTTGTATACGATCGACACCTTCCTGCAGAGTCAGCACCTGTACAGGTGGCCCTGCAGAGCCAGCACCTGTACGGGTGGCCCTGAAGAGCCAGCACCTGTACAGGTGGCCCTGAAGAGCCAGCACCTGTACAGGTGGCCCTGCAGAGCCAGCACCTGCATAATGAGCACCTACATATCCAGCACCTGCATAGTGAGCATTTGCATGCCGCCAGACCTCACTACCCGCTTCACCACTAGTCACACACACTCATCATCCCCGCCGACGAGCTCATTCTAAACTCAAATGACCAATTTGCATACCATTACCATTATTATCAGTCAATATTATTACCATTTTTCGTTATGAATATAAGACCATGGCTACACTTTATTAAACAAATTAACAACAGACCTAAAACAGATGTTTTTGAGCAACAGTCTTCCCAATTTATTTTTCTTTTTACTTTTAACAAATTATAAAATTCCAGATGTAGTATAAGGATTACTATCGTCCAGCAGTTCCTAGGAAAACGTCCTATGGAGTACGATTTCATAACTCGTCATTCGTCACCAGGCGGCCGAAGCCACACATTCCTAGTTTATGTTGAATACAGTCGCGCAGTCAATGCCAAAATGTAAACACTCTCGCAGTGAGTAGGATTCGAACCTACGCGGGAAGATCCCATCTGATTTCGAGTCAGACGCCTTAACCACTCGGCCATCACTGCTTGTACTGCAAGTTGTATAAACTTTCACACGCATACAACGCAACATGTGCACGCGTGGTATGCCGTGGTACACGCTATAGCTTGAGCTCGGATACCACACTATATAACATATTATAAATACTATATGCATGTTCATATAGTTGAGGCGTGAACTGCGAACAATGAAACAAGAGTCTTCTGCTGAATGATCTACTCATGTTTGCTATTGTCTATCCCAGGCGGGGCAGCAGAAATGGTTGGTCACGTTTCCTTTCACGTAATATCTCTGTTCACCTCACAGTAAATAGGTACCTGCGGTACTATCTTGTGGTGAGTTTGTGGGGGGGGGGGGATCAACGTCCCCGCGGCCGGTCTCTGACCAGGCCTCCTGGTTGGTGATCCGGTTAACCAGGCGTTGGACGCTACTGCTCGCAGTCCGTCGTATGAATCACAGCCTGGTTGATCAGGTATCCTTTGGAAGAGTGAGTTAGTAAACGGTTATTAGGTTGTATCCTGGGGATGGTCAGTAGTTAGAC
>WNGS01111181.1:31164295-31175232 GCA_020271785.1 Procambarus virginalis
GTGAGCAGAGGTCGTCCCTGAGTCAATATGGTGAGCAGAGGTCGTCCCTGAGTCAATATGGTGAGCAGAGGTCGTCTCCTGAGTCAATATAGGTGAGCAGAGGTCGTCCCTGAGTCAATATTGGTGAGCAGAGGTCGTCCCCCGAGTCAATATAGTGAGCAGAGGTCGTCCCTGAGTCAATATTGGTGAGCAGAGGTCGTCCCCTGAGTCAATATAGGTGAGCAGAGGTCGTCCCTGAGTCAATATTGGTGAGCAGAGGTCGTCCCCTGAGTCAATATAGGGAGCAGAGGCGTCCTGAGTCAATATTGGTGAGCAGAGGTCGTCCCCTGAGTCAATATTGGTGAGCAGAGGACCGTCCCGGACTGTATAGGAGAGTAGAGGTCGTCCCTGACTGTATAGGAGAGTAGAGGTCGTCCCTGACTGTATAGGAGAGCAGAGGTCGTCCCTGGACTGTATAGGAGAGTAGAGGTCGTCCCTGGACAGTATAGGAGAGTAGAGGTCGTCCCTGGACTGTATAGGAGAATAGTGGTCGTCCCTGGACAGTACAGGAGAGTAGAGGTCGTCCCTGGACAGTATAGGAGAGTAGAGGTCGTCCCTGGACTGTATAGGAGAGTAGAGGTCGTCCCTGGACTGTTAGAGAGTAGAGGTCGTCCCTGGACAGTACAGGAGAGTAGAGGTCGTCCTGGACTGTATAGGAGAGTAGAGGTCGTCCCTGGACTGTATAGGAGAGTAGAGGTCGTCCCTGGACAGTATAGGAGAGTAGAGGTCGTCCCTGGACTGTATAGGAGAGTAGAGGTCGTCCTGGACAGTATAGGAGAGTAGAGGTCGTCCCTGGACAGTATAGGAGAGTAGAGGTCGTCCCTGGACTGTATAGGAGAGTAGAGGTCGTCCCTGGACTGTATAGGAGAGTAGAGGTCGTCCCTGGACAGTATAGGAGAGTAGAGGTCGTCCCTGGACTGTATAGGAGAGTAGAGGTCGTCCCTGGACAGTATAGGAGAGTAGAGGTCGTCCCTGGACTGTATAGGAGAGTAGAGGTCGTCCCTGGACTGTATAGGAGAGTAGAGGTCGTCCCTGGACAGTATAGGAGAGTAGAGGTCGTCCCTGGACTGTATAGGAGAATAGTGGTCGTCCCTGGACAGTACAGGAGAGTAGAGGTCGTCCCTGGACAGTATAGGAGAGTAGAGGTCGTCCCTGGACAGTACAGGAGAGTAGAGGTCGTCCCTGGACAGTACAGGAGAGTAGAGGTCGTCCCTGGACAGTATAGGAGAGTAGAGGTCGTCCCTGGACAGTATAGGAGAGTAGAGGTCGTCCCTGGACAGTACAGGAGAGTAGAGGTCGTCCCTGGACAGTATAGGAGAGTAGAGGTCGTCCCTGGACAGTATAGGAGAGTAGAGGTCGTCCCTGGACAGTACAGGAGAGTAGAGGTCGTCCCTGGACAGGACTGGGAAGCAGAGATCGTACGGTAAAGCATACTGGCAGAGGTAACGTTTAAGATAGTGTATTGATCACAATCTATTCTTGGGACTATTGATCCCGTCTCGCAGCTACCATAAAATTTTAACCAGCCTTGCTTAAGATTCCCTTCGCCACCGCTCAACACCCGCCACAACCGCTCAACACCCGCCACAACCGCTCAACATCCGCCACAACCGCTCAACACCCGCCACAACCGCTCAACATCCGCCACAACCGCTCAACATCCGCCACAACCGCTCAACACCCGCCACAACCGCTCAACACCCGCCACAATCGCTCAACACCCGCCATAACCGCTCAACACCCGCCACAACCGCTGAACACCCGCCACAACCGCTCAACACCCGCCACAAACGCACCACAACCACGCAACACCACATTATCAGCCATGGAACACGGACATATGACAATGACCAAAGCGAGTATTTCTGGCTTCCACTTTACATTTAACAGCAGGAGGAAGACACGCATTACACTGGTTTACCTTCAGACACCATCAGTTAGTTTACTAGGGTTACCAGTTTTTTTTTTTTGTACGCTGATAGTTTACGGTAGTTAATGCACTCTCCACCTGCTCCAAGAAGCCGAGTCGCTCCAAAATCAAGGTCAAAACTTTCCAAGGCATTCCAATTTACTCTTTGCAGCTATGTTATGCTCATTTCAGTAACAGCAAAATCGTGTTTATGTCACTGGGCTATGTCAGAAGATATCTCATTATATACATTCCTTACAGAAGCAGTCGGTAAGGCCAATGCTGTTTTGTTGGGATGTTCAGGGACGTATCAAAGTTATGGTGCTCACCAGGTTATGGCTGACCTTCATCACTATATGGAAAGGAAATATGAGCTTAAAATCACAGAGAATTGTATTTTGAGGCTTAGGGCATAAACAGAAAGGTTCATAAACTATGAACAATCAATCTTAGGGGTAAATCACAATTAACAATCAATCTAAAGGGTCCTGCGCCATCAAGGGCAGAGCCCCCAGAAAGCACACAGTAGGTTTAGGGATGAAATTAAAAGGCATTAATGTTAGGGACCCTGGATCACATATGAGGTATTGAGTGCTAAAACCTTCGAAGACCAGATGGTATAGGCGGAGAGATTCGAACGGAAACTTGAACAAGCTGACTCGGGACCTCGAATGGGACCATCGAAGACAACCCAGAAAAGGGACTCAATGATCCAATGAGGGACCCAACTGCGCAGCCTTGAGGCAGGCAGATGTTGTTTTAGATTCAGCTACTCGGAACAAAACGTTCCAAGTAGCACGGGCTATGGTGAGCCCTGGATGGACTTACCTGGCCACTACGGGCTCAGCCACTAAGGAGTGGGGCTGTGGGGGCAGGCAGAGTAGTGACCACCAGTAGTAAAGCTTTTACACACCTGTTTAGGTGGTGTAAGACCTCATGATTTACACACCTGTTGGAAAGAGTTTACCCATATGTAGCGGAGTGTTTAACACCTGTAAGGCAATAATTTTCCCTCTCAGCTCGTTATACCCCCTCTCCGCCCCGTCCAACTACACAGAAAAAACCCTCAGCGCTCCCACACACTCATCCAAACAACACACTTAAATAGACACACTTAGGATAATTCAGCAACGATAACATCGCCACCACAATATCCGCCTTGGACGGCTTCCCACGCTATTTTCTGTCCCGTGATAATCTAGTCGCCCTTGAGACGGGAATGCGGACAGACGCTCTGTTTTGAGCTTACTGTTCCTGGGGGTTTTAAAACTTACTCCCGCTTCTTGAGTCTTAGCTCTAAGGAGAGAAAGAGGGAGGGAAGAGGAAGGAGAGAAGGATTGTTCAAGCGTCAACAAAGACCGACCACCATCGACTCCCATTTGCCCTTCGTCCATCATACACACAATTCACATTGCATATTATTTATCAACGCTGACTGGCAGGTATAGCTTCTTGAGGAACTTTATCAGGTATTAGTGGAAGGCCCTGCATGCTGGCGCTGACACTAGAGAGGTGAACGCTGCTGGAGAGGACGACACATAAGGCGGGGACATTTACGGCTGGATATCAGAAGGGGGAGAATATATTGGAAGATTGAGTATTCAATCCTAGTTATGCTTGTGGGGGTCGAGCTCTGCTCTTTCGGCCCACCTCTCAGCTATCAATCAACTTTTTTTTCACACACACACACACACTCAGGAAGCAGCCCATAACAGCTATCTAACTTCCAGGTACCTATTTACTACTAAGTAACAAGAGCATCAGGGTGAAAGAAACTATGCCCACTTGTCTCCGCAATGACCGGGGATCGAACCCCGGTCCCCAAGAATTACGAGTCCTGAGCGCTGTCCACTCAGCAACATGCCCCCCCCCTTTTTACAGCTCCCCAACGGATTACCCAATATGTCCCCCATGCCCTTCTTTGCCAGACTCGTGTTCTTGAGGATATCTTCATAATGCATCCAGATTTTGCCAGTGCAGATCTAATGCTTCTGTATGATTATAACCGGTCGGCCGAGCGGACAGCACACTGGACTTGTGATCCTGTGGTCCTGGGTTCGATCCCAGGCGCCGGCAAGAAACAATGGGCAGAGTTTCTTTCACCCTATGCCCCTGTTACCTAGCAGTAAAATAGGTACCTGGGTGTTAGTCAGCTGCTTCCTGGGGGTGGAGGCCTGGTCGAGGACCGGGCCGCGGGGACACTAAATAGCCCCGAAATCATCTCAAGATAACCTCAAGATAACCATCCTGTATGATGGGGACTTTTAGTGTCACGTTCTTGACACACCCGGCACTCCCCGACAGTGTATGGGGGAGCAGCGGCACACAAGCAGATGTACCTAAATGTATTAATGAAAAAAATCCAATTGTGGTTTCTTATTTACATGTCTTTTCAGATGTTTCTTATTTACATGTTTTTATTGTGTATTTTCAGACAGTTTTCAAGTGGTCGACGCCGTGACGTCATGGACGGAGGAGGACTGTGAGAGAAAACGGTCCACTGTGGACACGCCCAACTATTTTAAACGTTCCGAGACTATTTAAGTAAAGTAAATTTTATTCAGGAAGGCACATACATAGTTGATTTACAAACATAATGTTGGATTTATAGATAGAGCTAGTACATACAATACCTAAAGCCACTAGTACGCATAGCGTTTCGGGCAAAATTTCAAAATTTGAACATTTCAAAATTTCAATTTGAAATTTCATTTCATTCACTTTGTCGAAGAGAGACAGCATGTGTATTAGATTTAGACGTTAGCTTTATATCGAGGTCTTTCCCCCCAACCCCAAGTAGAGCTACTGACACTTCCCATTGTGCAACTTCACAACAGTCAACTAAATCCGGATACCGACTTAATATTAGGTGAACAGAGGCATTAGCTGATTAGAGACGGCCCAACCATTTCCGTCCCGCATGGGATTCGGACCCACGATGCCCGATTGTGAGCAGAGAACGAACCAAACTGTACTACCGCAATCTTATTTTATTACAAGTCTTAGTTGGGGACAGGAAGCCTGCCACTCTTTTCGAGGTCCCTAAGGGCCTAGACCAACTACTGACCTTCGCTAAGATGTAACCCAGAACAGTTGCTTAACTCCCTGGTCAGAGTCCTGGTCATAGAGGGTTGGCTGGGACGACAAATTCTTAACTGTTTGCCCCTTTTCACCCAGCAGTAATTGGGTACCTGGTTGTTAACCGACTGGCGACTCGTATTCCAGAGAAAATTAGTTGGGTAAGACTTACCATGATCTATGGGTAGATAAAGCTCTTAAGTTTGCTAACAGGAGTCAGATGTCGTCTGCTCCTGTACATACCTGTGCAAAAACAAGACGGCTTTCCATCTGATGGAAGATTGTTATCTACTTAGCTAGACGAACTATGGGGTTCAGTTCCTGAACCGATTATGTACCTCTGTAACCCTTTCTACCACCGCTAACGGGATGGGTATGGGGTGTATAATAAAGAAAGAAATTGAAATTGGAATGGACTTTGGCCTTTGTTTATGAGGACGGGCTGATATATTGAGTGGCGGTTCGAGCAGAGATCGTCAGTGAAGCAGTGTTTGAGAAATGTTCGAACATCAGTTGTGTGCCATTCCAGCCCGTCCTCCAAACAAAGATCCAAAAGTGATTCCATGCACCCGCCAAACCCCCTGTTTATGAATGAAAAGCGGTTTACACACGACTCACAACTGCTGACGTTCGAACATTTCCGGAACAAGTGCTTCACTGACGAATTTTGTTCGAACCACAATGCTGTAAATGCTTCACCCACGTACTACAAATACAAATAATCGCCAGTAGAACCTAAACACCTAACCTAACCTAACCTATGCCTATATATACACAATATGCTAATATATTATAATATAAATTTATACTTGAGAAAATTCCCGTTTGAATGAACAGCATGTTAAAAGTTATGAATGCGTCTGTGGGGTTGCAACCCGTCCTCGACTCAAGTCCATTACATTCAGCGGTCAACCCCACAGACGCATTCATAAATTTTAACATGCTGTTCATTCAAAACGGAAATTTTCTCAAGTATAAATTAATATTATAATATATTGGCATATTGTGTATATATAGGCATAGGATAGGTTAGGTCAGGTGTTTAGGTTCTGTTGGCGATTATTTGTATTTGTAGTACGTGGGTGAAGCATTTATAGCGTTGTGATTCGAACAAAATTCGTCAGTGAAGCACTTGTTCCGGATATGTTCGAACGCCAGCAGTTGTGAGTCGTGTGTAAACCGTTTTTCATTCATAAACAGGGGGTTTGGCGGGTGCATGGAATCACTTTTGGATCTTTGTTTGGAGGACGGGCTGGGGGTTGACCGCTGAATGTAATGGACTTGAGTCGAGGACGGGTTGCAGCCCGTCCTCCAAACAAAGATCCAAAAGTGATTCCATGCACCCGCCAAACCCCCTGTTTATGAATGAAAAGCGGTTTACACACGACTCACAACTGTTAACGTTCGAACACTTCCGGAACAAGTGCTTCACTGACGAATTTTGTTCGAACCACAACGCTATAAATGCTTCACCCACGCATTACAAATACAAATAATCGCCAACAGAACCTAAACACCTAACCTAACCTATGCCTATATATGCACAATATGATAATATATTATAATATTAATTTATATTTGAGAAAATTCCTGTTTTGAATGAACAGCATGTTAAAATTTATGAATGCGTCTGTGGGGTCGACCGCTGAATGGAATAGACTTGAGTCGAGGACGAGTTGGCGTCACGTGTGTGTAAAGTGTTTTTCATTCATAAACGGGGGGCTTGACGGCTGGATTAACGAGCAATTTTGTTGATGACAGGCTGAAATTTTAATGAACTGTGTATTTAAAATCGGTATGATCTCAAATTCCTAATTCTTCCCTTTGACAAGGCGCCGGCGTCCTGTCCTCGTCAAGGTCAGTATTGTGTTAGGGTAAATATATATGTTTTTATATACTGGAATTTGTTGTATAGTTAGGCCTAGCTTAAGTTAGGCTAAGTTTTAAGGCTCTGTTGAAAATTATTTGCATTAAAGAGGTACGATTCGAACTAGGAGGAGAGCGAAGCAATATTCGAGAAAAATTCGAACATCAACTGTTAGTTGTGTGTAAAGTGTTTTTCAAGTCTTCTCTTTTCAAGAGAAGAAAGTTTGGTGTATTAAAGGGCTCGTTCTCGGTAATCAAATGATAACGAAAAAAAAGTTTAAAAATCAAACCACAAGTCTCCATATCATTTTTCAAAATTCACACCTTGTCGCAGTGAGTAGGATTCGAACCTACGCGGGAAGATCCCATCTGATTTCTAGTCAGACGCCTTAACCACTCGGCCATCACTGCTTGTAACAATCGGTTTAGTGTTATATTATAAGACACACAGACCTGTTATATGTTTAATACCCGTTATTAGTTACAGGTAGCCTGTACTTTGGCTTGTATGGAGGACCTCCTTAAGTTGAACTACTGACTTTCACCAAGATGCAACCCACAACAGCTGCTTCTCTCCCAGGTAACAATCTGAGGTAAGATAAGTGCTATGCCACTGACTACACAGCACTTGCGGACAGAATATGTGGAAATTACGATGGAACTGTGCCCAGCCACTTGGAGTATTGGGGGATCGAGCGGCGACTCGCAAGTAGCGAAGCCATCGTTGTACAAGTGATTGCTAGGTGAACAGAGGCATCAGATGAAAGGAAATGTGTCCAAGGAATCGACCCCGGGAACATAGTTCACGAGTCGAGGATATGGACCACAGTACTGTATTAGGCTTTAGGCAGATACACACAATTAAGTAATCAACCCGTCCGCTGGGGGTATGTAACCTCGCAGTAATCACTTCAAAACCACTACGCAATCAATGCCAGTATCTACTCCCTATCCATGTGGCACGGATAGGGGCCGG
Organism: Procambarus virginalis; assembly: GCA_020271785.1. Taxonomy (NCBI): domain Eukaryota; kingdom Metazoa; phylum Arthropoda; class Malacostraca; order Decapoda; family Cambaridae; genus Procambarus; species Procambarus virginalis. Next base: position 31,172,164 of record WNGS01111181.1, read on the forward strand.
TCGGCCGAGCGGACAGCACGCTGGACTTGTGATCCTGTGGTCCTGGGTTCGATCCCAGGGCCGGCGAGAAACAATGGGTAGAGTTTCTTTCACCTTATGCCCTGTTACCTAGCAGTAAAACAGGTACCTGGGTGTTAGTCAGCTGTCACGGGCTGCTTCCTAGGGGTGGAGGCCTGGTCGAGGACCGGGCCGCGGGGACACTAAAAAGCCCCGAAATCATCTCAAGATAACCTCAAGATAACGGAAGCCCTCCCTACGCCATCCGACCAACGCTTACAAAGCCAAAGCCCAGGAACTGAAGCTCCACTTTGCAAGCACTTGAGAACACACAAAGTAACTTATAAACACTTGTACACACACACACACCTGTAAACACTCAAACACAAGCACCCATTCACGCAAAACGTTGACACACAGGCCACGCTCATACACACAAAACACACTTGTACAGACAACAAAAACATTTTCATAGCATGTTATAATTCTGTCCATATATATCTCAGCGAGACCAAGCAGGGCTGTGGGTACCACAGACCAGTGTGCCATAAACACAACATACAGCCTTCATCACTTCATGGTCATCAGTTGCTGCCAACATGTTACCCTCGGAAAATAAGCCGTTTCGACGACTGCTGGAATTTATTCCACGGCGAAAAATATTACCACGCTATAATGTGTTGATAGGATTTGTCAGTTCGTATAAATCTACGCGGGGTTTAATGTTTGGAACCAATGAGGTGGTTGCTGTAAAGACTCGTAGATTAGCGATTTACGGGCTCACCATAGCCCGTGCGATTGATCTATCGACTTGAGAATGGTCCAGGACGGACCGAAACGTCGTCGTCCCTTCACCTTCTAGTGTGTGGTCTGGTCAACGTGGGTTTTTATCCTAAGTAGTATATGTTAATGATGGAGTTTTTAACCTGTCGCAAATTCCCTCCCCCCCCCTCCCTATGTCTAATTGACGGTTTTCGGAAGAATATTTTGAAATTGCTGTATTCTGGTGCCTTTAGGACGAGACGTTGCGAATAGTGTGTCACTTGGTCAGTCGGGCTGAACAGTGTTGGTTATGGTCAGTTATTGGGAGGGAGGGAATTATCAGGGGGGGAAAGCGCCAAGCCATTAGGTTAGTTATTGGATGAATAAAGAAATTTCTTATTTAATTGGAAGGATCTGTAGGAGTCTCACAGAAAATAATTAATGTTCTTGACCGATAACTTCGGAATTCACTGTACGATCTTGGCTGTTTTTCTGGTACCCACAGAGGGGCCCGACCCACCCTCCAGCAGCCCAGCTCAAGTTATACCGCTCTAGCGCCCCTGCTGTCTCGAGCCTTGCAAATATAACCCGTGCGATGCTGCTTGGAAGGAAATACTATATTAACTTTCTTTGCCTTTGCTACAAGCAGTGATGGCCGAGTGGTTAAGACGTCTGACTAGAAATCAGATGGGATCTTCCCGCGTAGGTTCGAATCCTACTCACTGCGAGGATCATGAACATGTTTTGACGAGAGGAGAAAGCACTTGCTGCGTGGTCCATTTAACGTATTATTTTTAATCGTTTGATCAAAGTTAAGGAAGAAACTCATTCGCTAAAAGCCTTTGAACAGTCAAAAACATCATTCACCATTACTTCTTGCAGCCAAGGTTGGGATGAACGATATACACAACCTGAAGTTTGAACCTAAAGGTATATAACTGAAGATACGGAAATTATAAACTGTATTTTATTATGTCCACTCATATACTGTGAATTGCTGACTCCCCGTGCACCACCACACTCCAGCAGTCACCACAGCAGCAACCGCAGCTTCATAAGACCAGGTGTACAGTGCACCTCATGCACCTCGCCAGGCAGTGCGACACAATGGTTGCCAGGATCAGGTTGGGCTACGGTTACGTGTGGCAGGTGGCTACAGGTGACGGCTCTCCCAATCCTGAGCACTCTTGATGTGAACTCTGTGATCAGGAACTGGGTCATGATTTCACACACTGCATTATTGCATATCTAATCATTCGACCCTTCAGACCTGCTGGTATGTGGTATCTGGAGCTTTCCAATTACTTGATCCAATCTTGTGCTCTTGAAGATATCCGCATTTTGCATCCAAAGTTTGCCAATGCAGACTTCTGATCACATGACCTTGCATGACTATCCAACGAGACGGAGTTTTTTTTTTAGTATCGTATAGCTAACTCCTGAGACAAAAGCCGTAATATAGGGTATTATAGTCTAGTCCATTATATAGTATATTATATAGTTCATATAGTCTAGCGAAGCTGTCCAAGTGGCCAGCAGTCATGCTTAGCAGCCACGCATGCTACACCAGGTGGGTGACCCAGCCAAATTTACTATATGTCCAGTTTCTCACACTCTCCGCTTCTTCACCCACAGACTTTGTCCACCCACTTCCTCTTCTCCTGCCCTCAGATTCACATTGAGTCGTCGCCCTGTATGTAAATAGCACATTGTGGCATGTGGACTCTCCATGTACTCTGTGAACTCAACATCGTTAAATGAATATTTCAGAGAGGGGTTCAGGTGATTCACATCTGTACCTGCAAAGTTAATGGGTCCAACGGTAAGGTAATTATGAACAGAAGGCGCTAATCCAGTGTGGATGTATAGTATAACGCTTCAAAGTGATATGACATTAACAATGGACATCATTCCTTCCATTCCAAATCCTTATCCTGATCCCTTGCAAGTGCTGTATAGTCGTGATGGCATGGAGCTTTCTCCTGACAGCATCAGGATATAAGGGGAGGGAACAATTAGGATATAATACATTATGTATATATACTACATGTATATATACATATACTACATGTATATGACTGCATGTAGAGCTGTCGACAAGTCTGGTGTGTTTGGAGCAGGATTAGTAACTGTGTAACTGACTCGCAGCAGATGTAAATTGCCTTGTCTAGAGACTTGTGGACCACCTCAAGAATCACTTGTGATATAATAAGACCCTGATAATCATACTTGTGTCTGAAGTAAGACACACAAACAGTAAGTTCATCACTGATGGAATCAAGAGTGTGTCTGACGTGTATATCCTCTCCA
>WNGS01111181.1:31182777-31201412 GCA_020271785.1 Procambarus virginalis
TACATGACAGAACTGTTGAGTTACTTAAAACACACATATTGTCTTAAGTACGGGAATGTAACTAGCTTAAATCGACAAACACATTATGATTCCCGATGTTGAAATAGACAAAAAAAACTAACATCAGAATGTTTTTCTGCTTTGTCATGTCTCTGGTTGCTACTTCGTTGATCATGTGGAACACTGGCGTGCGTCTCTGAATTTAGGTTGAAGACGGTGTTTTTTCCTGCTTTGATTTTGCAGGAGGAGAATCGTTGGAGTTAGGCCATCTTTCATCCCTTTCCCCCACCATTACACCCACTCGCTATTGCAGGGTGAGAGTGAGTTTAAGTCTTGTTTATTGCTTTTGTTTTTGTTATGGGTGTTTGGATACAGATGTGAGGTGGTGCCTGCTGCCCTGTAGCATGCTCTGTGTAGTTTTTGTGTGTGTGTTGTTTGTGATGATCTCTTGTCTCGTGGATGTGTTCCTTCTGTTTTCATCCGGGCCACATCCCAGTCATGCACCTACCTTAGTTACATGCTAGTAACGACTGACTCCTCTTACGTTATATTGTTGTGCTGTCACCGGTAGGAGTTCGCTAGTCGTTGTGCCGGAGATTCTATGGTCATGCCTTCTCACATCACATCATTTCCACTTTTACCATTGGGACAGTACTATGATTGCCTGTTCATCCGACCTAACGCGATGCATCACTGAAAACATTTTTTAGTTTATCAGTTATTCAATACATTAGATAACTGTGTATAGCGAAGTCTTGCTTAACTAAAATATCTTTACTTCCGTAACTGACCTTCTAATTGTAACTACATCCCCTATGTGTTAGTTATTCCTCATGGTGACTGGCAGATGGCATTACACTTTCAATGCAGCCCTTGTGAGCTTAGTATACATAAAAAAGTGAATTAATTATGTCAGAGGTTTGATTTGTGTTTACTGTAAAAACGGAGTGGTGACCATGGGTGGGCCATTACAAAGTATGTGCCAAATTGATATGCAAAATATTTATAATTCCAAACGTTATTGCTTTATGACAAATCGAGGTATTAGGAACCTTTAGCACTAGAACTTGCACATAATTCCGTATCTGGATATTCTTCAAGATGAGAGTGAAACCCTTGGTTCGTGGTCTGTTTGTTTTCTAAGCGGGAGGTTCGGATGATTCAGGATCCGGGGGAGTGTGGGACGCGTTAGTTTTGATAGGGCCATGCTGTTAGTGTCTCGCTCCAAGAAAACATAGCCATGGTGGCATGCCAAAAAACTATCACTCCGCCAAGGCATCGAGCCTGCTTCGGACCTTGTGCGGCGGCTTGCTTGGGGAGGTGGTAAGCGCCAAGCATCTCAGCAGGAACTCCCCATCAAGCAGGTATCACATATAGGGAAGAGAGCCCAAACCCCCAAACATACCCACGATACAAAGATGCGAGAAACAAACTCTTATACAGCAGTAAGGGGGTGGGAAAGGATTGGGCGGGGAGAGAAGGAAAGAAAATAGAAGCAAAGAAAAGAAGCGGGCAGGGAGAAAAAAGGAAAGAAAGAAATTTTAAAGAGTGTAGATAATGGAATAAATGTAAACCAGAACGGGGTACTGACTGTTACTAATCTCTACATAATTCATTCTTAGAAACAACAAATGCAGGAAAGGTTAATATCCAGAGGTTGAAAATAGAAACAGATTCACAGAAATGATAATGAAATGTCCTTCCCCCGCTGAACCTCTTACAGGGATGACTGAACCTCTTACAGGGATGACTGAACCTCTTACAGGGATGACTGAACCTCTTACAGGGATGGCTGAACCTCTTACAGGGATGACTGAACCTCTTACAGGGACGTCTGGAACTCTTATTCGGAACAGTGCGCAGGGAACAGTGAAAAGCATAACAAAAAATAACATAGCACTTCCATGCTAGTGGTAAAAGTGGAGAATATATTCACTTCGCCTACATTTAAAGTCTGTTCACGAGAGCGAAGGATCGAGGTATGTGTACCGAGGCGGCGAGGCACTTGCCGGCAGGAGAGTGTCAAGTGATTTCTGGAGGTGATTTAATGAGCACTTCCCACGAGCCGGGAAAGTTACTTAGCCTGTCTCCCCGGGGGAAGGACCCATTAGCCAGGAATGGCAAACTGTTATCCTCCTCTGCTGAGAGAAGGATAGCATTACGAAGTCGTAAGTTCGCATCCAGTAGCATCGTGTCAGAGGCTAGGTTTACAAATGTAGAGTAACGTGTGCATATTGAATCTCAAAGTGGTACGCACGCATCACTTTCCGGCAAGCACAGACATTTTTGATAAATGAGGATTTTATACCTTCGGGGCGTTCAGAGAGTCATGATGCGTGGTTTAGTGCATTGCCTTGCAGACGGCTGCTTCTCCCGGCGGCACAAAAGACATGTCCTCCCCATGACCAAGGTCCTGTAATTGAGGTCATCCGGTACACAGGACTGATTTGCCATTGATTATTTGTTGCATTAAAACGAACCTAACGTAACCCATTCTGACTTAACATTACAAACACTAGCCTAACCAATCGATACATATAGGGTTTAATCATTACAGAGTAATATATGAAACTATACTATATATTACTATATATGAAACGCTTGGGTATAATTCACTGAAACATTAGTCCATGCAGCACTTTCATGTAAGATATGGCATCTTCCCGCTCTTTTTACAGCCAGGAAAATCCTCTCTCTCTCTCTCTCTCTCTCTCTCTTCTCTCTCTCTCTCTCTCTCTCTCTCTCTCTCTCTCTATCCTCCTTCACCTTCCATAATTCTTCTCCCTCCTCCTTGAAGTGTAGGGTCAAGTGGTTGACCTCACCCTCCGTTAGTTAAAAGTCTTGTCAAACAACTTTAATGAAAAATTTCTATAGACTGATATTATTAACCAGAGACAAGAGTTTTTGCCAAAGCCATTAGTTACGAGACAGTTGGGATAAGCTCTTGTCAAACAGGAACTAGAAATTCCATAGAATGCTAAATGGGATGTTTTCAAGACACATAGGGGTCGCATACTACGAGTCATCCCCTTGTATTCGAACAAACTAAAGAACACCAGCTGATATTAGCCGAGGCAGTTTCGTGAGTGTATATAGCAGTCTCCGTGGCGCAGTGGTAAGACACACCCAGTGCTTTGCGAGCGCTTTGGCCTGGGTTCGTATCCTGACCGAGGAGAATTGACCAGGCGCCAATCTTCAACTGTAGCCTCTGTTCACCCAGCAGTGAGTAGGTACCTGGTTGTTAAACGATTTGGCGGGGTTGTATTCCAGGGAAAATTAGGATTTTGGAAGGACCTGCCGGAAACACTATGCGTGCTAGTGACTTCACAAGATTGCAAGAACTCTTGTATATCTATATAAATAAATATATTTACCCTGTGTATGGGGGGGATAAGAGTCAGATAAATAAATTTTGGATTTTTTTTCAACAACAGTAAGTTAAGGGTCCTCTGGTAGGTTAGGTGGGCAGGAAACTCTCATAAAGTTTCAAAACGTTTTGAAAAACGTTAATTGAAAGTTTCCTCTCCTAACCTTTCCGAGTAGGCCGGATGATTCAAACAGAAAACAGGACAGTACATCACTTTTTGTGAGTCGATTTCATTTCAAATTACGTCCACTTTTGGCCATGGCGCGCATACGAGCGAAAAGCGACGTTATATTTAAGAGGACGGGTTGGGTGGGTAGAGGCAGGGAGTCTCCAGCTGGTGAGAGGTGGTGGTTCATAAGGTAACATGTGATATCTCTGATGTATTGTCCATGTTTAAGATATTTGCGAATTGCCAGTGTAGGATAAAATGTTACTAAGGGACCTTTTGGTACATATCATAATTTCGACTTAATAAAATCTTTTACATTTCCATCTTTATTTTTCACTAGTTCCCTCTCTTGTCATCTCCCGCGTGTGTCATCAAGGACGTTGAACCTCTCAAATTCTCCAGTATTCAATTTGCTTAACATAACTGTCAGTAAGTAATTACATCAATAGAAGGAATCTTTCAGTAATAATTAAAGTGAACAAGGCACGGTGGTTTTTTTTCACCATGAATTACAGGTGATCCCCTAATTAGTAATTATCAATACTCTTGTAGTAACCAATGAATGTAATAGGGGTGGTGATGGTGGAAGCCGGCGTTTTTCCATTGAATTGAGATTCAGCATTTCCTTGATCGTACCATTGGTTCTGTGTGAGCTTAGTAGCACCAGGTCCCCCTCAACTGTAAATATTGTTGAGGCTGCTTACGTAAATATATTTCAGAGCACCAGTGGGTACACCTCCAGTGGTACAGTGGTATCAGGTAGGGGGTTACAATGGTACCAGGTGTTACACCCTGAAACACCGAAATCACCAACTGGAGAAGCGATATTACAACTGCAATCTATACTGAAAAAGAGCTTCCATTAATTTCCTGCAAAATCGTTACATAGATTTAATTTTCACCAGCTGTATGAATTAGTCTACCAGTAGTACAGCGGCGCTCAGGGAGACCATTTGTCCAGCGTAACACCAGCTGTTGTTTCCTTCACCATCTACCAAATCCATTTATTTGTTATGTACCACATACCCATCCTGTGAGTGGTAGTCGACTCCATGCATACCCATCCTGTGAGTGGTGGTAGACCCCATGCATACCCATCCTGTGAGTGGTGGTAGACCCCATGCATACCCATCCTGTGAGTGGTGGTAGACCCCATGCATACCCATCCTGTGAGTGGTGGTAGACCCCATGCATACCCATCCTGTGAGTGGTGGTAGACCCAACCATACCCATCCTGTGAGTGGTGGTAGACCCCATGCATACCCATCCTGTGAGTGGTGGTCGACCCCATTCCCATCCTGTGAGTTGCCCTGGACCTCATACCCATCCTATGAGTAGTAGTGGGACCCATACCTATCCTATGAGCTGTTGCTGATACCACACCCATCCTGTGAGCGTAGGGACCTGTAACCATCCTGTGAGCGGTAGTGGAAAAGGTTAAAATGGCACATTCAGGACTCAGGAATTGAACCCTAATAATCGTTTAGCAAAGTTACTTCACTGATGAGCTACCTATACAGTTTGATAACATATTCATCAAGTGTCTATTCACAGTTCATCAAGCTAACATAACCATGATCCCAAGAGGAATTACACAACAAGTGAGAGTTTCAGTTTAGTTTAATATGGACCTTGTACCCATCCTGTGGGTGGCAGTGGACTCCATACCCATCCTGTGGGTGGTAGTGGACTCCATACCCATCCTGTGGGTGGTAGTGGACTCAATACCCATCCTGTGGGTGGTAGTGGACTCCATACCCATCCTGTGGGTGGTAGTGGACTCAATACCCATCCTGTGGGTGGTAGTGGACTCCATACCCATCCTGTGGGTGGTAGTGGACTCCATACCCATCCTGTGGGTGGTAGTGGACTCAATACCCATCCTGTGGGTGGTAGTGGACTCAATACCCATCCTGTGGGTGGTAGTGGACTCCATACCCATCCTGTGGGTGGTAGTGGACTCCATACCCATCCTGTGGGTGGTAGTGGACTCAATACCCATCCTGTGGGTGGTAGTGGACTCCATACCCATCCTGTGGGTGGTAGTGGACTTCATACCAATCCTGTGGGTGGTAGTGGACTCCATACCCATCCTGTGGGTGGTAGTGGACTCCATACCCATCCTGTGGGTGGCAGTGGACTCCATACCCATCCTGTGGGTGGTAGTGGACTCCATACCCATCCTGTGGGTGGTAGTGGACTCCATACCCATCCTGTGGGTGGTAGTGGACTTCATACCAATCCTGTGGGTGGCAGTGGACTCCATACCCATCCTGTGGGTGGTAGTGGACTCCATACCCATCCTGTGGGTGGTAGTGGACTCCATACCCATCCTGTGGGTGGTAGTGGACTCCATACCCATCTTGTGGGTGGTAGTGGACTCCATACCCATCCTGTGGGTGGTAGTGGACTCCATACCCATCTTGTGGGTGGTAGTGGACTCCATACACATCCTGTGGGTGGCAGTGGACTCCATACCCATCCTGTGGGTGGTAGTGGACTCCATACCCATCCTGTGGGTGGTAGTGGACTTCATACCAATCCTGTGGGTGGTAGTGGACTCCATACCCATCCTGTGGATGGCAGTGGACTCCATACCCATCCTGTGGGTGGTAGTGGACTCCATACCCATCCTGTGGGTGGTAGTGGACTCCATACCCATCCTGTGGGTGGTAGTGGACTTCATACCAATCCTGTGGGTGGCAGTGGACTCCATACCCATCCTGTGGGTGGTAGTGGACTCCATACCCATCCTGTGGGTGGTAGTGGACTCCATACCCATCTTGTGGGTGGTAGTGGACTCCACACCATTCTGTGGGAGATAGTGAACCCCGTACCCATCCTGTGGGGGGTAATGGACCCGTACTCATCCTGTGGGTAGTAGTGAACCCTATACCAATCCTGTTGGTAGTGGACCCCATACCCATCGTGTGGGTACGGTGTTGATGCAGAAAAGCATCAACATCACATTACGGCTTCAAGTACTGGACTCCATTGCTCTTTACTAAAATCATATATATATATCTTTACTGCGAACAAATAGGTGGTAAGGGAAGCAAAATTCAACTGAAGGTTTTACCAACAAAATCCATGGCAATTGGGTGCGTGACATCCCCCAGTATGGATGGAGAGGGGGGGGGGGGTCAGGGCTCTGAGGTCAGGTGTGTGTTGATGGTGTGTGGTGTTGAGCTCTACCAGGAAGAGCAGCTCTGTGGCCGAGGTTTAGTTTTGCCCCGAGGGGCGAGTTTATTGAGCAACACCACTCATCCTGTGAGTGGACACCGCCAGCGCAGCATGTACAACACTCCCCAATAGGAAGAAAACCCGCTGGGTTGTTCATCCTGTCACTTGTACCCAGACACAGCTGGGACTTGCTTAACTGTCTCAAGTGAACAGCTTATCAAACAAGATTAACATTTGTCAATCCTTAAAAACTTAAGTATTTCGCGGATGGAAAATGGGGGAATCTTATGAGAACAACATTTATATTTGACAGATAATATTTTCTAAACTCAAACAATGTGGGGTTTACTATGCTACGCACATTTCTAATGTCTCTTAGACGTTCACATTCTCTAAGGTAGTGGTCAAAGCGGTGTCCGTCACTACCATAACAAATTCTGCAACTCCGCTGCTCAGCTGTCGTTTCCATACCAAATCTCAATGGATATTTGTATCCAAGACGCATTTTTGCCATTACTCTCCCGTAGTGTAGATCGCCCTTCCAGACAATGCCATCCCAACACACCACCATCCCAAACACACCACCATCCAACCAACCACCATCCCAACACACCACCATCCCAACACACCACCACCCCAACACACCACCATCCCAACACACCACCACCCCAACACACCACACCCCACACACCACCATCCAACAACACCACCATCCAACACACCACCACCCCAACACACCACCATCCCAACACACCCCCATCCCAAACACCCACCATCCCAAAACACCACCACCCCAACACACCCCAAAATAACTATGAAGGTTTTAGTAATGTTAGGTTGAGACGAGTAACGTAAACGTTGAACACTACGACGACTGCTGGAATGTTGTGTGTGGGCGGAGAGCAACATTCGCTCCACCCTCCCACCCGCTCATTACTGACCGCTTGAAGTGTCTCTGGAAGCTATTTGTATACAGATTTACCACGCCCTCTCCTGGGGAACTTTTTTCCTTTGCTCTCTCTACCCTTCTTTCCTCTTCTCTCTTCCATTCCTTCCCTCCTGCTCTCTTCTACTCCCTTTCCCTCTTCTCTTTACTCCCCTTTACCTGTTTTCTGTCCACACCTTGCCCTGTTTTCATCTCTTTCTCTTTTTTTTCTCTCTCCCTAATTCTCTTCTCCTCCTTTACCCCTGCATTCTTCCCTTGACAATATACCACTGTCCTCTCCTTTTCTCCTCCCCTCCCCTTCCACTACACTCTCTCTGTCTCCTGTCTCCTTCCCTTAATCTCAGGCGGTCACGCGTGACCTCACTAGCACATTTAGGCAAGCACCCCCCCCCCCAACCTACCCCACACAGCCCGGTCTCTATATTCGCCTCTCCGTAACAATGCAACTGTTTTGCCAAGCCAAAAAGGTACGCACCCAAGCAACCTGCCTAAACCTCTCGAGCCCGATACACAGAAAACCTAATATTATGATGCCTAATTTTTCTTTTGGTGCGAAATACGTGCTTTTTTTTCACCGATTGGTCAATTCCGTTTAAAAAAAACGACTTTTTAGGTGAAGTGACAGCTGTATTGACTATATTCTACTATATATCTATATGATGAAGGTCAATATACCTTCATTGAAGGTCAAATAACCTTCATTGAAGGTCAATATAACCTCCATGAAGGTCAATATAACCTTCATTGAAGGTCAATATTACCTTCATTGAAGGTCAATATAACCTCCATGAAGGTCAATAAACCTTCATTGAAGGTCAATATAAACCTCCATAAAGGTCAATGTAACCTTCATGNTCATCCTGTGAGCGGTAGCGCAAAAGCATTACAGAGGGCACAAAAGGTCTTTATCAGACCTCATCTTAGATTATTTCATAAACAATTCATCTATCCTTCACACCTTATAGTTACAATGTCAGCTAGTTACAGAGTAAGTGCTACTTCAAGAGCTACATATTTACAGTAAGTCATCGTACATTAATGGTAGGTCTTATCGCTAATACATAATAGTTGCCAGCATCAACGTTGCCAGCATCCCTCTATCTCCTGGTTGCCAGGGCGACTCTGAGAATGGGGACCCACTATGCGGCCCCCATACTGAAACGAAATCTGTTTGGGCTGAGGATCCCCTCGCAAGTGACAGCCCACACAGCCAGAGCATATCAAGTCGTGGTGTCAGGCACCACACACCTCCGGTTAAGCTGGATTTTACAAATGCCTTCAGACTAGTCACAACAGATGCTGCGCTCCGGGCTGCGGGAAGTCATTTCTCTTCCCTTGGTCCATTTACCCTGTCATACTACAGCGGCGCCCACTTTTCAACGAACATGAAATGAATTCGTGTGATGTATTGAACCTGGTGGTCTCACCGCCACTACTGAAGTGGCAATATACCTCACTGCCACTATTTAAGGAGCACTATGCTTCACTGCAACTATAACAGGATCGTCTTATATCTCAATAAGAGTGGCAGACAGCTAGTGGGAGGCTTCGTGTGAGCAGATCCTTCCCTGGGTGTACCAGCTGGTCCTCCCTAGGTGTACCAGCTGGTCCTCCAGTGAGTGCCAACTGGACGATGCCACCACCGCACGGGAGCTGGAAATCGTGCTTCACAAATTTAAGAGTCTGCAACATCAGTTTTATTTTAATAGGGTCGGAGACCCTCTGTTCCTCGAGGTGGGGGGGGGGGAATAATTTTCAAAGCGTTGGCTTCCATAAAACGTTATCTTTCTATGGCATGTTTACGTTAAAATATAAGCAATCGCGTTGTTACGACGGTGTGTTCCTGGCTAGAACCAGAGACCGGAGAGTTTACATGCTTCAAGTATCGTAGTAATGCCTCTCGATCACTCTCAGGAGTACCGGGAGATTCACTACATCTAACGGGCCATTATCCGGTATTATTTCTAACCAGTTGACGGTATTTAATACAATAGTAAGTGTTAAGTCGGAGGAAAATATTAAAATACATTCGAGAAGAAGCTAGAAGTGTAGGAGCTTATTGTTCCGGTTTCTTGAGTGTAAGAGTCTTCAGTAAGTTAACTAGAGATGCGTCTAGCAAAGGACTGGTAAACAAACGTTTAAATATCATAAAACAACAAATATTGGAGGCACAGTAGCTGCCAGGACTGTGACCATCGTGCGACCAAGAGAGCAACGCAGTAGGGGTCGCTTCTCTTGTGTTGGTTTGTAATATATAATGAAGGAGGGAGCGTAATATGAGCAGGAGGGTGTCGCAGCTCATGTGGAGGGAATTTATAAATGAGACTGTGAGAAACAGGAGATAAGTGGGATGGGAAGAGAGTCAGGGAAAAATAACTATGTCAGCAAATTAAAAGTGGAAATGAGTATGTGGTCATTTGTCTGTGTCAGAGTACTTACCAGCTAGGCGTCTCCAAAGCTGTTCCTCTGAGGACGGTTGGTACTAAGATTGCATGCGAGTCCTCGTAAAAATCCTTATTCATGTATTCTGGCCAAAGTGATACAAACTGAGAGGGTAATAACGCCTACCTTGTACCCGCGCCGCGGTCTCTGACCAGACCTCCTGGTCCGTGGTCTGGAGTGCTTTTGTAGCTTGGTGTAAGCTACAAATTCACTCTACAAAAAACTTAAGCTACGCCAAGCATAAAAAGCACATCTGAGTGTTTGTTGAGCTTTCTGTAAGACCAAAACATTCTACCTCACATCGTCTTGAGATCTAAGGTCTTTGTGAAGGTTGCATCGCATTGTGATAACGACCTTCCGATGCTATTGTGGGTAGATCTGTAATGACTAGGTAAGTAAGTAATTATCACAAGAGGGCACCAAGCCGGGAAGGCTATGTAGCACCACCGCCACAGGTAATGGATTGCCTTCTTTAATATTTGGTCTCATGGAGCCTGCGCTATTTGTATATGAAATAAATGTTTAGTTTATATTTATATTTAGAAGGCTTCTAAATATAAACTCATGGGACCCGAAGGCAAGAAAATAAAACCTGTTTATATGAGTAAAGTGCCTAATAAATCAGGTGTGGTAAGTAACTGTGGGAAATTAAAGGTGCACTGGGATTAATTAGTGAAGTAGAGAGAGAGAGAGAGAGAGAGAGAGAGAGAGAGAGAGAGAGAGAGAGAGAGAGAGAGAGAGAGAGAGAGAGAGAGAGAGAGAGAGAGAGAGAGTGAGTTCTACTCCTCTAAGTGTGCTAAAGCCTGCCTAGAGATCGACCAGGTTAGCGAAGAAACGTCAACAATCGGAACCCCTGGTAGTTAAGACAGCAGTAATTATACTACAGTTACAACGGATTGAATTTAAATGATTATTGTCGGCTTTTTCCGAATAGTGAGTCAATAGGTGACTTGAACCTGCCCTCCCCCCCCCCCCTTAAGCAGTTACAGTTTGGCCAAAGGGGCGACATCAAAGCTCTATATTTAGGTTCGTTTCTAGAATCTATTATTGATCAAGATATACAATTAGTGTTAAGCGTCTGTAATCTTAAACCCATATTACAGGATGAGGCCTGATAAGAGGAAGGTATCGAGGAAGGTATTGGAACTCACTAGCACGTCAAGTTGATAGGGTTTTCAAATGGTCACAAGATTGGCAGATGCAGTGCTAATAAATGTAAAGTTTTGAGGTTAGATAATGACGGTAGAGTTGCAAGATACGAGCTAGATGATGTTGAGATTGCGAATTCGGATTGCGAAAGGGATCTGGGAGTTATGATTAGCAAGAATTTAAAACCATAGGATCAATGCATGAATGTTCGTAATAAGGCAAATAGGACACTGGGATTTATTAATCGAAGCGTTAGTAACAAGACATCTTGAGTTGTTCTTCAGCTATATCTTGCTCTGGTTAGGTCCCATTTAAATTGTGCAGTTCAGTTTTGGCCCCCATACTACAGAATGGATATAAATTCACTTGAACGTGTCAAGCGTAGGATGACTAAGTTAATTCCCCTAATCAGAAATCTCTCATATGAAGAAAGATTAACAAAGCTTAACTTGCATTCACTGGAAAGGCAAAGAGGTGACATGATAGAGGTTTACAAGTGGATGAATGGACATAACAAAGGGGATATTAAAAGGGTATTAAAAGTATCAACACAAGACAGACACGAAGCAATGGGTATAATTTGGATAAGTTTAGATTTAGGAAAGCCTTGGGTAAATCCTTTTTCGGTAACAGGGTAGTTGATTTGTGGAACCAATTACCGCGTACCGTGGTGGAGGTGGGGTCCCTCGATATTTTCAAGCGTGAGTTGGACATGTATTTGAGTGGGATTGGGTGGTTATAAATAGGAACTGCCTCGTATGGGCCAATAGGCCTTCTGCAGTTACCTTTGTTCTTATGTTCTTATGTTCTTATGAAGGATGGACTGCAACTTGGTCCAATACAACCCAGCACCTGCAGCTGCAGATCTCAGCACTTGTAGCTGCAGATCCCAGCATTTGTAGCTGCAGATCCCAGCACTTGTAGCTGCAGATCTCAGCACTTGCAGCTGCAGATCTCAGCACTTGTAGCTGCAGATCTCAGCATTTGTAGCTGCAGATCTCAGCACTTGTAGCTGCAGATCTCAGCACTTGTAGCTGCAGATCCCAGCACTTGTAGCTGCAGATCCCAGCACTTGCAGCTGCAGATCCCAGCACTTGTAGCTGCAGATCCCAGCACTTGTAGCTGCAGATCCCAGCACTTGTAGCTGCAGATCTCAGCACTTGTAGCTGCAGATCCCAGCATTTGTAGCTGCAGATCCCAGCATTTGTAGCTGCAGATCTCAGCATTTGTAGCTGCAGATCTCAGCACTTGTAGCTGCAGATCCCAGCATTTGTAGCTGCAGATCCCAGCATTTGTAGCTGCAGATCCCAGCATTTGTAGCTGCAGATCTCAGCACTTGTAGCTGCAGATCCCAGCATTTGCAGCTGCAGATCCCAGCATTTGTAGCTGCAGATCCCAGCATTTGTAGCTGCAGATCCCAGCATTTGTAGCTGCAGATCCCAGCATTTGTAGCTGCAGATCTCAGCACTTGTAGCTGCAGATCCCAGCATTTGTAGCTGCAGATCCCAGCACTTGTAGCTGCAGATCCCAGCACTTGTACCTGCAGATCCCAGCACTTGTACCTGCAGATCCCAGCATTTGTAGCTGCAGATCCCAGCATTTGTAGCTGCAGATCCCAGCACTTGTACCTGCAGATCCCAGCATTGTAGCTGCAGATCCCAGCGTTTGTTGCGCCTGAACCTGAAGGTTTATTTAAGTTATGTGTAAAGAATGACTGGAGGGTTGTCTGATCACTTGCTATATAAAGTAAGATTACTCGGTACAAGGGTGATCGTATCTCACAAGGATCCAACAGTAAATGTTGAGAAGTTGAATGAGACAGAAGAGGTATAACAGAAAATCTATTTATTGCTTATACTACGATCTGATGAGCCTTAGTGCTCTGTAGGTTGTATACGAGAAATGTTTGGTTAAGAACGCCATAGAAATGTCCAGAGTTGAAAAGGTCTGTCGATAAAAAGGGGAGTAGAAGGTTCAGTTGACGATAAGGAAAAGTGAACTTCATGGATATAAAGTGAAGGAGAGTGCCAAATAACAGAAGTATGAGGAAGTAAAAGATTGGTGAAAATATTAAAAACAGGAAAAAAACACACACACACAGACTTCTTTAGAATGTGTTGTGTGATGTGGAGAGGCGTAAGCAGATGTTGGTAATTGTCGGAAAGCGTAATGAGATGTTGGCAAATACAATAGTAATCAACTGTTAGGCGCGTGTGGAGAAGTGTAAGCAGGTGAGGCCAGGTTTGAGGATGTGGAGAAGGTGCAGGAGGATGGAGGGAAGGAGGGAAGGAGGATGGAGGGAAGGAGGGATGGGGGCTATATACAACGCCTCGTAGCTTCAAGCAGAAACGGACGGTTGTGAACAACAAAAAATAATGTGACTGCACATATAAACGTATTACCACCAGATGAATCCCCACCGGGTTAAGCACGCTGGCCAGTGAGTTACCTCTAGTCGGTTGGTATCGAGAGTTGTTCTACTATACTCAGAATAGATCATCAAAGATAATGTTGCTTTGCCAATCAAAATTCGACATATTTCTTACCGCCAACATAACAAGATCTGACAAGTCTTGCTGGGGAGCTTACAGCGTGCCTGCCCTGAAGACACCTTCATTCCGACAATATTTTTTATTTTGCTGAAAATATTTATTATACTTGCTGCTTGATGACAAATTCGTTGGCCTCAAATTTTGTATTTGTTTTTTTTCTACGTTGATCTCCTGCTGTAACTTTCATTCCAAATATCTTGTGGTTATTTAGGTGTTCAAATCAGGGTTGTGACAAGGTTAACTCCAAGTACAGATTATCCGGATGTATTGTACGTTGAAACTTGCGAGGCTTGGAGGGGGGGGAGGGGAGGGTGCCTAGGGGATTGGGGAGGGTGCCTAGGGGATTGGGGAGGGGATATGGGGAGAGAGAAAGGGGGGGAGGGAATGGGTTGTGCAAGCACATAGCGGGTTAAAGATCGGACAATCCGCAGGTGTGGGCGGAGGTTCGAGGTGCCAACTCCAGAAGCGTGATTGTGGGTGCGTGCTGGAATGGAGTTTGCAAGAAGCAGGTGTGTGGATAGGTGGGATGACCTGACGTAAAATGGGGTCGACAGGTCTGTGAGCAGATGTGTATGTGTCATGGAATTATAGCAGGTGCTGCAAATGGGAAATAATAGAATCGACAGGTGTGGGCAGATGTGAAATGGAGTCGAAAGGTGTAGGTTGGTGTAAACTCGCATCAGAAGTTTAAGGTCTGCACTTACAGATGTGAGCAGTCAGTTAATAAACCAGCTGGAGGACAGCTCCAGCTGTGGGACAGCTGGAGCCAGGTGTGGGAAGCTAAAAGTCAGGTGTGGCAGAGCCCTCCTTGACATGCATTACGACCCCCTGTGGGTGAAAGCTCCTCGTAAATTCACTTCTTTATGCCTGGCCTGAGGAGGCAGAAGGAGCTAGGGGACAGGCGAAGGGGCAAGGAGAAGAACGCATGAATAGAAGGAACGGGAAGATATAAATAGAGAAGAATCTCTCTCGTACACAGGAGAACTTAAGAACGCAGTACCAGCGACAAGCGACATTACAAACATGTGCACACGTCCCTCTGGTGTATTGCATTACCAATGATAGAAGCAACACACCACACCTTGTTCTTAGTGGCGGGACGTCTTTGATCTGGTGAGAGAGAAAGGAGAGAGGAGAGAGAGAGAGAGAGAGGAAGGAGAGAGAGGAGAGAGAGAGAGAGAGAGGAGAGAGAGAGATAGAGAGAGAGAGCGTGCCTTTGGAGCATGACTGGCAGTATACGTAGTCCACGGTCTTTTTCTTTAGTTGTTTAAGGTAGGTGATTTCCCCTATATTATACTGTCTTCTTGGTCTCTTGCCTTTCGTCCCCATTTTGATCCCACTGAATTCTCAAAGCCATTCCTCGGGCACACACTCAAGGCCACCTAGGTGCAGACGACGAGTCACAATAACGTGGCTGGAGGCACGATGACCACAAGCCACACACCAGAAAATGATGGAGACGACAACGTTTCGTCGACGACAAAATCACCCAACACCAAACCGACTTCTCTCCCCTCAGTGAATATGTTTAAATATCCTCCTCTTATCTCCCATGCACTAGGCATGGGAGATAAGTATAGTCTACGTATAGTTCATAAGTAGAATGATACGTATAGACTAGACGTATCATTCTACGTATAGTCTACTAGAAAGATTTATTTTGTTATTAAAAGCTAAAATAAAAACAGAGAAAAAAGGATAATACAGGGATCGGAAATTCCCCCTCCAGGGAATAGTGTGAGGGAGAATAACAAGGAAAAGCTTCTCCCGATATGTACCAGACAAGGTCGGGGCTGTGGTGGGGGGTTTACCTCTCGACCTGTGGTGTTTGTTGAGCACTCCACAGCCCTCGTCCAGGCCCCTGGCTGAGTGACAAGGGACACACACACACACCACACACACACACACACACACACACACACACACACACACACACCCACACACACACACACAAGCACACCACAAGCACACACACACGCATATGTAAGACCAATCCTGGAGTATGCGGCCCCAGCATGGAGCCCGTACCTTGTCAAGCACAAGGCGAAGCTTCAAAAGTTCAGAGGTATGCCACTAGGTCAGTCCAGAACTAAGAGGCATGAGTTACGAAGTAAAGCTGCGAGAAATGCACCTCACGACACTAGAAGACATAAGAGTAAGGAGAGACATGATCACTACCTACAAAATTTTCAGAGGAATTGACAGGGTAGATAAAGATAAACTGTTTAACACGGGTGGTACGCGAACATGAGGACACAGGTGGAAACTGAGTACCCACATGAGCCACAGGGACGATAGAAGGATCTTTTTCAGTGTCAGAGTAGTTAACGGATGGAATGCATTAGGCAGTGATGTGGTGGAGGCTGACTCCATACACAGTTTCCAATGTAGATATGACAGAGCCCAGTAGGCTCAGGACCCTGAGCCTACTGGGCTCAACCCAGTAGACTCAACCTACAAAGCTCAATCCCGCAAACACAACTTGGGTGAATACACACACACACAGACACACACACGGAGCGTGGACGGAGAGAGACTACGGCGAATTAAACACGTCAGCGTCATGGAGACAGAAGAACTAGACGGGACATAATCACCACATACAATATTCTCAGAGGAATCTGATAGTGGTAGATAAAGCAAGCTATTTACCACAAGAGGGCACAGGCATTAGGTGACACAGGTGGAAATTGAGTGCCCCAATAAGCCATAGAGACGTTAGAAAGAATTTTCCTCAGTGTCAGAGTAGTAGACAAATGGAATGCATTAGGCAGTGATGTGGTGAGGCTGACTCCCATACACAGTTTCAAGTGTAGATATGATAGAGCCCAATAGGTCAGGAACCTGTACAGTAGTGATTGACCAGTTGAGCAGGGTCAGGCTGAAGCCACCCTTGCAAGCTAGGCACTAGGAGACCCTGGGATCCTAGGCGCCGGCTATGCCGCGCCGGCATCAACCAGGCTCTGCTAGACGATCAAGCTTGACGCTGTCGACCGCATATATACAGCGTTGTACGTATCACACTTTGAGCATACATGGTCGAACGCCCCCCCTCGAGTGAACAATGATTAGATAACGTCACCTGCCACGCCTTAACATATGGTAAGTGTTAATGATGGCCTGTATAGATGCATGTATTCACTAATACATCATGAGTTATTTCTCAATGCACCCATCTCTCTTAGCAGACAGCATTAAATACATGACTCCAGCGACGTCGAGGTAGCAAACCTACGCATTACAGTAGAGTAGCGCCCTGGGAATAGGCATCCACCAACTAGCCCGTGACTAATTGGATTATCTTGTTCCAGGTAGCGAATCTTTAACAACAACAACAACCCTGGGAATAACCAACGCCACCAAGATCTAATTTGGAGGGCCGAGCCTGTTTTGTTGGAGGTACTAGGCCGTGAGCAGGGGGGGGGGGAGGTGACAGCACGGGGACGATGACTGCTGGGGTACTTCCCAAAGGTTGGCTCGACGTCCGCGGATTACTTGCGGTTAGACATTCCCGCCTTCAGTGTGCGGTGCCTGCTGTATGTTACAGTGTATATATCCTTCTTTGATGTGGTCAGCGGAACGTGGCTGCAGGTTCCGTGCCATTTGCCGCTCTTTCAGAGGTCGTCGTCTCCCTTTCGGCCCCTCCTTCCTTTACATTCCCTTTCTTTTGTAGTCCTTCTGGGCCTTTGCTCCTTCACTTTTCGCTCTTCCTTGTGCTTTTGTGTTGTTGTTGTCCCCTTGTATGCCTTTGTGGTGTTGTGTTTTTTGTTTTGTGTGTGTGTGTGTGTGTGTGTGGTGTGTGTGTGTGTGTGTGTGTCGTGTGTGTGTGTGTGTGTGTGTGTTAAATACGTTATAACAGGTTATTTATCAGAATTCCCAAATAACAGAGTGGCTTGTTTATTGTTTTCCAGGGGTGATAGATCCGTGTCTGGTGCGATAAAAGTGATATCTTGCTTCATTAATTTTTCTACTCCGATAGTGGTGTTAGCAGCGGAGGAGGAGGAGAAAGAGGAAGCAGTCTTCGACCAGTAATTGGGGGACCTGTGTATACAAATTGATGGGTCATGCTCCAGGGAAAATCTAGTAGGATCTAGATAGGAAAAGTAGGGAATGGAAAGCTTTAAGACGGCTAGCAAGAGTCAGCAGTAATCTACACCTACACCTGGCAGATCTACCACTTATATCCAGAGCCTGAAACACTACTCATTATGTCCAAGGGGGGCCCAAGAAGGATTTTTACCAGTTTGGAAGACTTTGCAGTTATGTCCACAGTTCACAGTTATGTCCAAGTGTTTAGTAATTAAGGCCAGAGTCTTGAAGGCCCCTATAGTAGTCATATTCAAAGACTGATGAACTCCATTAATTATCTGCAAGCTTCAGTCAGAGACCCAAGTAACGTGTAGAATCTGATGAACCCCAGAGGCTCGCAGCCACATAATTATGGGGTTGAGGATGCCGCCCGGACACTAATTACCTCCATCACAACCCCCCCCCCCCCCGTACAACAGTCCACTGCGGTGCGCGTAGCAAGCTCGTCGAGTAGCTAGTTATAATGACAAGGAACGAGTCCTACGTGCGGTTTCTGCACATCTCTCTCTCTCTCTCTCTTCTCTCTCTTTTCATTTTTTTTTTTTCTCTATCTCTCTCTCTCTCTCTCGTTTTATTTCGCCACCATTCCATTATTGTATCATACTATCTCACGTTATCTCACTCTGCTGTTACATTGAATACAGCATCTGCTATCCTTCTTCCTTGAGGGGGGGGGGGCCCTTCCCAATCGTTTTCAATTTCGCTAAGCGTTTATTCGTGCATTCACCCCTCTATCTC
>WNGS01111181.1:31213478-31231155 GCA_020271785.1 Procambarus virginalis
AATGAAAGGAAAATTCAAGTCTGATAAATTTTTTCTAAGTTTTAAGGTTATTGCAATAAGACAGGAATTTTTTTTACTTGGGTACTCAGTGTTTTCCCAGATTTCAGCCAACATTTGATACCGTTCCTCGGTAGAGGCTGGTGGAGGCAATGGAGAGGCATCAGGGATTACAGGGAAGTCGGTGAACTGGGAAAGGGAGTACCTTAATGACAGAAAAGAACACACACAATTGAAAACAGTACTCGGGGGACAATAGCCAATGGATAACCAAAAGATAAAATAATGTACCTTTATTACCTGAACTGCGTTTCCAACTTTCAGGAGACCATCTTAACAATCGTTGAAACGATGGGAGACAGTGATGCTGGAGATAGGAGATAAAAAGGTGATTAGACAATTGAGATGGAGGGTTTAAGAGCGAAGGTTTAAGTTGGAGGGAAGTTTTGGCTGGTAGGTACTGCTCTCTAAGTCAACTAGCTGGTGTACGGGGCGAGTTAAAATATGAATTTCATCAATATTTCATCTATATTTAGAAATCTCAAGTGACTCATTCAGGGTTGGAAATTTTTCCTATCCTGAATTCAGGGAAGGAAAAGGAAATTTCACGGGGAAGGGTGGAAGGTAGTTGATGTCGGGTGTAAAATCGAGCAGTAAATGGAAGGGTGCAGTAGAGTGGATGTTATACGCTACAAGAGGGAGTGGAGAGTGAGGAATAAATTAAACTGCCTGGAGGCCAGGTGCCCCCCCATGCGGAAGGCAGTTCCCAAACTCATCGTGAGAGATGGAGTGAGGCGGTCGGAAGGAACAGAATAGAGGGGGAAAAACCGAAAGTCGAACGAAAAGAATGGATTACAGACCGCAGGATGGAAAGAGTAGAGGATGGAATAGAGCTGGAGAGAGAGAGAGAGAGAGATGAGAGAGAGAGGAGAGAGAGGAGAGAGGAGAGAGAAAGCTCACCCAAGTCGTTAATACATGCTAGAGCTCCATTCCCACACACACACAGGGCTGCGTGAGGCACTGCATCAACAATTACCGACGACATGCACACACACACACACAAAAAAAATACATACAAAAAGCGCTGTGAAGTTTTATGAATTCCATCGTCCACAGCATTTATATTAGGACGAGAGGTTCGAACCCCGGGTCCAGCAGGCAGGTGAGCCATGGTCACGCCCCAAGGGGTAACTTCTCATTCACATGAACCACCCGCGGATATATGGTCTGAATAACAGCTGATGTTCTATTTTTTGAGCTGACCGGCCCTTTGATGGATCCGGATACTGTAGTCCCAGCCTATCCCACAGTCCCACGTCACACCCCAGTGTCCTACGTCACACCCCAGTGTCCCACGTCACACCCCAGTGTCCCACGTCACACCCCAGCCTCCCCCAGTGTCCCACGTCACACCCCAGCCTCCCCCAGTGTCCTACGTCACACCCCAGCCTCCCCCAGTGTCCCACGTCACACCCCAGCCTCCCCCAGTGTCCCACGTCACACCCCAGCCTCCCTCAGTGCCCCACGTCACACCCCAGCCTCCCCCAGTGTCCTACGTCACACCCCAGCCTCCCCAAGTGTCCTACGTCACACCCCAGCCTCCCCAAGTGCCCCACGTCACACCCCAGCCTCCCCCAGTGTCCTACGTCACACCCAGCCTCCCCCAGTGTCCCACGTCACAACCCCAGCCTCCCCCAGTGTCCTACGTCACACCCCAGCCTCCCCCAGTGTCCTACGTCACACCCCAGCCTGCCCCAGTGTCCTACGTCACACCCCAGCCTCCCCCAGTGTCCTACGTCACACCCCAGCCTCCCCCAGTGTCCCACGTCACACCCCAGCCTCCCCCAGTGTCCTACGTCACACCCCAGGCCTCCCCCAGTGTCCTACGTCACACCCAGCCTCCCCCAGTGTCCTACGTCACACCCAGCCTCCCCCAGTGTCCTACGTCACACCCCAGCCTCCCCCAGTGTCCTACGTCACACCCAGCCTCCCCCAGTGTCCTACGTCACACCCCAGCCTCCCCAAGTGTCCTACGTCACACCCCAGCCTCCCTCAGTGCCCCACGTCACACCCCAGCCTCCCCCAGTGTCCTACGTCACACCACCAGCCTCCCCCAGTGTCCTACGTCACACCCCAGCCTCCCCCAGTGTCCTACGTCACACCCCAGCCTCCCCCAGTGTCCTACGTCACACCCCAGCCTCCCCCAGTGTCCTACGTCACACCCCAGCCTCCCCCAGTGTCCTACGTCACACCCCAGCCTCCCCCAGTGTCCCACGTCACACCCCAGCCTCCCCCAGTGTCCTACGTCACACCCCAGCCTCCCCCAGTGTCCCACGTCACACCCCAGCCCCCCCCCCAGTGTCCCACGTCACACCCCAGCCTCCCCCAGTGTCCTACGTCACACCCCAGCCCCCCCAGTGTCCCACGTCACACCCCAGCCCCCCCCAGTGTCCCACGTCACACCCCAGCCTCCCCCAGTGTCCTACGTCACACTCCAGCCCCCCCCCAGTGTCCTACGTCACACCCCAGCCTCCCCAAGTGTCCTGCGTCACACCCCAGTGTCCTACGTCACACCCCAGCCTCCCCAAGTGTCCTACGTCACACCCCAGCCTCCCCCAGTGTCCTACGGCACACCCCAGCTCCCCCCAGTGTCCTACGTCACACCCCAGCCTCCCCCAGTGTCCCGCGTCACACCTCAGCCTACCCCAGTGTCCTACGTCACACCCCAGCCTCCCCCAGTGCCCTACGTCACACCCCAGCCTCCCCCAGTGTCCTACGTCACCACCCCAGCCTCCCCCAGTGTCCTACGTCACACCCCAGCCTCCCCCAGTGTCCTACGTCACACCCCAGCCTCCCCCAGTGTCCTACGTCACACCCCAGCCTCCCCCCAGTGTCCCACGTCACACCCCAGCCCCCCCCAGTGTCCCACGTCACACCCCAGCCTCCCCCCAGTGTCCTACGGCACACCCCAGCCTCCCCCAGTGTCCTACGTCACACCCCAGCCTCCCCCAGTGTCCTACGTCACACCCCAGCCTCCCCCAGTGTCCTACGTCACACCCCAGCCTCCCTCAGTGCCCCACGTCACACCCCAGCCTCCCCAAGTGTCCTACGTCACACCCCAGCCTCCCCCAGTGTCCTACGTCACACCCCAGCCTCCCTCAGTGCCCCACGTCACACCCCAGCCTCCCCAAGTGTCCTACGTCACACCCCAGCCTCCCCAAGTGTCCTACGTCACACCCCAGCCTCCCTCAGTGCCCCACGTCACACCCAGCCTCCCCAAGTGTCCTACGTCACACCCCAGCCTCCCTCAGTGCCCCACGTCCACACCCCAGCCTCCCCCAGTGTCCTACGTCACACCCCAGCCTCCCTCAGTGCCCCACGTCACACCCCAGCCTCCCCCATTGTCCTACGTCACACCCAGCCTCCCCAGTGTCCTACGGCACCCCCCCCTCCCCCAGTGTCCTACGTCACACCCCAGCCTCCCCCAGTGTCCACGTCACACCCCAGCCTCCCCCAGTGTCCTACGTCACACCCCAGCCTCCCCCAGTGTCCTACGTCACCCCCAGCCTCCCCCAGTGTCCTACGTCACACCCCAGCCTCCCCCAGTGTCCTACGTCACACCCCAGCCTCCCCCATGTCCTACGTCACACCCCAGCCTCCCCAGTGTCCTACGTCACACCCCAGCCTCCCCAGTGTCCTACGTCACACCCCAGCCTCCCCAATGTCCTACGTCACCCCCAGCCTCCCCAAGTGTCCTACGTCACACCCCAGTGTCCCACGTCACACCCCAGCCTCCCCAAGGTCCTACGTCACACCCCAGCCTCCCCCAGTGTCCTACGTCACACCCCCAGCCTCCCCCAGTGTCCTACGTCACACCCCAGCCTCCCCAAGTGTCCTACGTCACACCCCAGTGTCCCACGTCACACCCCAGTGTCCCACGTCACACCCCAGCCCCATCCTCTCTCTCTCTCCGCCTCATACCTTAAGTCGTAATGGCCTGGCGCTTTCCCCTGATAGTTCCCTCCCTCCCTCCTTCCTCCGCCCCCCCCCCCTCATCCCTAACTCCGATAAACAAAAGCTCAACAATTTAAATAATTATATTTTCTCCCTGTATACCAAGCAGTGATGGCCGAGTGGTTAAGGCGTCTGACTAGAAATCAGATGGGATCTTCCCGCGTAGGTTCGAATCCTACTCACTGCGAGTAACGGTGTGTTTTAAATTAGAACGCTTTGATGTCGGTATGACGTACCTCCAAATTTGTAATTCACCTTCTCTCGTGATCTGAAGGAGTAACCCATGAATAGTGGCCACTGTATGTTACCTGGTTAAATGCGTGTTATTCATCGGTAGGTTGATAAGTTTGGTGGGTTGCTTGGGTTCGTGCGTTTGTAGTTGGCTTAGTCCTCTGTACTTTGTACGTTGTGGCCAATCAGGAGAAGAGGCTGCTGTGAGACAAGGCTTACAGCAGCCCATTGGTTGATGTTAGATAATCTTCGGCTATCCTGAGAATCTTTGGAAACGATGCTGCATTTTCAAATTTAAAGTTTGCATTTCAAACTGAAACTGATTTTTCTTCTCTCACACCCCAGGAAGCCGCCCGTAACAGCTGTCCAACTCCCAGGTACCTATTTACTGCTAGGTGAACGTCAGGGTGAAAGAAACTCTGCCCATTTGTTTCTGCCTCGGCTGAGAATCGAACTTACAGCTTACCACTTCATACAGCTTATGATAGCCGCATAAATGCATATGCGTCTATGTTAATAATATAACAATTATTTTGAGGAGTTTAGGGTGCATAGTAACATACACTTTCATCCCTTCGTAAGCAAACGTTCCCAGGTTCGACTCCTGGGCAGGGAGGGATGACTAGGGGAAACGTTCCCAGGTTAGATCCTGGGCAGGGAGGGATGACTAGGGGAAACGTTCCCAGGTTAGACTCCTGGGCAGGGAGGGATGACTAGGGAAACGTTCCCTCACTTTCTTCCTCCGGGGAGGAAAACCCTCCTCTTAGCATGCAGAAATAATAGAGTTAGAATTTTCAGTTCCGAACTCTTGTAGCTTTCAAGGTTAATAGGTAAATACAACAATATTGTACGCAAATAATTATAAAATCTCTCCAAAAAAAAAGCAAACGAAATTGGAGGACAGGTGGAAGATATTCAGCCCGTTCTCCCAAAGGTTCTCAACGTCACTAAACTGTTGTGCTAAATTGCCCGAACCTAACTAGCCCTATGACCCACGAACAGAAAATGGGGCATCACTTCAGTTTCACGAGCCACTACCACTTTTAGTACATCAATTTTTGGCCGTAGGGAAATTATACATCAAAATGAGATGTACTATTCAGGAGAACGGGTTGAAATATTGGCCACGTATAATATCAATGATAAAAAAGCAAGTATAATTGATGTTAACCTTACCTTGAGGTTACTTTGAGATGATTTCGGGGCTTAGCGTCCCCGCGGCCCGGTCGTAGACCAGGCCTCCTCGTTGCTGGACAGTCAACCAGGCAGTTGGACGCGGCTGCTCGCAGTTTGACGTATGAGTCTCAGCCTGATTGATCATTTATCCTTTGGAGGAGTTTGTCAAGTTCTCTCTTGAACACTGTGAGGGGTCGGCCATTTATGTCCCTTATGTGCAGTGGAAACGTGTTGAACAGTCTTGGGTCTCTGATGTTGATAAGAGTTCTTTCTCAGAGTACCTGTTGCACCTCTGCTTTCAACATTAGTATTCTGCACATCCTGCTATGCCTTCTGGTCTCATGTGATGTTATTTCTGTGTGCAGGTTTGGGACCAGCCCCTCTACTATTTGCCACGTGTAAATTATTATGTATCTCTCCCGCCTGCGCTCAAGAGAATACAGATTTAGGCATTTTAGTCGGTTCCAGTAGTTTAGACGTTTTACTGAGTGGATTCTAGCAGCAAAGGATCTCTGCACGCTCTCCAGGTCAGCAATTTCTCCAGCTTTGAAAGGGGCTGCCATTGTGCAGCAGTACTCCACTCTAGAGAGCACTAGCGTCTTGAAAAGTATCATCATTGGTTTAGCATCTCTAGTGTGAAAAGTTCTTGGTATCCAACCGTTCATTTTTCTTGCCGTTGTGTCGGCTACTTTATTGTGTTCTTTAAAGATGAGGTCTTCCGACATGAGTACTCCCAAATCCTTTACATTGCCTTTTCGTTCTATGTTATGTTTTGACTGCATTTTGTACGTGGTTTCCGTTTTTATATTTCATTTTTTCCATAGCGCATGAGCTGGATCTTATCTTCGGTAAACACCATATTATTTTCTGTAGCCCATAGAAAGACCTGATCTACATCTGATTGGAGGTTTGCCGTGTCTTCTATGTTGTCTACTCTCATAAAAATCCGAGTGTCATCTGCAAAGGATGATACAGTGCTATAGGGTGTGTCCTTGTCTATGTCCGATATGCGGATGAGAAAAAGTACTAAAGGCCTTTTAAGAGAAAAAGTGAAAGCCTGCGATAGTGTTTTTTTTTTACAGTTCCTGATGAATATAGAGTTCCAAGAGTCATGGCTTGGTGTAGAGTACATAGGCATACTGTCTATGACTTCTTCAAAATCCATTAGGGATCGGGTGACATATGATATATGATTTAATGTTGGCATCACATCTATGAAGAATTCATTTGGGTTATCAATCTTCAGTGTGTTTAGTGGCTCGCTGAAAACAGAATCATACTGAATCCTCAGTATATCTCTCATTTCTTTTTTGTCATTTGTGAACGTTATATCTCCCTTTCGCCGGGGCCCGATACTAGATGTGATTTTTTATCTTGATTTTGCATAGGAGAAAAAATATTTCAGATTTCTCTCTATTTCAGTACGGGCCTTTTGATCTCTTTACCTCTCTTGGGTTTCGAATGATTCTTGTAGCTTTAGTTCATTCGTTTTTATTTCTCTTCCTAGCCTTCTTAGTCGTTCTTAAGATAGGGTTTGACTCTCAAGTTGTTCTGTGATTCGTTTTCTTCGCCTATAGAGGGAACGACGTTCTCGTTCCAATCTGCATCTCTTCTCCTTTTTTCTTAGAGGTATGCGATTTGAGCATACTTCTAGTGCTACTGAGCTTATTTTTTCCAGGCACTGGTTCAGGTTTGCATTTTCTAGTTGCTCTTCCCAGCATATTTCTGTGGGGTCTTGGTTTATTTGCTCCCAGTTTGTCTATTATTGATATTGTTTATTATTGTCATCAGCGAGGCGCTGCGACCGCCGCAAATAGTCAGCATCAGCGAGGCGCTGCACGCAATTTTTCTCGAGACTTGTGAAGCCGAGACAGGAATCACCATAATTGGCTTCCTGCTGACTAAGATTTTTTAAAGAAGACTGAAGCCGTTTTTCTTCATAAAAGTCATTTTCTGACTTTTATGTCTTATTGTAGTTACTTAGTTAATGCCTTTATGCCTTATTGTAGTTAAAATTATTGTCTTTTATGCCTAACAATAAGTGCCTTATTGTTAGCCCTGTACATGAACTTTGGTTCAAATTTCCTTTGCATTACAGGATTGTACAGAATATTTGTGCTATTGGTAAATTGTATTAAAAAATCGGTATTATGTCATAAATTTGTCACATTATGTTTCAGTATTGTGTGTATAGTTAGGCCGTTGTTAGCTTAGGTTGTTCAGATTCTGTTGGCAATTATTTCAATCAGTCTTCAGGCCAAGCTCGTTAAAGCAGCGGGAATCCCCCCAAGATGTACTCATCAATTTTAACGTATTGTGAATTACAAATACAACCCATCCCTTGGCTATGCTCGTTCAACCTTGAGGCCAAGCCCCAAAGACTCATTTATAAAATATAACAGTCCATTGTGTATCCAATAACGATATATTTTCATATATAAATAAATATTTTTGCATAATGTAATTTTATGTGTGTTAAGCCTAGGATATTTTAAGATAGATAGTTTGGGTCTGCTGGCAGTTAAATGTATTTGTAGTACGTGGGTAAAGAATTCAGACGGGAACGACTCTAACCCATGAAGAAAGTGGAACACTTCAAATAAAAAAAAAGGGTTCAAACGTATCCAGTTGACTCATGTGTAAAGTTGTTTTATCATTCATAAATAGGGAGCGATTGCCAGATTAACAACCTTTTGAACAATGTTTACAAGGATGGCTGAACCATGCTCGAACCTATGACTCGAAAGGCACGTGTTCCACGAATAGGCGCCAACAGAATCTTAACACCTAACTTATGCCTAAATATGCACAATAAGGCCAATACATAACATTAATTAATATTTAAAAAAATTACTGTTATGAATGAACAGCGTGTTAAAATTGATGAATACTTCGGCTGCTGGATGGAATGACCATAGATAGCCTCAGAACGAAACCAAAATTATACTTATCAAGCCTTACAAAAGCCTAACATTGCATAAACCCACAATATATATAATAATAATAATGTATATTCAAGAAGGTCCTTTTTATTATTATACATAATGAAAGAATCATCCTGTCAGCTGGCTGTCTTCGGTCAAAGTCAAATATTGGCTGATTTAAATCCACATAAGTCACTATTTGACTTAAAATTATAGCTTGGTACGGAGGTTTGATAACAAAGGTTGATCACTACAACAGATCGTAATTCACATATATTGTCCAAATTTATTAGTGATGTCAAGATATTCGTTAAATACAAGAAGCGTGTATGGGCACAATATATACAGATTGTATTATACATGAACTATATTCTACATAGACTATATTATACATAAACTCAATTTTTAACATGGCCTAATATACAGGAGGACAATTATACATTGGCTTCATTGGCTTCGTCATTATAAACTATTTACAGGTTATTGTACATAGACGATATAATGCAAATACTAAATTACATCATGGACTACATTATACAATATCTATTATACAGACTGCATTGTTTGTGGACGTGATCACATATGGTGTCTCACACACACACGCTAATCTACACACTCGCTATTATACTCAAACTACAACAAACGTGAAAGATATTATACAATTGCAATATCAAAGGCTATTTTACAATGGCAATATCATGAGGCTATTATACAAGTGACGATATCAAAAGTCTATTATACAAGTATCACGAGAGTATTATACAAGTGACTATCACAAGAGTATTATACATGGGGCAGTACAAAAGACTATCATACAAGGGACAAAAGACTATCATACAAGGGACAATAGAAAATACAGGAGCAATGTAAGACTTATACAATAGCACTATCACATAAATAAGAAGACTTGTACTATACAATAAAGACTGACGCATGAAAGACCAATACTACCTGCCTCACTGTCTACACCCAAGCTGTCTGGTGTACCAGGCTGCCTCACTGTTTATACCTTGGCTGTCTGGTGTACCAGGCTGCCTCACTGTCTACACCCTGGCTGTCTGGTGTACCAAGACGCCTCACTGTCTACACCCAAGCTGTCTGGTGTACCAGGCTGCCTCACTGTCTACACCCAGGCTGTCTGGTGTACCAGGCCGCCTCACTGTCTACACCCAAGCTGTCTGGTGTACCAGGCCGCCTCACTGTCTACACCCAACCTGTCTGGTGTACCAGGGCTGCCTTACTGTCTACACCCTGGCTGTCTGGTGTACCAGGCCGCCTCACTGTCTACACCCAAGCTGTCTGGTGTACCAGGCTGCCTCACTGTCTACACCCAAGCTGTCTGGTGTGCCAGGCTGCCTCACTGTCTACACCTAAGCTGTCTGGTGTACCAGGGCTGCTTTACTGTCTACACCCAGGCTGTCTGGTGTTCCAGGCTGCCTTACTGTCCACACCCAAGCTGTCTGGTGTACCAGGGCTGCTTTACTGTCTACACCCAGGCTGTCTGGTGTACCAGGCTGCCTCACTGTCTACACCCAAGCTGTCTGGTGTACCAGGGCTGCTTTACTGTCTACACCCAGGCTGTCTGGTGTACCAGGCTGCCTCACTGTCTACACCCAAGCTGTCTGGTGTACCAGGGCTGCTTTACTGTCTACACCCAGGCTGTCTGGTGTACCAGGCTGCCTCACTGTCTACACCCAAGCTGTCTGGTGTACCAGGGCTGCTTTACTGTCTACACCCAAGCTGTCTGGTGTACCAGGCTGCCTCACTGTCTACACCCAGGCTGTCTGGTGTACCAGGCTGCCTCACTGTCTACACCCAAGCTGTCTGGTGTACCAGGCTGCCTCACTGTCTACACCCAGCCTGTCTGGTGTACCAGGCCGGCTCACTGTCTACACCCTGGCTGTTTGGTGTACCAGGCTGCCTTACTGTCTACACCCAAGCTGTCTGGTGTACCAGGCTGCCTCACTGTCTACACCCTGGCTGTCTGGTGTACCAGGCTACCACTGTCTACACCCTGGCTGTCTGGTGTACCAGGCTGCCATACTGTCTACACCCTGGCTGCCTGGTGTACCAGGCTGCCTCACTGTCTACACCCTGGCTGTCTGGTGTACCAGGCTGCCTCATTGTCTACACCCAAGCTGTCTGGTGTACCAGGCTGCCTCACTGTCTACACCCAAGCTGTCTGGTGTACCAGGCTGCCTCACTGTCTACACCCAGGCTGTCTGGTGTACCAGGCCGCCTCACTGTCTACACCCAGGCTGTCTGGTGTACCAGGCTGCCTTACTGTCTACACCCAAGCTGTCTGGTGTACCAGGGCTGCCTTACTGTTACACCCAAGCTGTCTGGTGTACCAGGCTGCCTCAC
Organism: Procambarus virginalis; assembly: GCA_020271785.1. Classification (NCBI taxonomy): domain Eukaryota; kingdom Metazoa; phylum Arthropoda; class Malacostraca; order Decapoda; family Cambaridae; genus Procambarus; species Procambarus virginalis. The sequence goes on from WNGS01111181.1 coordinate 31,224,185, forward strand.
TGTCCACACCTTGGCTGTCTGGTGTACCAGGCTGCCTCACTGTCTACACCCAAGCTGTCTGGTGTACCAGGCTGCCTCACTGTCTACACTTTTGCTGTCTGGTGTACCAGGCTGCCTCACTGTCTACACCCAAGCTGTCTGGTGTACCAGGGCTGCCTCACTGTCTACACCTTGGCTGTCTGGTGTACCAGACTGCCTCACTGTCTACACCCAAGCTGTCTGGTGTACCAGGCTGCCTCACTGTCTACACCCATCCTGTCTGGTGTACCAGGCTGCCTCACTGTCTACACCCAAGCTGTCTGGTGTACCAGGCTGCCTCACTGTCTACACCCAGGCTGTCTGGTGTACCAGGCTGCCTCACTGTCTACACCCAAGCTGTCTGGTGTTCTAGGGCTGCCTTACTGTCTACACCCTGGCTGCCCCTTGAACCAAGAGTCGTGTTTGTACAACACCTGTTTCTCGGTCATGGAGGTAAAGTATTTATTTTTATATATTCTTGATCACGGAGTGAGGTAATTCATCACACTCGGTACCATGACATAGTCTCAGGAATTCGCCGATTCTTATTTATTCTCGTTCTTGGTATGCCAACTGGTTCTCATCCTTTTCATGGCCTGTTACTTTGAATTTTAGGACTTGTATAATCTGAGACAAGGACACGGTCGTAACTATTGCCTGAGGGAGAGTTAAAGGCACTGCGGGCTCACCATAGCCCGTGCTACTTGGAACTTTGTTCCAGGTAGCGAATCTTTAACAACAACAAGAGGGAGAGCTTCTGCTCCGTTCCGTCAATTAAAAACCTCATACTGATAGCATACTAAGTTCATTTTAGGAGGTCATTCTATTTCTGCATTATTTCCTCTTTCATATGTTATGAAATTACTTTTTTCAGCGTCAGTAAGTTCTACATTCCATGTCACATCTCCATTGTTTGATTTTCTGCTCCATTATTACTATCAGCAAAGGGCAAATGTTGCTACCGACTGGATTATTTTAATGGTCAATCAGAAGGCTATTTCATACACCCATTTGAGCCTTATATTGTCCGGTGGAAGGCAGCCATCAATGGTAACTGTTGCCTTTGTTCGTCCTGCCGTGCCGTGTGTGTTGCTCCTATGTACAATAGATGGCGTTGTTTTTCAAAAGAAGCATGTTTTTACCTGTCACAGGTGTTTAAGAGGTGACCCATCAAACAAGAGGCTGAGGTAATTGTTCTTTTTTAACTGAAATATTCACACACACACACACACACACACACACACACACACACACACACACACACACACACACACACACACACACACACACACACACACACACGCAACTGAACACAAAAATGATGCCACTCTACAAAAATGAGACAGGAAGGAGGCACAAAACCACAGACCAGAGTCACAGACAAACATTCCCTGCAAAGTACATGAAAGAATAATAAGCATAAGACTAACACAACATCTAATTATAATTACATTTATAAAACAGCTTTAATGCAGCTGTAGGGAAAGGTAATTGTGCCTTGTCAACCAAATAGAGCACAGTGACAAATTGACGATGGAAAGATAGGTTGAAGATGGATGCGCAGGCCACATTTTTACCAGACAGCCAAAAAGCGTTTGAGACAGTTCTTCATGAGACAACTACATAAACCTGAAGGTGTGGAACCAGGTACAAATATAAGGAAGACAGCTAAAACGGATTAGAGTACCTAGGAGACAGGGAGCAGAGTCTCAACTGGAAGAGGAGGAAGGAGAAAAATGGGTGAGAAAGCAGATTGACACAGCATACCAAACCTGAACTTACCAAGGATCGGTCTTATACTTCCTACATTATTTCTCATCGATGACCATGACCTTGCCACAGAGGCAGAGTCCTACGTGTCAATGTTTTTTGGCTGATGCCAAATAAATGAAAAGAGTCGGCACACAAGAAGATTGAAACACATTCCCAGGAGACATAGACAACTGGCAGAGTTGGTTCGAGACTTGGTTACTAGAATTCAAGTAGGTCATACAGGGAACAGAAGACCAAAAGGACTTTACGTAATGAAAGGGAATCATCTCCCTGAAACAACTCAAGAAAAAAAAACTTGGGGTATTACAGACACCATGCCTTACCCCAGTGGAACACATAGATATGATAATGTCAGCGGCATTACACTTAAATCATCAGAACAGCTTTCAGGAGCATTCAGAACTCTTTACATCACCTATGGCAGACCAGTCTTATAGAATGCATTAATGTTGTGGCGCGCCCCTACCTCAAGAAGCAGGCACTGACTGATGCATATTATCAACTTTTAAATGGCGCTCAAAGATCCCATAAAATTCTCGTGAAATTGTAATATTCAGGTTATTTTTTACTTTAATGGTCTCGGACAACTCCCCAGAAGCGCTGAAATAATTGTGAAAAATGCAGAGTAAATGTAATTATATACTGAAACTTACATGGGAATGCTATTTAAAAGTGTTGTGTAGAAGGAAACCCAGATAGTGAACGTATGTACAGAATGTTGATGAGGAAAACGTTCAGGTAGGACCAGGAGTGCAGGTAGGCCCAGGAGTGCAGGTAGGCCCAGGAGTGCTGGTAGGCCCAGGAGTGCAGGTAGGCCCAGGAGTGCTGGTAGGCCCAGGAGTGCAGGTAGGCCCAGGAGTGCAGGTAGGCCCAGGAGTGCTGGTAGGCCCAGGAGTGCAGGTAGGCCCAGGAGTGCAGGTAGGCCCAGGAGTGAGCAGGTGGCTGAGTATTATAACCAGAGAGCACCCGTCGCCAGACCCCGACAATAACCCAACCCAGTTCATCACAGTCAGCAAACTGTAAAACAACTCTATCCTCCTCCAAGAGATGGCAGCACAAGCCGAGTGACCCGTATGCAAAAACACGTGACTCTGTCTGGGATGAACTTGGGCTAGTATTTTCTTGTCAAGGGGAAATAAACAAATGAAAAGAACATTACACTTAAAGTACACCTTAATGGTAAATATATATATATATACAATTAATATGATCATAGCCAGTGGCTTGTCAAGCTGCCAGAGAGCATGATTCGGTAATGTCATGGTTGGTGCTCCAAACACCACTCTGGTGTGCACACAATTTAGTAAACCTATGGTTGGCCTTAATCATACACAGCAGTGTTCATACAACGTCATATAATTAGGTTAGATCGCTTGCTCTACTATCAAATAAAATTTGTATTGCATAGTATCAATTTCCCTTGTTTACATAATATACAACGATAATTACATAGTGATGATTCTAATTGCAAGGTTTACAAGTATTAACATAAGAGTGAATCTGGACATCATCATTATCGTGAACATAGGCGTTATTCTCAAAAGAGGAACTGTCGGTCTTCTCCCCCTCAATCTCCTCTACCTCCTCCGTCTCGCTCTCCTCTGGGATGGTCTCGAGGGGCCGGCCGTACATGTACTCAATCATGGGCACCTCGATGCTGAAGTTCATGGAGGAGAGGAGAATCGTCGCCAGGCGGATCTTGCCATTACTCTCTTCGTCGAAGAGCCAGCGTGAGTCCTTCCGGCTGACCAGGCTCTTCTCCGTGACCGGACCCGGTGGCTGAGGCGGTTGGGCTGTCTCCACGGCATAGGAGGCTCCTCGGTCCGCCAGAATCACCACTCTGAGGGGAATACATATCCAAGAGGTGGTTAACTTAACTCTCTTTTATATATATATGTATATATATATATATATATATATATATATATATATATATATATATATATAATATATATATATATATAATATATATATATATATATAAGGAGGCTTATATGAATATAAGCCTCCTATTATTTGCTTAAGTCAAGGGACAAGGATTACCAGGTTATGAAAAGTGTTTTTAGGTTAGATTCAGTTGCTTAATCCTCGTTTGCGAATTCGCAAAAGTTCGAATTCTCCAATTCGAACTTCGAATTTTCATTGAGCTGAATCAATTTATCATTACGTAATGGATAGTGGAGTTCCTGTAGGCTAACTAGCACTGGCAATGGAGCTAGGCCATGTTTACAGAGCTCTTGGGTATTTGCTTAAAAGATATGAACTGCTTATCTCAATCACAGCAACTTAATCTGTATTTATTAAAATAATTTACAAGCTTCTTAGTGCTACAGAATAGTCCTCAATAATAATAACCTCCGAAAATCGATAATAAAAGCTCTGAAAACCTATAATAACCCCATATATCTCCGTAGCTCTGAAAACCGACTGGGCCCGTCATGATCCAAATTGAGACACAGATCTCGTCGGTAGACCAGTATGTGGTCCGCGAGTCAGCCCCCAGAAAACTTACATGAACACGAGAACCATGAGAAGGTTAGCCGAGTGCCGAAGAGAACTGAGCTCCGGGGAAGATGTGGACCGTGGAGTGGTAGACAGCGGTGTAGAGAGAGAAACTGACCATAGGCATCACTCCGTCCAGGGCCCCCAGCACTGCTGACACCTTACCTGTAGCACACATACACACAACCTTAATTTAATCTACATTAATATTATTTTTTCATTAAATGTGAAGGGTGTAGAAGCAGGTTAATTCAGACTCTTGTTAGCAGGTTTAGAACCCTCTCTTCTAATAGCTCAGGTTAAGCTTTATTTGATTGATTTTAATTGGAATGCGATCCGTTAATTGGTCTAAAACAGATTCTAATTAATGCGGAGTGAGAAGGAAGGAACTATCAGGGGGAAAGCACCAAGCCATTACGACTATATAGCACTTGGAAGGGGTCAGGATAAGGATTTGGGATGGGACGGGAGGCAGGAATGGTGTACAACCACTTGGACGGTCGGGGATTGAACGCCGACCTGCATGAAGCGAGACCGTCGCTCTACCGTCCAGCCCAAGTGGTTGGACATGCGGAGTGAGAGATACATACGAAACAGTGACCATGTGCAGATTGAGCAATTTGTATGAATTGACCTGATTATCATTGTATCCACGCTAGATCATTGAATGATCATTGTATCCACGCTAGATCATTGAATGATCATTGTATCTACATTTTTCCTTTTAGCAGATAAAGGGAATATGACTTGTGAAGGAAAACTACATGTCATGTTGAGTAAACCCAGAATCAGGTGTGCCACTCCATATGTAAACTGCAATAATTATACTACCTGCTGTACCTAGTGTTTACTTATGTAAAGTATTACCCAAAATAACTTGACTCCAATGTGCAATATTTCATTGTCATACATGGAAGCTGCGTATAGCATTGTCAGACAACACCCACTTGAGATGGATTAAGACCTTTTGGGTGTTCAGTAATAGTTATGAAGACACAACTAGACATTAAAAGATATTAAGAGATATGAAGACAGACTGACAGCAAACGGGGTGAGAATAGCTTAGAATATAGAATATATAGATATAGAATATAGAATAGCTACCTCATCCCATTGACGTTTATAGGAGTATTTAATGGGAAGAATTAACGGAAGAATTAGCACCTAAATTATTGGGATCGTTCAAAGCTCTTCCAAATGTACTTCTCTAGAAAGGAGACGAGCAGAGGATAGCCATCATAATATACACGTGGAAGAAAACTACTGGTAGGGCCAGGTCCCACAATCTACACAGTAAAATAAACACGTACTGGAGTAGAACGATATGGAAGACAATGCAAGATTGAACCAGTGAATGAGCAGAGGTGCCATAGTCTACAATCAGAGAGCACTGTATAAACATCAGAGGTCCGCGGTTGTTTCAACCGTCCTCCCAGCGACTATAAAGAATATATGCCCGAACAACCTGGACATCTTCAAGAGAAAACTTGGAATGCTTCCTAAGAGAAGGCCCGATCAGCCGGGCTGTGGTGGGTATGTGGCTCTGCGGGCCCGCTCCAAGCAACTACAGGCCTGGTGGATCAAACTCTCAGCAAGTCGAGCCTGGCCTCTGGGCCGGGCTGTGGGGAGTAGACAGGAACTCCCAGAACCCCCATCAACCAGGTATCACCAGGTGTAACGAGGTGGTTGTGGAGCTAGCGGTGATCCATATGACCGGAAGTGATTGTTGGTGAAGGTTCGTAGTAGGGTTTGTTAGTAATTGGGGGGTTGAAGATAATGGTGGTGATTGTGGTAGTGGATTAGGTTGGTGGTGGGTGGTGGTCCATGGTAGTGATCGAGATGGTGATGGTTGGTGTGGTAATGATGGTGGTGAAGATGAGATGACGGTTTGGTGGTGGTGGTGTGGTGGAGGTAAGTGACGAGAGTGATTTGGTAGTGATGGTGGTGTAGGAAGGATGGTGTGGGGATAATGATTGGTGTTGTACAGGGTGGTGGTGGATGTGATGGTTGGTGTGTTTGGTATGGTGGTGGTAGTGGCCTATGGCGACGTTGGGTGGTAGTTGACCATTGCGAATGTGGTGGTAAGGTTGTTGGCACAGTGGTTGTAAAGGTGTGTGGTGGATGGTGCGGCAGTGATGAGTGGTTGTAGCTGTAGTGACGAGGGTGATAGTGTTGGCGACCATTGCGTTAGGGGTAGTAGAGGGTGGTGGTGGTGATACGTGGTAGTAGAGGTGGTGGTGGTGGTGCGGCGGGTAGTGACAGTGTGGTGTCCAGTAACGGCGCTGGAGATCTAACTTTCCCAGTTTTTTGCATCTCTGGACGGCAGAGAATACCAATGTTGGGCGCAGCACAGCAGACATACACTGCAATTCCTGTCACAATACCTGTCTATGATAAGTGTTATGGGATGATATCTCGTTTTTTGGTCTGCTTGTTGCTCGTATCATCATGTCATCACACGCACACACACGCACACACACACACACACACGCATCACGCACACGCACACACAGACACGTACACGCGCACACGCACACACTTGTGGGGAGCCCTCGCGGCTGAAGGATAGCGAGGCTTGTTGGGGTCCTCAAATCTGTAGTTCTAAGTCTATTCTCACATCCCAGCTGTGAGTCAAATTCAAATTCAAATAGGTCATTGGGGTATAAATTACACACAAA
>WNGS01111181.1:31248436-31264418 GCA_020271785.1 Procambarus virginalis
GAGTTTGGGGGGAGGAGGGAAGGAAAAGACCTATCAGGAGAAAGCGCCAAGCCTACATATAGCACTAGATGATTGATTGATAATGATTAACCACCCAAGAGGTGGCACGGGCATGAATAGCCCGTAAGTGGTGGCCCTTATTGAAGCCATTAACCAGTATCAAGACTGATAATGGAGATCTGTGGAGGTGCGACTGCACCCTGCGTGACGGGAGATGTCTCCCGGACCAAATGGTGACCAATGTGCGTGTGACCAAATGATGATATAGCACTATATATAGGCAAGACTATATAGCACTGGGAAGTGGGTCAGGATAAGGATTTGGGATGGGACGAGGGGGGATGGGGGATTATGAATGCTGTCCAACCACTTGGATGGTTGGAATTGAACCCCGACCTGCGTGAAGCGAGACCGTCGCTTCGTTGGTTGAGCGACGGTATATCCACGATATAGGATGTGGGTGGAGGGGTGTGGGGGGGGGTGAAAGCATGGTATTAGTTAGGGTGGAGAGGAAGAGTGAGACGGGAGACATCTCCCGTCACGCAGGGTGCAGTTGCACCTCCACAGATCTCGGTATCAGCTCTTGATACTGGAAATGGCTCAAAAGGGCACCACTTACGAGCTATTCATGCCCGTGCCACCTTTCGGGTGGCTTAATCTTCATCAATCAATCAATCGAAGAGTGAGAGTGCTGGAGGAGACAGTGGTGTCGGTGAGATGATGAGGATTGTGAGGAGAGTGGTGAGATGATGAGGATTGTGAGGAGAGTGGTGAGACCGTGAGCTTCTTGCATTGGTACTGAGGTTGTGTTGTTGTTAAAGATTCGCTACCTGGAACAAAGTTCCAAGTAGCACGGGCTATGGTGAGCCCGTAGGGGTACTGAGGGAAGGGTGCACCTGTGAGGCAGTGTGAGGGGCAGAGTGTGTCTTGAAGGTGAGGACAGTGGGGAGGGTGGGGGGAGAGGGGTCTTTATGAGAGAGTTGGGATGGTGGTCGGGTGGGGGGGGGGGAGACAAGGAGGGAATTAATGTCAGGGGAAAAGTGTGTGTGTGTGATGCGTGCATGCGTGCGTGCAGTGTGCATACCCATGTGCATGCGTGCGTGCAAGTGTTCATACGCGTGTGCATGCGTATGCTTGCAAATCAAAACTACTGAATAATAAACCATATGATAACAAATAACTTATGCTTGAACTCTGTTGTAGACAACTGATACAACGCAACGATTACAACAGAAGACATAAATTGTCGGTCTAGCGAAGTCACTCTAGTAATATCACTCGCCTGAACCTCTTGGCGACATCATTTTGAAAAAAAATATATATAAATAAATAACCACAAAAATTGCAGCTCTTCGCTAATATATATTTCGTAGGTGACATTTTAGAAATGACGGCAGCTTTCCAAAAATGTTCTCATGACATTTGGAGCCGGTCGGCCGAGCGAACAGCACGCTGGACTTGTGATCCTGTGGTCCTGGGTTCGATCCCAGGCGCCGGCGAGAAACAATGGGCAGAGTTTCTTTCACCCTATGCCCCTGTTACCTAGCAGTAAAATAGGTACCTGGGTGTTAGTCAGCTGTCACAGGCTGCTTCCTGGGGGTGGAGGCCTGGTCGAGGACCGGGCCGCAGGGACACTAAAAGCCCCGAAATCATCTCAAGATAACCTCAAGAAGATCTCAAGAAGAAGATGACTTAACACAGCAGGTTGTCAAACCCAGACACATATGACTGATGAAGATTAAACCACCCAAAAGGTGGCACGGGCATGCATAGCCCGTAAGATACATATGGCATACATAACAAATATATACAGGAAGTCAGGTGTGGCTACAGGGGGAACGGCAGTAACGGAACGACCGTAGATGGTTACATATCACACATATTACAGATGGGTACAGCAGAACGAGAAGTCACAGATGGAAATTAAACCAGAGATGAGCCACAGTACGTGTGAACCAAGTCCTAAGTGAACACGGGAGACATCTCCCGTCACGCAGGGTGCAGTCGCACCTCCACAGATCTCCATTATCAGCTCTTGATACTGGTAATGGCTCAAAAGGGCCACCACTTACGGGCTATTCATGCCCGTGCCACCTCTTGGGTGGCTTAATCATTATCAATCAAATCACCTAAGCGAAGGGCCAGAGGATAAGATGAGTCTCAAGAAGGGAGAACTACCATTCGGAGAGCGCGCCAAGCCATTACCACAATATAGCACTTGAAAGGGGTCAGGATAAGGCGTTGGGATGGGACGGGGAAGGGAAAAGGAATGGTGCCCACCCGCTTGGATGGTCGGGGATTGAACGCCGACCTGCATGAAGCGAGATCCTCGCTCTACCGGCCAGCCCAAGTGCTTGGGTAGTCTCAAGGAGAGGCAATGAAGGTTCACTACATTCACTATCTTAAGAGAAGCAAACAAAAGAAGTGGGAGTCGGGAGACATTGCATCAGACAACCGACGGCTAAAAGCAAGCGTGGCCCAAGAGCTAGAGGTCAATCGATGCAAAAAAGGCTAAATAAAACGCACACACACACACACACACACACACACACACACACACACACACACACACACACACACACACACACACAAACACACACACACACACACACACACACACACACACACACACACACACACAATATTCCCCCCCATGGTGGTAATTTTCACATTATTCCACAGTTGAACAGTAATGCAACTTCCAATTAATATTTGCTTTCCATTCAGCTAAAAAAGTATACAGAGAACTTTCTATTATCCTCTTCATTACCACCGACTGACCGACTATTTCCTCACATTCACCCTCACAGCGATTACAAAAGCAACATAGAACTGACGACCTGACGACATCTACCATAGCCCTGCTAGTGCGGCCTCGCGCGCCCAGAGTAACTCAGCAGTGTACAGAGGGCGGGAGGCGAGGGTGGGGCTGTTCTTGCCACACACCCTGGAACACAAAAACTGGATCAGCCTCGACCCTCGCCTCGGCTCGTGGTGTGGCCGACCCGGATGCCCCCCCCCCCCCCAACATTTATCCGGTCTGGACCTTGGAGGCGGTAAGGAGGAGGAGCAGAGAGAGAGAGAGAGAGAGTGGAAGATTGAAGAAAGTTTCAATAATGACTGGGGGAAGATGGAGAAGACATTTCCAGTAAGTGAAGGTAATCCAGGACCAGAGCAGTCCAGGCTAGGACCTGAGTGTATTCCAGAGCTGAATGGGAAGGAGGAGAGGATGGGGGACTGAGCTACGAATGTTGAGCAGCTTCGTTGACACCGTGGAGGAGAGCTGTCAAGAGCTCCAGACCCGTAGAGGAGAGCTGTCGAGAGCTCCAAACCCGTAGAAGAGAGCTTCAAGAGCTCCAGACCCGTAGAGGAGAGCTGTCAAGAGCTCCAGACCCGTAGAGGAGAGCTGTCACCAGCTCCAGACCCGTAGAGGAGAGCTGTCAAGAGCTCCAGACCCGTAGAGGAGAGCTGTCAAGAGCTCCAGACCCGTAGAAGAGAGCTTCAAGAGCTCCAGACCCGTAGAGGAGAGCTGTCGCCAGCTCCAGACCCGTAGAGGAGAGCTGTCAAGAGCTCCAGACCCGTAGAAGAGAGCTTCAAGAGATCCAGACCCGTAGAGGAGAGCTGTCACCAGCTCCAGACCCGTAGAAGAGAGCTTCAAGAGATCCAGACCCGTAGAGGAGAGCTGTCACCAGCTCCAGACCCGTAGAGGAGAGCTGTCACCAGCTCCAGACCCGTAGAGGAGAGCTGTCACCAGCTCCAGATGCTGAAGAACTTGCTAGGCAGACAACAGCACAGTTTGCCTCCTACAGCATATCACAGAAGAAAAAATCTTCATGGAAAAAATAACTAAACATGTAAAACACAATACAAGTAAAGACTGACCAGAGTGTTCCTGGGAGGTTAGTTTACCTTCCCTTAGCCTGTAGTTTACCTTCCCATTCTCTAGTTTACCTTGCCTTAGCTTGTAGTTTACCATGCCCTAAACATGTTTGGGTTTATAACTTCATAAGAAATGCTTAGATGTCATTGCCTTGTTTGAGTGGGGAGCCACGACGCACTGAGGCGGTCGTTACCATGCACCAAGCACAAACTACGCATGGAGCACACCAATTACCATGCGTGCGCATCTCGCCAGAGAGCTTACTAGGCTCCCACTAGGTCGACGTTAATTATAGGCACCACAGCGTGCTAGGACACCAGGAGAGAGAACGTCAACTCGAGGCATGATAGATGGACCCAAGAGACTCTTGACTAGTTCGAGATTCGACTCTTGTGGGTCAACTGCAGACGGGTGTCCACAACTGCAGATGGGTGTACACACCTGCAGACGGGTGTTTACATCCTTCCCAAAATTATGAGAAGGATTAAGACAGAGGAGGACAGCTTGAGACTTCAAGAAGACCTGGACAAGCTGCAGGAATGGTCGAACAAATGGCTGTTAGAGTTTAACCCAAGCAAATGTAATGTAATGAAGATAGGGGTAGGAAGCAGGAGACCAGATACAAGGTATCATTTGGGAGATGAAATACTTCAAGAGTCAGAGAGAGAGAAAGACCTGGGGGTTGATATCACGCCAGACCTGTCCCCTGAAGCTCATATCAAGAGGATAACATCAGCAGCATATGCCAGGTTGGCTAACATAAGAACGGCCTTTAGAAACTTGTGTAAGGAATCTTTCAGAACATTATATACCACATATGTCAGACCAATCCTGGAGTATGCGGCTCCAGCATGGAGTCCCTATCTAGTCAAGCATAAGACTAAACTGGAAAAGGTTCAAAGGTTTGCCACCAGACTAGTACCCGAGCTGAGAGGTATGAGCTACGAGGAGCGACTGCAGGAATTAAACCTCACTTCGTTGGAAGACAGAAGAGTTAGGGGGGACATGATCACCACATTCAAGATTCTCAGGGGAATCGACAGGGTTGATAAAGACAGGCTGTTTAACACAAGGGCACACGCACTAGGGGACACAGGTGGAAGCTGAGTGCCCAAATGAGCCACAGAGATATTAGAAAGAACTTTTTTAGTGTCAGAGTGGTTGACAAATGGAATGCATTAGGAAGCGATGTGGTGGAGGCTGACTCCATACACAGTTTCAAGTGTAGATATGATAGAGCCCATTAGGCTCAGGGAACTGTACACCTGTTGATTGACGGTTGAGAGGCGGGACCAAAGAGCCAGAGCTCACCCCCGCAAGCACAACTAGGTGAGTACAACTAGGTGAGTATCTGCAGACGGGTGTCCACACTGCAGACGGGTGTACACACCTGCAGACGGGTGTACACACCTGCAGACGGGTGTACACACCTGCAGACGGGTGTACACACCTGCAGACGGGTGTACACACCTGCAGACGGGTGTACACACCTGCAGACGAGTTTACACACACACCTGCATTAACGTAGGGTTAACATTCCTTACCGTATGTATTTTCCCCTTCTTTTCCACCCTTTCCCACTAGCGGAAATAAAAGGAGATAAGGTCGCAGTATAGAGCATTAAGTATCACTCATTCACGTTTGGACTTGTGCTTCGTCAGTTATGTTATATTAGCAAACTTGATGCCGTTGCATTGGAGCAATATTTCTCCACATGTTGCAATGTTGATTTGTTTTTCAACTTAAAATCAACCTCGTGGAGCTGAAGATTGCATTGGGCGATACTAATATAATATTTTGAACACTAGGGTCCAGCACCCATGTGTCTTTCCCACTGACAATAGAGACGAAAAAGTCCTTCTCCTAGCTGTCATATAGAGACCTCGCCTCTGCTTCTATACCAAACAAACTTTCCGCTCTCACAACAGTTGATGGCTGGAACATTTGTGTTGTCAGGGTCAACGATAAACTGGGTCGATGCTTGCAACACCACCGCATGTTTCCCTGTAGAATATTTCTCAAGCTTGAAACGATAAAAAAGATCCCAGCCAGAGAACTGCCCGAGCCTTGACTTTCTAGTACCGCAGACGATAGCGAACCCTGTTTTGCTAGGCTTGTTAGATCTCTTAAGTCCGGTCATGTCGAAGGTCGTTAGGGGGGCTAGGTGGGCTTGGAAGTTAATCCTGTCAGATCTGTCAAGCCCGTCAGGAGACGGGGAGGGGGGGAATGAGTCCTTTCTGTAATATATGTAAACTGATGGTCAGCACGGTAACAAAAAGATTCGGAGAGAGGGGCGACATCTATACTCAAGAGCGTGTATAGCTGCTGGTGTCGGGAGAAGCTGTGTCTGCGAGAGTCCGACACAACGCGACAGGCAAAAGATGACAACTTTGTAACCAGAAAAACAAAAAAACAAAAAACTGGCCCATTCATTTGATCGATGTTGCAGTGTTAACCCGCTGCAATTTATGAGAGGGAGCCTGTCGTTAGCCCTCATCGACATCCATGTTTGATTTTTTGATGAGGAAGGTGATGAAGAAAAACCAGAAGAGCAGCGACGCAGAAGGTCGTGTCATAGTGTGTCGTTGTCTTATCGGATGGGACCGCCACAGGTCAAAGATTTTGTTTTTNAGAGGCGGGCCGAAAGAGCAAGGCTCAACCCCCGCCAACACAACTAGGTGAATACACACACACACACACACACAGCACATACCACACCACACACAAACACACACACACACACACACACACAAAGCCACACGGCCGGATGGAATCTCGCCATGGGTATTGAAAGAGTGTGCAGGAGCACTTTGCTTACCACTCTCCATAGTGTATAGTAAGTCACTGGAAACGGGGGACCTACCAGAAATATGGAAGACTGCTAATGTAGTACCAATATACAAAAAGGGTGACAGACAAGAGGCACTGAACTACAGGCCAGTGTCCTTAACTTGTATACCATGCAAGGTGATGGAGAAGATTGTGAGAAAAACCTAGTAACACATCTGGAGAGAAGAGACTTCGTGACAACCCATCAACATGGGTTCAGGGAGGGTAAATCTTGCCTTACAGGCTTGATAGAATTCTACGATCAGGTGACAAGAATTAAGCAAGAAAGAGAAGGGTGGGCGGACTGCATTTTTTTGGACTGTCGGAAAGCCTTTGACACAGTACCCCATAAAAGGTTGATGCATAAGCTGGAGAAACAGGCAGGAGTAACAGGTAGGGCGCTCCAGTGGATAAGGGAGTACCTAAGCAATAGGAAGCAGAGAGTTACAGTGAGGGGTGAGACCTCAGACTGGCGTGAAGTCACCAGTGGAGTCCCACAGGGCTCTGTACTTGGACCTATCCTGTTTCTGATATACGTAAATGATCTCCCAGAGGGTATAGACTCATTCCTCTCAATGTTTGCTGACGACGCCAAAATTATGAGAAGGATTAAGACAGAGGAGGACAGCTTGAGACTTCAAGAAGACCTGGACAAGCTGCAGGAATGGTCGAACAAATGGCTGTTAGAGTTTAACCCAAGCAAATGTAATGTAATGAAGATAGGGGTAGGAAGCAGGAGACCAGATACAAGGTATCATTTGGGAGATGAAATACTTCAAGAGTCAGAGAGAGAGAAAGACCTGGGGGTTGATATCACGCCAGACCTGTCCCTGAAGCTCATATCAAGAGGATAACATCAGCAGCATATGCCAGGTTGGCTAACATAAGAACGGCCTTTAGAAACTTGTGTAAGGAATCTTTCAGAACATTATATACCACATATGTCAGACCAATCCTGGAGTATGCGGCTCCAGCATGGAGTCCCTATCTAGTCAAGCATAAGACTAAACTGGAAAAGGTTCAAAGGTTTGCCACCAGACTAGTACCCGAGCTGAGAGGTATGAGCTACGAGGAGCGACTGCAGGAATTAAACCTCACTTCGTTGGAAGACAGAAGAGTTAGGGGGGACATGATCACCACATTCAAGATTCTCAGGGGAATCGACAGGGTTGATAAAGACAGGCTGTTTAACACAAGGGGCACACGCACTAGGGACACAGGTGGAAACTGAGTGCCCAAATGAGCCACAGAGATATTAGAAAGAACTTTTTTAGTGTCAGAGTGGTTGACAAATGGAATGCATTAGGAAGCGATGTGGTGGAGGCTGACTCCATACACAGTTTCAAGTGTAGATATGATAGAGCCCATTAGGCTCAGGAAACTGTACACCTGTTGATTGACGGTTGAGAGGCGGGACCAAAGAGCCAGAGCTCAACCCCCGCAAGCACAACTAGGTGAGTACAACTAGGTGAGTACACACACACACACACACACACACACTCACACTCATTCCTGATATATATCAACGAACCCGGCAGGAAATAGTCATCTGTATCCATGTCTGCTGATGATGCAAATTTAACGAGGGGCATCAGAGACGAAGATGAAGACTGCGGGAGCCAGAAGGGAGATCTAGAGGCGCTCCAGCAGTGGTCGGTCAGATGGTTGCTTACCGTTAACTATGACGGATGTAAAGTAATGAGGCTACACAAGGAGAGAAGACCCACGAGGACAGCACGGGCTGAAAGGGATATAGCTGCCACAGACAGTGAAACAGAAGGATCTGGGAGTACATATATATGACTCCAAACCTGCCCCCTGAAAACGTCAACAAAATAACATCTGCAACGTACGTTAATGAGGTGGAAGCCTAGGCCAGAGTGACTATATAGCACAAGGGGCATTGTGGACAGGATAGAACAGAGCAAAGGAATGGTGTCCAACCACTTGGACCATAACAATCCCCGTGGCGCAGTGGTAAAACACTCGCCTGGCGCTTGGCGAGCGCTTTGGCCTGGGTTCGTATTCCGGCTGGGGGTGGATTCACCGTGTGCCAATCCTTAACTGTAGCCTCTGTTCACCCACCAGTGATTGGGTACCTGCGTGTTAAACGATTTGGCGGGCCGTATTCCGGGAAAAATTAGGATTTTAAGGACCTGCCTGAAACTCTATGCGTGCTAGTGGCTTTACAGAATGTAAGAACTCTTGTATATAAATAATAACAAAGTAAATGTAAGATTTATTAATTAAGCTTTTGTCTTGCAGTGACTTAATGTCCAGTTCGTGTAGCCTTTCCTTGTAACTCTTACCTCGTAGTTCTGGGACAACTCTCGTGGCATATCATTGAAGTTTTCCAACTTCTTGTGTTTGACTTGATATGGACTCCGCGATGGAGTCACATACTACAGAATTGGTCTGACATAGGTGATATACAGCAATTCCGAAGGAATCCTTTCACAAAGCAAATGTTTAAGACATTTCTTGTGTTAACCAGTTCCGTATATGCTGCTGATGATATCCTTTTGATGTGGTCTCCAACAGACAAGTTTGTTATGATATCACCCCCCTGGACACCCTCTGTCCGCTTCATTAAGGATTTAATTTCCCATTAGGTACCTTGTACTTCCTGCTCCATCCACCTAGTTTCATTACATTAAATTGAGGTAAATTTTAGTAGCCATTTGTTGGACCATGTGTGGGTGTGTACTTACCTAGTTACCTTATTGTACTTACCTAGTTGTGCTTGCGGGGGGTGAGCTCTGGCTCATTGGTCCCGCCTCTCAACTGTCAATCAACTAATATACATATTCTTGAGCCTATTGGGGTCTATCATATCTACATTTGAAACTGTGTATGGAGTCAGCCTTCACCACATCACTGCCTAATGCATTCCATCCGTTAATTGCTCTGACACTAAAAAAGTTCCTTCTAACGTCTCTGTGGCTCATGTGGGTACCCAGTTTCCATCTGTGTCCCCTTGTTCGCGTCCCACTACTGTTGAATAGTTTATCCTTGTTTACCCGGTCGATTCCCCTGAGGATTTTACAGGTTGTGATCATGTCTCCCCTTACTCTTCTCTCTTCCAGTGTCGTAAGGTGCATTTCCCGCAGCCTTTCCTCGTAACCCATGCCTCTTAGTCCTGGGACTAGTCTAGTAGCATACCTTTGGACTTTTTCCAGCTTCGTCTTGTGCTTGACAAGGTACGGGCTTCATGCTGGGGCCGCATACTCCAGGATTGGTCTTACATTTGTGGTGTACAAGATTCTGAATGATTCCTTACACAGGTTCCTAAACGCCGTTCTGATGTTAGCCAGCCTCGCATATGCCGCAGACGTTATTCTTTTTATGTGGGCTTCAGGAGACAGGTTTGGTGTGATATCAACTCCTAAATCTTTCTCTCTGTCCGTTTCATTTATAAGTACTTCATCTCCTATTCAGTATCCTGTGTCTGGGCTCCTGTTTCCACTGCCTAGTTTCAT
Organism: Procambarus virginalis; assembly: GCA_020271785.1. Taxonomy (NCBI): domain Eukaryota; kingdom Metazoa; phylum Arthropoda; class Malacostraca; order Decapoda; family Cambaridae; genus Procambarus; species Procambarus virginalis. The sequence continues at coordinate 31,258,625 of WNGS01111181.1, forward strand.
TATTTTGCATTTACTCGGGTTGAACTTCAACAGCCATTTGTTGGACCATTCACTCAGTCTGTCTAGGTCATCTTGTAGCCTCCTACTATCATCCTCTGTTTCAATCCTCCTCATAATTTTTGCATCATCAGCAAACATTGAGCGAAATGAGTCTATACCCTTTGGGAGATCATTTACATATATCAGAAACAGTATAGGCCCAAGGACTGATCCCTGCGGGACTCCACTTGTAACGTCTCGCCAATCTGAGACCTCACCCCTCACACTGACTCGTTGTCTCCTGTTGCTTAGGTACTCCTTTATCCAATGGAGTACCTTCCCTTTCACTCCAGCCTGCATCTCCAGCTTTTTCACTAGCCTCTTGTGTGGAACTGTATCAAAGGCTTTCTGACAATCCAAAAATATGCAGTCTGCCCACCCCTCTCTTTCTTGCCTGATTTTTGTTGCCTGGTCGTAGAATTTAAGTAACACTGTGAGGCAGGACCTGCCATCCCTGAACCCATGTTGATGCTGTGCTACAAAGTTCTTTCGATCCAGATGTTCTCTAGCTTTCTTCGCACAATCTTCTCCATCAGCTTGCATGGTATGCAGGTTAGGGACACTGGCCTGTAGTTCAGTGCCTCCTGTCTATCCCCCTTTCTTGTATATCGGGACTACGTTAGCTGCTTTCAAAATTTCTGGCAGTTCCCCTGTTGCCAGTGATTTGTTATACACTATGGAGAGTGGCAGGCACAGTTCTTCTGCTCCTTCCTTTAGTATCCAAAGGGAGATTCCATGTGGGCCTATGGCCTTTGTCACATCCAACTCTTGTAAACATTTCCTTACTTCCCCGCTAGTAATCTCAAACTCTTCCAGTGGTTCCTGGTTAGCTATTCCCTCTCTTATCTCTGGAATTTCTCCTTGCTCTAAGGTGAAGACCTCCTGGAATTTCGTATTCAGTTCCTCACACACTTCCTTGTCGTTTGTAGTGAGTGTGTGCGTGTGTGTGTGTGTGTGTGTGTGTGTGTGTGTGTGTGTGTGTGTGTGTGTGTGTGTGTGTGTGTGTGTGTGTGTGTGTGTGAGTGTGTGTGAGTGGGTGCGTGCGTCTGCGTGCATTCGTGCTTTCGTGCTGGCTATAACAACCGGAAGTGTGCGTTTGGAACACATGTTGTTCTCGTCCACCTACGTCCAGCTGTCCACCTATGGCAACACATTTTATCCAGGGGAAGCCGACATACAACACTGACGTCTAATTTCTGTATCACAAACGCACGTGTACAAGACATAATGTTTCACAGGGCTCGTGGCTTGGGTATGCAATGGTCACCATATAAATTATTCCATGTGCATGACAACGGAATGGCCCGCCTCGCTGGCGATGCAGTATTCACCTGAGCGTCCGGCAAGATGCTGATACTGGTTAACAAGGTGTGGACTGGAGTTTGTAATGTGTACAAGAGAGTTTTCCTTGGAATTGGTAAAGTCTATCAAGTGGATGTGACCTGGGGATTGTAATGTAAACAAGAACATGTGTGTCCTGGAATATACAATACAGAAAAATAAGAGTGTTTACATATTCGTCTTTTCGATTTTAGTGATGAGGAGAAGAGTTTAAGTCCAGCTTGTTGTTGCTATTTCAGATTTAGCTACTCAGAACGAAATGTCCGTGTAGCACGGGCTATGGTGAGCCCATAATAAGTCCAGCTAGCTCCAAGTCCTTATTACCAGGCATGATTTCACCTCTCCTGACGTTCGCCTTCTGCGACGTACTTGGTCTAGAAGCTGTGTATAGAGGTGACTTCTATCTTCCAGTGCATCTTAACGTTTTTTCGACTCATTTGTGGCTCCAGTTTCCACCGATAGTTGTCTTATTTACTCTTAATTTAATGATTCTGTTCTAATCAATCTTGTCTATTACCATCAGTATTTTGTATGTAGTAATCATATTACTTCTACTCATTCTCTCCAACCACGTAGGCTGGACGGTCTCGCTTCATGCAGGTCGGCGTTTAATCACCCGACCGTCTAAGTGGTTGGGCACCATTCCTTTCCTCCCGACCCATTCCAAATCTTTATCCTGACCCCCTTCCAAGTGCTGTATGGTCGTAATGGCTTCGTACCTCATAATTCCCTTCCCTCTCCCTCCAATTGAGTTGTTAGAATGAAGTTTCGTAATCTGTCCTCGTAGCTATGGCCTTTGTCTTTCTTGCAAGCCTCTCAACTAGTGACGTTTGCCTTTCAGCTTCCCGAGATTAGTTTAACGTTGGTAGTGTAAATTGCCTTAAATACGTACCTCCTGGTACGTTTAGATTTGTAAACTGTGTTCTTATGTGTGCCAGCTTTACATAAGCTGCCGATGTTATCGCGCTTGTGTCCGCTTCCCGGTGTTAGTGTTCTCATTAAATCATCACGTATTTTTTGTTATCTCTCTGATAACTTTAGTTATCATCCAGCGCATAGGTTCGAACCGTCATCAAGGCCCTTGTGGATTTGTTCATTTAATATATCACGTTATTGTAATTTCTGTGTATAATTTAGTTACCTTACCGCTGTTAGCTAAACCAACTAGAAGGTTCAGTTCCTGAACCGATTATGTGCCTCTATAATCCTTTACACCACCGCCCACGAGATGAGTATGGGGTGCATAATAAAGAAAGAAATTGAATTACCGCTATTGGGTAGATTCTATAAGGTCTCCGGTTATACTTTTCCCATCCATATTACCTTACACTTGTTGGGGGGTTGAATACTAGCAGCCATTTGTTTGCCCCACTCCTGCCGTGTGTCAACGGCATCCTGTAGCACCCAATTACCGTCTTCATTTGCTTTTCCTTTTCTTAGTTTCGCGTTTATGAATATTGACGTTTTGAAACACGTTCTTCAACGCATTACCAACTCCAGGAATATATATGTCGTATGCCAACAATAATAAGTTGTGTGTTCATTTACAAGTACCCACGGTGCGAGCCTTGCTCTTGATATATCAGTTCCATATATATATATTATATAGAGCCATATAATTCATAAACTAATACTGCCGTCTTTAAGGCTTTAGTCTTTTCGAAGTTCCACCTGCTCCGGAACTATTGATTTCTGCAGCATACAGCATGTATTTATCTGCAGCATACAGCATGTATTTATCTGCAGCATACAGCATGTATTTATCTGCAGCATACAGCATGTGTTTATGTGCAGCATACAGCATGTATTTATCTGCAGCATACAGCATGTATTTATCTGCAGCATACAGCATGTATTTATCTGCAGCATACAGCATGTATTTATCTGCAGCATACAGCATGTGTGTGTGTGTCTGTAGCATACAGTACGACTGTAATTCAACCGCAGCATTCGTCCTGGGTGCCATACATATGAAGCAGGTATCATGAATGTTGTGCAGCTGCAGCATACGCCATTAGTACCATAAATCTGCAGAATACACTATGAATGTCATACATCTACAGCATACATCATACATAACAATAGACGAAAGGTATGCGCAGTTCTGTTGTTGAGTATTTATCAAGTGTACCACCATTGCCCTGTATATATACACAAGGCATACACGTCTACACTGCTGATGACGACTCAGAGCACAGCTGGCATCAGCAAGCATTACACACACACACACACACACACACACACACACACACACACACACACACACACACACACACACAGGTGGAGGCTGACTCCATACACAGTTTCAAGTGTAGATATGATAGAGGCCAATAAGCTCAGGAACCTGTACACCTGTTGATTGACGGTTGAGAGGCGGGACAAAGAGCCAGAGCTCAAACCCCGCAACACAAACTAGGTGAGTCTAGGTGAGCACACACACACGCACACTCACACACACACACACACACACACTGTCATTATCTACACAGCTTTATCATGTGTCACCGCTCCCATACCTGGAGTCACAGCCTTCGTAAGTTTCATTGTGTCACAGTAGTCTCAGGTACTGCCAACATCATCTTGATGACTCAAACAAGACTCGCCCTAATGTTCCCACTGTGTTCGCACCTTTTCAGTGTTACAGTGCAGGTATGTGACGGGTATATCCCTGGAAACACAAACCAAAACTGTCTCTATTTTCCGCTTGTTACAACTTGTAATAAAGTGTTACATCTTGGCTTAACGTGTTTATGACGTATTAGAACGTTGTTACAACTTGCTATATTTGTTGTTATAACCGGTTAGGAAGTGTTAAAACTTGTTCGAAACGTTGTACCGACGTCGTAGTTTCGGTGTATGTTGGCGGGATATAGACTTATGAGCAGTTTGCCCATAATCGTCAATTTTCACGTTCGTGCAACGCATATTGATTTGTAGAAGTTATACAGTTTGTTAGGGATTTACACCTGTTCACTTCAGCCACATCTGTATTGATTTGTAATAATCGTTGATGTATTAAGCTTCTAAAGCTTCAGCTTCCCTCCCCCTGTCCCCGGTGCGTTAAATTAAACCCAGATTTTCTGTTAGATAATTTGACCTTTGACCTCGCTTTGCGATACATTGTAGTGGGTCAGTGTGACGAGTTAGTTTGCTCAATCGTTTGTGTGTGTGTGTGTGTGTGGTGGTGTGTGTGTGGGTGTGTGTGTGTGTGGTGTGTGTGTGTGTGTGTGGCAAGAAGCACTGTGCTTTAGCAGGAGACAGACAGGCTGCTGCCTGACAACACTTGGTGTTCAGAAGACACTCATCAATGAGTCTGCGACGGTCACCTTTCCATCACTAAGCCCCGCGTTTTACACTTAACCAAGAACGTCACACTCCTCGGTATATAAGGACGAGGGGGCCACAACCGAGCCAAATATCGTACAATTGCTAGTCTTTCGAGTGCAGCTTGCGTATAATCTATGCAGGTCAAGTAGGAATTCATTACGCGACAAAGGACTCTTGAGTCTTGAGTGACTCACCAATTTGTATTCTAAACTGATAAGCGAGAAAAGAACAAAGACAATTTAAAACGTGGTTCGCGTTTGTAAAACTGCGTGTAGTCACCGTTTAAGATTTCCACAATTCACAAGACACGACGCACCTTAAGAAGTACCGCCGGTGGAAGTCCGTCAGTAATCACCTAGCGCCCGAGATCCTTTACGGGGGTCACCATAGCCCGTGCTACATGGACACTTCGTTCTGAGTAACTAAATCTAAAAACAACAACAACAGCCCGAGAACCTGCAGAAGCGGTCTGTTCTGGCGGTCGAGGCGTCCACCACCACCCGCCTCTACTCACCATTTGTCACCCAGCAAAGGAAATTAAATTTTTGTCTTTGTCTAAGCAGAAATGTTGGTGTCTACGCTGGGTATCGTACGTCTTCGACTGTGAGTCGAAGACGTACGACAGGTCATTAGAGGAGAGTGGGAAGGTGCAATTGGCGCTGAGGACAAGACCGTCCAAGGTGAAGGAGGTCCCCCTCGAGACCAGTAGAATCTAAGACACGAGACAGAATGAAATTAAGACAAAATTTCACCTCTTATTTTGGTTTGATTAGGATGGGATGAGTTGCTTACTGTATGAGAGAGAGTGTTGTTGTTGTTGTTTTGTTGGGAGGGGGGGTAACCTGTCAGTGTGGAGTGGATCGGGAGTTTTGGGGGGGGGGCAGGGGAAGGAAAAAGACCTATCAGGAGAAAGCGCCAAGCCTACATATAGCACTATATATAGGCAGACTATATAGCACTGGGAAGTGGGTCAGGATAAGGATTTGGGATGGGACGAGGGGGGATGGGGGATTATGAATGCTGTCCAACCACTTGGATGGTTGGGAATTGAACCCCGACCTGCGTGAAGCGAGACCGTCGCTTCGTT
>WNGS01111181.1:31276184-31293544 GCA_020271785.1 Procambarus virginalis
ACCTCAACAACCACCGTTAGAACAATACTGGAATATGCAGCATCGGCATGGTATTCACACCTCATGAAGCATTAAGCGAAATTGAACAAAATACAAGGATTTGCAACAGGATTGGTACCAGAGCTACGAGAATAAGCTAATGGAACTATCTCACAAACCCTAGAGAATAGAAGGAACAGAGGAGATATAATCATAACATACAAGATACTGAGGGAATAGATATGGTGGACAAAGACAGCCTCTTCAAATTAGAGAGAGGGACAAGAGGACACTGGTGGAACCTGGAAACGCAAATAAACCGAAGGAATGTAAGGAAATATTCGTACCCTCTTCAGGTATTCAACAAGTGGAATCCGCCGAAAGAGGGAGCTGTGGAAGCCACCTTCATCCACAACTTTAAGGCCAGATTCGATAAAGAATTTGAACGTCAAAATAGTTATAATTGTAATGTAACAGGTACAACATGGCTAGTAGCCGGGGCATGAAGAACTAGCCCTACTTACCCCTAGACACTGTTAGTCAAGCACCGTCACTACCATCACCACCGCCATCGCCACTACCACCACTCACCATAACCCCCATCACTCACTGTCGTGCACCATCCCATCCCTCTCCCTCTCCCAGCATGCCACATTAACATATACACACCATCACGAGGCCACCAATGGACATCCCGATTATGCTCACTGCTGTTGTAATACAAATTCTCCATAACCAATCATTCGTTATGTATTGGACGAACCTGACCACACCACCAATCGTAAGTGTTCCGAGGAGAATAACCACATTACTCGTGCTAGTTTTCTCAAACACATATGATGAGAACATTGCCCATAGAGCTCCTCCACCCCAGAGAAATACAAGGTGAGCATTACTCCTATAATTTGTGTGTGGAGGCCGCTTCCAGTTTAGTATTGACTGTCTCCAAGGTAGCCAAGTTTAGTGTGTAGGTTAAAAGACATCTTCGAGGAAGTATTGTTGTCCTGTGTGTGCTGGGGGTTGTGGTGTCCTGTGTGTGCTGGGGGTTGTGGTGTCCTGTGTGTGTGCTGGGGGTTGTGGTGTCCTGTGTGTGCTGGGGGTTGTGGTGTCCTGTGTGTGCTGGGGGTTGTGGTGTCCTGTGTGTGCTGGGGTTGTGGTGTCCTGTGTGTGTGCTGGGGGTTTGTGGTGTCCTGTGTGTGCTGGGGTTGTGGTGTCCTGTGTGTGTGCTGGGGTTGTGGTGTCCTGTGTGTGCTGGGGTTGTGGTGTCCTGTGTATCTGCTGGGGTTGTGATGTCCTGTGTGTGCTGGGGTTGTGGGTGTCGTGAGGGTGGATAGGTAGTATTGTTTTCCTGAAAATTATCGTTATCTGTCAAGGTTAGTATTTCATTATTTATTACGAAGTGGAAGAAGCATTATCTTAATGAGTGATGTCCTATAAATAAAATGCTGCTAGAATGCTGCCTGTTATTATGATTGGTTGTGCATCTTCATATGTGTTTGTGTGTGTGTATTCACTTAGTTGTATTCCCCTAGTTGTCCTTGCGGGGGTTGAGCTCTGGCTCTTTCGGCCCGCCTCTTTGTAACACCATAAAAGTGTTCAGTTGAATTATATTTTATGTTACATACAACATGAGTCAGCCAGACAGGATTTGAGGCGCCAGACTGCGACCTGTAGTGATTAAAAAGTCACACCTCTAGAGTGTTAATGACCACGGGTCAGGTAGTGTGAATTGACCTCGCTTCTGCTAGCTGATAATTGCAGACGGTTGGTAGTGTCTTTTCATCAAACATGCCTCTGTTCAGGCATGGTAGGTAGATGGCCTGAGGCTGTCTACTTAGTAGGCAGAGCTAGCTCCAAGGTCCCCCCATAAATACCCAGGGAACTGTACATTGGAGAGGATAGAGGATCAGCAGAGAATAGAGCAGACAGAGAGGCTGGACAATTGAAGAGCAGCCGAGACCAGGGGCCAGATTCACGAAGCAGTTACGCAAGTACTTACGAATGTGTACATCTTTCATCAATCTTTGATGGCTTTGGTTACATTTATTAAACAGTTTACAAGCATGAAAACTTCCCAGTCAACTGTTTGTTACTGTTATAAACAGCCTCCTGGAGTTTCGGAGCTCGTTAGCTGTATAATAATTGTAAACAAAGCCGCCAAAGATTGAGAAAAGATGTACAGGTTCGTAAGTGCTTGCGTAACTCCTACGTGAATCTGGTCCCAGGCTGTCGGCCGGACGAGGGGGACTCCTCTTGTCAACCCCTTCCACCCCCCCTCTCTATCCAACTTAGGCTCAGACACTTGGTGAGTTGAATTGTAAGGTGACAAATCTGGTGTTTCCAACTAAAAGTGTTGTGTGATTTCAGGGGCAGACAGCCGGAGTGTTCTCAATGCCTTATGTGTTGACTCACGTTTTATATAATCTTGACATAGTGAACATTAAGTTAAATTGCCTGAATTATGATACGTATCATGTTAAATCTTGAAACATCTTAAAATATCTTAAAAAATCTTAAAATTAAAAAAATCTTAAAATTAAAAAAATCTTAAAATTAAAAAAATCTTAAAATTAAAAAAATCTTAAAATTAAAAAATCTTATAATACGTATCATGTTAAATCTTAAAAATAAATTGATGAATTTACTGTTAAAATTGTCTTTAATTTTGTTCCCTAGATCTTGGATTTCTGATATATTACAAGCTAAAGAGTAGAGCACACTTGAGTCTATTGACTTTAAGATTCTTGATTCCAATTAATACACGCTATCATTTGATAACAGCGTAGAGTACAGACAAGTCCCATGCCTTATCATGTATGTAACTGAGTTAGGATGGATGGATGGCAGCGCTACTTCTACTTTCTACTTCTATTTTCTACTCCCTCTCCTTGTTCTCAGTCTCTCCCTCCGCTTCTTGTCAAACTTTCCCTTTCACCTGACTACTCCTGGCTACTCCCATACACCTTACTCCTCCCACCTCTCTCCTTCCCTCCCTCACCCCCAAATCCTCACACATTATTTCATTATTCATTCCTTTTCGTATACGTTACGTCTTAACTGTTAAGCAATCAACTGTTATTTGTCACACACACACACACACACACACACACACACACACACACACACACACACACACACACACACACACACACACACCACACACACACACACACACACAAGTTGACCAGTATTGCCCTCGCAAGCAGTGATGGCCGAGTGGTTAAGGCGTCTGACTAGAAATCAGATGGGATCTTCCCGCGTAGGTTCGAATCCTACTCACTGCGAGAACGCTGGTTTTCCAGTTGATTGACATTGAGAGGCAGGACCAAAGAGCCAGAGCTCAACCCCCGCAAGCACAAATAGGTGAGTACAAATACGTAAGTACACACACACACACAGGAAGCAGCCTGTAACAGCTGTCTAACTCCCAAGTACTTATTTATTGCTAGATGAACAGGCGCATCCGGGTGAAAGAAACTGTGCCCATTTGTTTGCGCCATCGCCGGGGATCGATCCCGGTCCCTAGGTTTACGAATGCCGAGCACTGTCCACTCAGCCACCAGGCCCCTTTATATATATAAGTGTATATATATATATATATATATATATATATATATATATATATATATATATATATATATATATATATATATATATATATATATATATATACACTTTGAGTTTACTTTAATCCAGGACAATATTCAGGACTAAAGTATACTTGCTGGTTGGCCCAGTAAGCTATTGTGGTGACTTTAATAACCCTCCAGAGGTTGAAAGGCCTTAAGTTAAAAAAAATGTAAAGATGACCGCTTTCAACCCTTATTTTGAATATATTTAATAATTCATTAGACTTAAACAGAGTCCGGACTCGGGGAGGGAGTCCAGTATTAGGCCCTGCCTTCATGAAGACGGGGGGGGGGGGGGAGCTATCAGGGAAAAAAGTACCAAGCCACTACGACTATTTAACCATCCCCAGGAAGAGGCTGGATCGCTGGCAGTGATCTTTTGACCATTTGCTTTGACGTCTCTTGCGGGAAGATTACTTGAATAGATTATTGCAAATATCATTCGTATACATCTTGAAAACCTCAGATTGGCAAAGGACTCACAGCTTGGCCTTGCTGATAAGTTACTCACGTTTAACAAACTGACTCATCCTTTTCCTGAATGACTGAATCAGTCAATAGTGGAAAACATTGGGATGTTAAATTATTTGACCTTAACAAACTCAGTTCTTTTAGATATCGTACTTCACGAACGAGCGATAGACATGTGTGATCGTTATTGGGGGGGATATCTTATGTTGGAATAAGACATGGTTAATTAAAATTAAAATTAAGGGGCAGTATAAATGGAGTCAAGTTGTAGAGGGAAACTGTTGCAAGTGGAGTGCTCAGTGGCTCAGTCTTGGAGCCTCTTTTGTTTATCCTTGACATTAGCACCTTATGAAGAGCGATTAAGAAAGCTTAATTTGCATTCTCTCGAAACGCGAAGATTAAGGAGGACACGACTGAAGTATAAAAATGGATGAATAGGTTTACCAAAAGAATATTAATTAATATGTTTTAAATATAACATTGCAAAAAGTAACACGAAACGAAGAATACAAATTGGAAAAGATTAGTTTAAAAAGATCTGGGTAAATACTGGCTTGGCAATCTGGCTGCCGATTTATGGCACAGATTACCGGGGGTAACATAAACGTGGGATCGCTGGTTCATTTCAAGCGTAGGTTGGACAAATATTGGAGCGGGTTTGGTTGGATACAGTAGCCGTCTCGCAAGAACCAGTCGGCCTCCCGCAGCTTCATTCTCATGTTCAGACACGACGGGATTCTTTGCCACAATAACACAGAATAATACTTCTGTCGATGTCTCCACTATTAAATTTTCGAACTCATGTTGCGACTGTGAACGGCTTCAGACAATACCGCAGCAGCTCACACGACGCTCAATGTTTAACAACTCCTTCCACGTCGTGGCCTTGGTAACGGTCCCACACAACTGACAATTATTCTCCCAAACGGCTGCCTAGAAGCGGTAGTTGGGATCACAGGGGGCCCCACACCTGACATCATTACGGTTGGCTGTGGCGGTACACGGCACCCACTAACAATTCCCTGACGTTTGGTTACCTGGTTGATGGGGTTCTAGGAGTTCTTCTACTTCCCAAGCCCGGCCCGAGGCCAGGCTTGACTTGTGAGAGTTTGGTCCACCAGGCTGTTGCTTGGAGCGGCCCGCAGGCCCACATACCCACCACAGCCCGGTTGGTCCGGCACTCCTTGGAGGAAACAATCTGGTTTCCTCTTGAAGATGTCCACGGTTGTTAACCCGAGGCCAATATAAATGCTTTGGGAGTTTTTCTTGAGGATTTCCTTACCCTTAAATATCTTGACATATCTGTCCCGTGTCTGTGGCGACCCAGCACGCTGGTTCGATTCCCCGTTCTGCTCTTGAAATTTATTCACTAGCAACACCACTTTTGACATTCTGGATTGACAAAGAATAAGAATTGAAGAACTTTTCAAGCAGTTGCGTATTTCTGCTTTTATTGATTTTATTTTTTAGTTCCGTCATGGCGACCAGCAGACGGTACAAGAGACTGCTTTGGTTAATAAAACTTGTGATATAACAGACATTAACCAAGGGTCAATATAGGCGTTTTAGTATTAAGTTCCTTTTCATAATTTAACGACCATATGGGCTTCACATTAGCGATGAAGCTGTCAGTGCAGACGTCACTTATGACTAGAAGCGAGTCTCCAGCGCGGTGCATCACTAGGGTGATGGAGGACGAGGCAGTGTCCTCACACTAGGAGCGAGTCTCCAGCTCTGTGCATCACTAGGGTGATGGAGGACGAGGCAGCGTCCTCACACTAGGAGCGAGTCTCCAGCTCTGTGCATCTCTAGGGTGATGGAGGACGAGGCAGTGTCCTCACACTAGGAGCGAGTCTCCAGCGCGGTGCATCACTAGGGTGATGGAGGACGAGGCAGCGTCCTCACACTATGAGCGAGTCTCCAGCGCGGTGCATCACTAGGGTGATAGAGGACGAGGCAGCGTCCTCACTATAAGTACCAAAGACACGGAAACGTTGAACAAGGTTTAAGGGAAGCAAGTTTTTGTGAGCCAGCTGCTGGACGAGGCGGGACTTACGAGCCCCCGGTGAGTTGAACTGTTTCCTGGATAATGCGTGCGAAGGAATATTTAATGTTCAATAATTTACCACTTGATCGCTAAAAGCCTAAATATTATTAAATATTAAATTGAATGCAAGCTGGCTTGGTTATTTCGCGAAATGTATCCTATGGGATGATCTTTGATTATGCCATTTAATGTGTCATTTGCGAATATTTTTGTAATTGTTAAAAGAAGGCAACGCAGGTAGGAAAACAATGTAGCATACATTTCCGTAGCTCTGGTGTTCACTCAAGCGATGGCCAGAGTAGGTGCTTCTGTCCCAGGAGTTCCTGCACTCGAGAGTCTTACATTAAGGAGTTGCGAGAATATATAACTTTCCAAGTGGTTGTGTATTTCTACTTTCATTGGACATATTTTCTTCGTCATGGCAAGGAGGAGACGCTACGAGGGACGGCCATGTTTGGTATAACGTGTGATATAACGGACATTGAGCAAGTGTAAATATAGGTGTTCTTATTATTAAGTTCTTTTTTTCATAATTTAACGATCACACGGGCTTCTTATTAGCGATGGAGCTGTCAGTGTACTTCCGTACTTAAGAGATGGGATTCGCGCATGCGCTGCCTCTTTCCTCAACAAGTATTTACTCTTCAGTTTAAGAGCTCTGAAGGGTTACGAGGTCGTACACCGTCCATATAAGACTCCATGCATACAACCTTCCCTCCACATAGTAGTAGGCATCCTGCAGTCCCACATTTCCCTCCATCATACACTACTTAAAAAAAAATACACACTTCTGGACAGTGAATGTGAGTGTATACATCAAGTCCATATACAGTATACATCCATTACTGCCTCACTTGTCTGTCACAACATTCTCCCTACTGACCGGCAAATTACCATGACGCTTCTAGCACATCGTGGAGGGACACAAGATTATGGTAACATTAAAGTACAAGGAACAACAGTATAAAATACCACTCTCTATACCACGTTTACATTTCCTAATGTTTATTTACAACTGTGTGAGCTTCTCTCCCCCTGCCAATCAATCTCACTCTCATACACATCTCATCATCATCTACATAGTTGTGGCTCCACCACACTCCAAATGTGTATATATATTCATGGCCTCATTCCTCCTCAGACCTGACATGGAAGGGTAACTTATCTGAGACAACCACGTACTGCTCGGAAGATCTGTCTTGACTTTTTTTTCCCCCCTCCCATAATTACTGGCTTCTTGGAAGCTTTCTGTCGTGTCTTGCTTATTAAGCACAGGATTACGACATGCGGCAGTCTGTGTGTAATGGACGGTGATTCTTCATTTTGCTGTGTGTAGAATAAGGAGAGAGCCTTATGTTGGTTATTGTTATCGTCTTTATTGTTATATGGCATGTAACCCCCACCATTCCCTTCTTTTTCTATGCTTGTTTGTCTTACTGGGCCTCTCTCTTTTCTCTGTCTGTCTGTCTGTCTGTCTGTCTGTCTGTCTGTCTGTCTGTCTGTCTGTCTGTCTGTCTGTCTGTCTGTCTCTCTCTCTCTCTCTCTCTCTCTCTCTCTCTCTCTCTCTCTCTCTCTCTCTCTCTCTCTCTCTCTCTCTCTCTCTCTCTCTCTCTCTCTCTCTCTCTCTCTCTTTGTGTCTGCGTCTTTATGGTGAATGTATGTAAAAAAACACGTTTTCTCTTACGCAATACAGATGTTGTTATGCATGTTTAAGGAGTAATTAGTGTAGGTGAGTGTTGCAGGCACTCTTGTGGGGATGACTCAAGCAATGATAATCTTCTCTAAAGTTATGATAGTACATTATGATCTTGTTATTGAAACAGAAAATATTTCAGAGTAACACCAAGAGAAGTTTGCCTGGTAGTCGGTAGCAATGATTCCAGAGCAAGATGATTGCTGCTTCACACACTTGACATTGATGTCAGACCGAATGGATGCTGTCATTGATGCCGGACTGAATAGCTGTTGCCTCATACATTTAACATTGAAGTCAGACCGAGTGCTTGTGGCCTCACACACCTGTTATTGATGCGAGACCGAGTGACTGCTGCCTAACACACACCTGTTATTGATGCCAGACCGAGTGACTGCTGCCTAACACACACCTGTTATTGATGCCAGACCGAGTGACTGCTGCCTCACACACACCCGGTATTGATGCCAGACCGAGTGACTGCTGCCCCACAAACCTGATAGGTCCTCCGGGCAGCACTAGGGGCCTCGGTGCCCTCGCCTGGTAGTTACCCTCACCATTAGCGTCTCCACCGAACAGTTCCTGCAGCGCTGACCCCGGAATAACGGCGTGTCATCCTGTTTTTTTGTGCCAGTGTTTTATCATGGTAATGTGATGCTCTCGTGTGACCCTGAGGCTGTGTGTTTTGGTTAATGTTACCTCCATAATGGAGGTGTTTGCGAAATGAGAGAATGTTTACAAATCTAGACTTAATTAACGTTACTGTTTGGGGTTGATTTGCAATATATGGATAATCCAAAGGCATTGACGTTCAAGTTGAATTTAGCTCATTGAAATAATAAAAGGCATTCCCGAAAGGATAGAATAAATTAGGGCGTTTTTGCCCAGTCCAAACTGTTCACACATAATTATTATTTTACATTACAAATGCATTTACATTGATTGCTTAGATTGCTTAGTTGTCACATAATACATATTAAAAATATATTAAAAGAATTTTACCATTATAGTCTTGGTTCAAAGCGTTTGAGCCTCCTTGCGCCATTCATGTAATGCCGGGTGGGCGCAGTCCGTGCGCCCCGGACGTAAACCCCGCGCGGGTTGCGGTCTTCGGTAGTCGTTGGTATTCGTCGTGTCTCTCTAGCGACGCGGGAAAGACGGGGCACCTGTCATGCAGCGCCAAAATTATCCTAGATGCATCTTTTTGGGGGTGACACTGAAGATTCTAAATATATTTGTTATGCAGTACTAGATGCACCTGCCATGAAGCGTTGAAGGTCTTCGATGTACCTGTCATGAAGTGCTGAAGGTCTTCGATGCACCTGTCATGGATTGCTGAAGGTCTTCGATGCACCTGTCATGAAGCATTGAAGGTCTTCGATACACCTGTCATGAAGCGCTGAAGGTCTTCGATGCACCTGTCATGAAGCGTTGAAGGTCTTCGATGCACCGGTCATGAAGCGTTGAAAATCTTCGCTGCACCTGTCATGAAGTGCTGAAGATTCACAGTGAGTCTGTTTTGCAGCACGAAATGTCTTAATGAAACTGTAGCGGAACACTGAAGACATTAATGCACCTGTTATGCAGCACTGAAGAGCCTCAAGACACCTGTTATGCAGCACCGATATATCACTGACATGAGGTAACTTACCTCTACCCATTATAAATTTGAGTAAGATTCGTCTCGCAGGCGGGAGTCAGGATGGCCCAGTATGACGCTCCAGGGTTATTCCCAGTGGAAGTCCGCCATCAGTATGCCGCGCGCGCTCTCACTGGTGTCCTGCGTCTGCCTTATTTTTGGCAAGGTACTCCACACGGCTGGCTACCCGAGCTGGTCATAGCGCAGTGCTCTAGTGTGGGGAAGGTGTGCCCTCACCTTCCACCGTCCTCTGCACTAGGTGAGGGCATACTCCTCTTGGAGGGCTTGGATACCTTCAAACTGTGCCGTCACATCTTAGGACTGTACCGTCACATCTAAGGACCGTACCGTCACATCTGAGGAGAGTACAGGCACAACTGAGGATAATGATCACACTTGAGAGCTCCGGTCACACCCGAGGATACATGGGATCACGTTTGAGGCTACAGCTACACATGTAGATACAGGAAAGTATACATTAGGACACATATCGAATAGGTTATTTTTGTTGACAGCTAATTACATCCACATTCGTCATTTATTCGATTTATTATTGATTAGTCCTATCAGTAAGGTATATGTCTCATAACACATTGTTTACATCAATAGTTTGGGGGTTTATTGACATTTTTACATTAAGCTATCAAGAGACCCGGTCTAGGTGAATATATCCTCGTTGTCACTGTATACCATGGAAACTAGGCCTCAATACGCGGGGAAACATACCTCTCCCCCCATTCCACCAACACGTTTCCCAACTTCCTGTCTGCGTATACCCTTACCCGTCTGCGTATACCCTTACCCGTCTGCGTATACTCTACCCGTCTGCGTATACTCTTACCCGTCTTGCATTGTTTCTGACTATAAAGACTATAACACAACAAATACTTCGGTCGTCTGCACGATGTCTCCAGAATGCTTGTCTTGGAGATATACAACCTACCAGTCAGCTGCAGTTACAAAATACCCGGTATATGACCTTTAGCTTTAAGCTCAAGCAGGCGACCCTTGCGTGTGACGTCAGAATGTAGGCTCCTCCCACCCAGCAGGAAGGAGTGTGCCAGGCTGCGGGTCTCCAACAATCTTGCCCCAGCTCAGTCCCGGGCAGGATCTACAGGCAACACCAGCCCGGCCGGACTTGAGACGAGCGTCACCATTGGGGATTTCACCCGCGAGTTTTAGTTCCCATACGGGGAAAGTTTATTACCAGAAGCCGGGGCTTTTTTTATATAAGCACAATGGAAATATAAATGTATGTAGATCCTGAGTGAAGAGACGCAGGGGGGGACAGTGTGTGTGTGTGTGTGTCAGAGGGCGATACATAAGGGTAGAGCCCTTTGTTGCTACTGACAGTTGTTGTTGGGAAGTGTGCGTGAGGTGCACCACCCCAGGATGGAGGCACCTAGCAGTTGGTGGCGGAGGTTAGTAGTGGCGTTGGGTACCATCTCCGTGGAGCCCATCATGCTGCTGGATGGCCTGGCCTACTCCAACATGGTAGTGCTGGTGGAAAACCTCCAAATGGACAAAGTATGTCTTGTCAACCTCAATCAAACGTCAGAGGTGTGCTCGAACCTCACAAACTACAAAGACGTGAAGGACAGCATGAGTAAGGAAGTGAGTGTGTTCGCCATGTACAACGGTATCATCACTGCAGTCATCCCGCTCTTTTTCATCCTGTTCATGGGTGCTTGGAGCGACAAGTACGGCAGGAAGGTGCCCCTGGCGGTGTGCACCTTCGGACACCTCCTTTACAGTTTAGGCTACCTGGTGGCCTCGATGGTCGGGACGTGGCCAGTGGAGTACCTGCTCTTCGTGGCCCTCCTCGACTCCTTGGGTGGTGGCACCGTGTCCTTCCTCACGGCTTCCAACTCTTACATCAGCGACGTGACGTCAGAGTCGACCAGAACTTCTCGCGTGGGCCTGGCAAACAGTATCTGGTTCCTCGGCGGCCCCATTGGCACTCTGATTGGCACTTACATATATAAAGCCGGCGGGTACCAGGCGCTCTTTGGCACGTCCTTGAGCATGTACGTGGTAATCCTTCTATACATCATATTCTTCTTGCCGGAGAGCCATGGACCCTTTGCCAACGTGCAGAAACTGGAAAAAATTCTGCCTCCGAAGCAGTCTCTGCGACTCCGGGAGAGCATTGCTTGGGTGTACGGCATCGACAAGGTCAAAAAGAAGAACGTTTTGCACACCAAGAGCGTCCTCAAGAAGGTTAAAAGAATCACCCTCACTCTGATGATTAAGGACTTCTTCAACCCCAAGAGGATCACGGACAGCTTCAAGTGCACGCTCAAGAAGAGAGAAGGCAACGTACGAATCTACATCCTGCTGCTCATCCTCTGCAACCTGCTGAGGAAGCTGGGTCGAGGTGGGTGGCACTCTGCACTCTTTCATTCTTTTCACTCATTTGCTGTTTCACTCATTTCACTCATTTGCTGTTTCACTCATTTCACTCATATGCTGTTTCACTCATTTCACTCATTTGCTGTTTCACTCATCAGGGAAAGCGCAAGTATTTGCGCTTTCCCTGATTATTACCTCATTTGCTGTTTTTGTCAGTTCGTATCGGCGCACGGCCCATATGAGCCGTTGGGACGTAGGGGGTTATGTCCCGCGTCCAAGTCTTGTGACCTTGGTTAGGTGGGCACCTTACCGTGATCCCATCATCATCATGGCCAAATTATTGCGAGCTGGTCATTCCGGGAGGCCGAGTGCGTGTGTGTGTGTGTGTGTGTGTGTGTGTGTGTGTGTGTGTGTGTGTGTGTGTGTGTGTGTGTGTGTGTGTGTGTGTGTGTGTGTGTGTGTGTGTGTGTGTACTCACCTAGTTGAGTGTATGTACTCCTTTGCGAGTGGCTGTACTCCTGTGCGAGTGGCTGACCTCCTGTGTGAGTGGCTGTACTCCTGTGCGAGTGGCTGTACTCCTGTGGGAGTGGCTGTTCTCTTACTTTGTCTTGTGTTTAACTAGGTATGAACTTCAGACTGGAGCTGCATACTCCTGGATTGGTCTGACATAAGTGGTATACAAGGTTCTGAATGATTCCTTACACAAGTTTCTATAGGCAGTTCTTATGTTAGCTAATCTAGCATATGCCGTTGATGATATCCTTTTGATGTGGGCTTCTGGGGACAGGTTCGGTGTGACATCAACCCCCAGATCTATCTCTATATTTGAATGCAGGATTCCACCTCCCAGATGGTACCTTGTGTTCGGCCTCCTGCTTCTTTCACCTAATTTCAATACCTTACACTTACCTGAGTTTAAGTTTAGTAGCCATTTTGTAGACGATTCCTCCAGTTTGTGTGTGTGTGTGTGTGTGTATTGACCCGCGCATGTGTGTGTGTGCCCGAGTGTGTGTGCCTGCGTGTGTGTGCCTGCGTGTGTGTGTGTGCCCGCGCGTGTGTGTGTGCCCGCGCGTGTGTGTGTGCCCGAGTGTGTGCATGTATATGCGCGTGTTTCATAATTTTATGGCGTTTGTTTTCATACCGACATTCTATATTAAGAAATATTTATGACCTGGAGATAATCCGTCGTAAACTTGTGTGTTCTGACCTTGAGCATTCTGTAAGCGTTTAGCCGCGAGACACATTGCTACATAACTTAACACATTGTGCTTTTAATGATATTATCATGAATATAACATGTCTTTTGAGCCCACATCGTCGCAGGTATGCCAATATGAAGGTACCTTAGAAATAAAACTCTTTAATGTATTTTTTTAATACTTGGAGTATTAAATAAGTTACTATGTAATTGTACTAAAATTATATTAAAATTAAATGTAATTAGTATTAAAAAGTAGCTATGTAATAACTTGACGCTTTCTCCTAGTAGTTCTCTTCCCCTTGGAGTGTGTGTGGAGTGTGCCTGGAGTGTGCCTGGAGTGTGCCTGGACTGTGCCTGGAGTGTGCCTGGAGTGTGCCTGGAGTGTGCCTGGACTGTGCCTGGAGTGTGCCTGGACTGTGCCTGGAGTGTGCCTGGAGTGGGCCTGGAGTGTGCCTGGAGTTCTTCTACTCCCCAAGCCTGGCCTGGGGTCAGATTTGTCTTGAATGAAAAGGGGGACTGATAGTTCCGGTGGCGTAGTGGTAAAACACTCGTCCGGCGCTTCGCGAGCGCTTTGGCCTAGGTTCGTATCCTGGCCGGGGAGGATTGACTGGGTGCCAATCCTTAACTGTAGCCTCTGTTCACCCAGCAGTGAATAGGTACCTGGCTGGTAAGCGATTTGGCGGGGTCGTATTCCAGGGAAAATTAGGATTAAGGCTTTACAAGAATGTAAGAACTCTTGTATATATAAATAAATAGACAAAATAAATACAAGGTTAATGCTTGGAGCTGTCCATCACAGTCCGTCTGGTCTGGCACTTCCTGCAGGAGGAACTTGTCTATTTTTTTTTATCGACGGCGTCAACATTTGTTCCGGGATGATTTCTTATATTTGTTAGGTAATATATTATGCTATATTGTATTTAATGAAAGGTAGTACACTTGCGTCATTGTCGCCTGCACTTGTATACAAAGTTGAGGATAGGACACCAAGAGGCATTTATTTTGCATCGTATTGCTGAACAAATGTCCATTCCCAGATTCAAATACCCCTGTTGTATAATGTGCCATGGAGCCAGTCACAACGAGGCTGTTAAACACCGCCAGGGGTCTCTCGAGTCACGCCAGTATCTCTCAGTCTCGCTAACTGTTAATGTAAATCCTCAGTCAACTTTCCATGAGGAAGTCAGTGCCAGCTTCCTCATGGGAAGCAAATATATCTAACGGTAGACACGAGGACCTTGCAGCAGTGAAGGTGGAAGAGGTGCCACTATCATGATATTGCAGTGATGTGAAGCCGGTGTCAAGTGCTGGACGATCTTATGCTTGAATGGATGATTTTGGTAAAAATCAGAGAACGAATAAGTGATATTAAGACCAAGGGAGGCTCTATATTGCCTCGGGGCCAGCACAGGAAGCTATATATACTCACCTAGTTGTGTTTGCGGGGGGGTCGAGATTCGGCTCTTTGGCCCCGCCTCTCAACCGTCAATCAACTGGTGTACAGATTCCTGAGCCTACTGAGCTTTATCATATCAACATTTGAAACTGCGTATGGATTCTGCCTCCACCACATCACTGCCTAGTGCATTCCATTTGTTAATTACTCTGTCACTGAACAAGTTCTGTGTGTGTGTGTGTGTGTGTGTGTGTGTGTGTGTGTGTGTGTGTGTGTGTGTGTGTGTGTGTGTGTGTGTGTGTGTGTGTGTGTGTGTGTGTGTGTGTGTGTGTGTGTAAAGAAATGACAAACAAGACAGCTTGCTGGGTAATGTTCTTTGGAATCGCCGCTTAAGAAAAAATGTTTAATAGTTTAAAATCAGAGATAAAACGTATCTCACCTCCTCCTCCTCCTCCTCCCTCTCCTTCGCTCCGTCTCCTTCCTTCCTCTTCCTCCTCCTTCTTCTCCTCGTCCCCTCCCTCCCCCCACTCCCTCTCTTCTAAAACAAAACTAATTCACTTCCTTGACTCCGTTGTCCCTCCTAGACAGGCTTTAATAACCCTCACCAGATTCCAGGAGAAACCTTGAACCTTGGTTGCTGTCCTCGTCGGTAAATGTCACTCAGCTGATACATACCACAACAGCATAACTAATCTCACAGGTGCCTATATTATTTATATATGCCTTTTTTTTAATGTTTGAATGCTATCCAAAACAGCCGAGTCAGTCAGGACATGTTCTTACGACTGTCCACCTCTCACTCGGCAATTGTGGAGTGAGAGGTTAGCTTGAGGAAAGGTTGAAGTGTGAGCACCGAGTTCTTGACTGTTGAGTAGTGCCAGACTGACTGTATGGGCTCTTGGTTGACTGAGCACTATGGGATATTTGTTTTCCTTGTGATTACTTCACACACACACACACACACACGCACACCACGCACGCACACACACACACCACGCACGCACACACACACACACCCACGCAAGCACAATTAGGTGAGTACAATTAAGTGAGTACACACACGCACGCACGCACGCACGCACACCAAGAGGCTTGCATAATGAAGTCTGCATGAATATCGTCGACGCCCCTCTCAGTCATTGTATTGGTGAGCTCGAATGTAATGATAGAGCTTATTGGCATAGAAGGCTCTCTTGTTTCGAGGTAGGGCGCCATTAATCACATTTTTAAGTGAACCGATTCTTGGCTAATCTCGCCGGTGTTATTTCGGTTTCCAGTCACAGGCTTAATATCTTAGTTCTTAAAACATTCTTATCACTTTGTGTCACGCTCTTAGACGGGGACTTAGACTTAGCACATTTTATACAATCGAGTGTTGCTCCTCTCATCTCGAAGGCTTGAAGATGAGGAGAAGGTGGTGGGTGGGGGTGGAGGGCTGAACTGGTGGAAGGAAAACGAGGTAAAGTAAGGGAAATAAAGAGAGGGGGGAGACTGAAGGAAAAGGTTGTGGTATGCTGTTTCAAACTTTTAATCACTCCGCCTCTGCATGAACACTGTTCAGTGACAAAGCAGCTTGACGCCCAAAGTTCTTACGTCAATAAACTAGTAAGTCAGAGTCAAATATCAAGGTTAGCTTTATAAATTGTTATGCAAATACGATACGTTCAAGCAGCGCTGAGTCTATACGGAGGAGTCCGGTGTGAGAGGACAAGTGAGGGACGAGTGTTGCATGTGGGTGAAACAGGTGAAGGGGGAGTGTGCATATCCACTTACCAAAAGTGGCGTCCAGCAAATAACTTTTGACCACATAACCTATTCAATTATTATTTTCGTTAGTCCTGTTGTTGTTTTGTGTAGACGAGCAGGTGGGAGCTCGTCTACACCCACACACACACACACACACACACACACACACACACACACACACACACACACACACACACACACACACACACACACACATATATATTTCTGCATATTTCTTGACTGCCAAAGGCCTTTGATACAGTACCGCACATGAGACTGCTATACAAACTTGAGAGGCAGGCAGGAGTAAGCGGAAAGGCCCTAGAATGGGTGAAGAACTACCTAACAGGAAGGAGCCAGAGGGTAATGGTAAGGGGCGAGAAGTCGGACTGGAGAACAGTAACAAGTGGAGTACCTCAAGGATCGGTGCTGGGACCAATCCTCTTTCTAATTTACGTAAATGACATGTTTACAGGAGTGGAGTCATACATGTCAATGTTTGCGGATGACGCAAAATTAATGAGAAGAGTTGTGACAGACGAGGATTGTAGGATCCTCCAAGAGGACTTAAACAGGTTGCAGAGATGGTCAGGGAAATGGCTACTGGAGTTTAACACCAGTAAATGTAAAGTTATGGAAATGGGATCAGGTGATAGGAGACCAAAGGGACAGTACACAATGAAGGGGAACAGCCTACCTGTAACGATTCGAGAAAGAGATCTGGGAGTGGATGTGACACCTAATCTAACTCCTGAGGCACATATAAATAGGATAACGACAGCAGCGTACTCTACACTGGCGAAAATTAGAACTTCATTCAGAAACCTAAATGAGGAGGCTTTTAGGGCGCTTTACACTGCATACGTGAGACCCGTCTTAGAGTATGCCGCGCCATCATGGAGCCCCCACCTGAAGAAACACATAAGGAAACTGGAGAAGTTCAGAGGTTTGCGACGAGGCTTGTCCCAGAGTTACGAGGGAAGGGATATGAAGAGCGACTGAAGGAACTGAACCTTACGACAAAGAGAAAAGAAGGGAGAGAGGAGATATGATAGGGACATATAAAATACTCAGGGGAATTGACAAAGTGGAAATAGATGAAATGTTCACACGTAATAATAACAGAACGAGGGGACATGGGTGAAACTGGAAACTCAGATGAGTCACAGAGATGTTAGGAAGTTTTCTTTTAGCGTGAGAGTAGGGA
>WNGS01111181.1:31307375-31322305 GCA_020271785.1 Procambarus virginalis
TGGAAAAATGGAATGCACTTGGGGAACAGGTTGTGGAAGCAATACTATTCATACTTTTAAGACTAGTTATGATAGGGAAAATGGGGACAGGAGTCATTGCTGTAAACAAACCGATAGCTGGAAGGCGGGATCCAAGAGTCAATGCTTGCTCGATCCTGCAAGCACAGATAGGTAAGTACAGATAGGTAAGTACACCACACACACGTTGAAAGGCGGGACCAAAGAGCCAAACTCAACCCCCGCAAACACAACTAGGTGAGTACAAACACACTATATATATATATATATAATATCTATATATAGATATATATATAGATATATAGATCTAGTAATTAGATATATATATATATATATATATATATCTAGATCTATATATATATATACTATCTAATCTATCTATAGATATTGTCTTCCCTGAGTACTCTTTATTTTTCTTCACCGAGGCTATGAGTCCCTACACGTGTACCAGAGGAAGTGTAGGGACACTTCACATCCTATTATACTAGGTTATACACATCCTTTGATACTAGGTTATATATATATATATATATAATATATATAATATATATATATATATATATCATATATCATATATATATATGTCTATATATTATATATATATATATCTATCTAATTAGGGGTACCCACCTCTGGTGCAATTGCAGGGACCCACATCCTCGAAGAAGAAAACAAAGAGTTTTCAGAGAAGATCTTGTGGATTCTCACCGAATACTTAATTCTTTTCTTCTCCTACCACCCCCTATTATTTTTTTGTATGTTTTTGTTTTATTTTATTGCAATGCTACGTTTTACAGAGAACACACACACACACACACACAAATATATAACAATTAAACAATCAGCGTTCGAAGACCTCGTCCAGCTCCTCGGAGGTTGGGTGCGTACCCAGGATACAGCACGTATTTCCCCTCTGCACTGCGACACTGAGGCGCTGGAACAGGAAAACTGGCTGCTCGTGGGTCTCTAGTTTTCCCAATGAGTTCCTCACCAACCTCCTTTAAAAAACTTGAGTGCACATTTACCCCAGGCACCCAGAGTCTCTGAGCCTATCGGCACGAACTTGTAACATCGTTCTAGGTCTCTGTACTTGTGGATTTTCTGGGTCTCCCTGAAGGTGGCTGCCCCACCTCCCTCCGGTGAGCTGTAACGTAAATAGGTATCAGCCATGTAGATGCACACGTGTAGTCCCATACGACCTGTTTACCCTTCCCTTCATGGCTGCAGGGTGACTCCATCTGGGCGTTTTGGCTGTTGTCAGGTCTGCACAACTTGGGTTCCCTTTGTGCTGGACACCCAGCTGTAGCCAAACTTCTCTTGATGATGTCATTGACTGCCTCCTAACAATATAATATAACAACAATAAACAATCCTCCTAACCTAACCTGCCTAACCGCCATCCTCCATCCTCATAAAACCTCCTAACAATATATATATATATATATTCACTGAGTGGTCAATATGGTTAATGGTAGGTTGGGTAAGTTGTAAGAGCGGTTACAGTTTGTTTATATTAGGAACGGACTTGCATGACCCAATAGGCCTTCTGCAGTTTCCTGATTCTGGTTATCAACCAAAAATGGAAATAACATTTCCCATAGCAAATGGTTAATTCGTGATCATTTAATGGAAAGAAAACACTGCCCAGCATAAGGTTCCACAATTCCATTTTTTGTGTGTGCCAATGAACATCTAATTGTAATTTGGCATAGTTTTTGCTTCCCATTTCACATCATAGAATAGTTAACCATAATGCCATAAAATTGTTCTAAATCTTTTTAAGGGTATGCTCAATTTTGGTTCCAATTCGACTAGGTTGTTATGTCTAGTTTTGGTGTGGAGCCCCCTAATGACAAAGATTCCATTGCATACAAACAGAAGTCGCAATAACATGGCTAAAATTACACACATCTGAAAATGAAGAAATTAAAATTTCTGTCCGTCCGAAGTCATTATCAGGTGTAATGGGAGGGGAGGGGTAGATAACGTCAATTTCAGTTTATAAGGTAAGAGGTAAGAGTGATATGAGGTGAAAGGTTGAAGAATAGGAGTATGGTAAGACGTACAGGAATAGGTTTGAAATGTTATACAAAAAAGGGTTGACGTATAGATAAGAGTATAGAAAAAGTTTGAAATATATAGGTTGGGTGTCTTATTCCATTGCATGAAACTATTGATATTTACCCATTATTTGTTCTCTGATTTGGAAAATTTAAAATGGCTTCTCCGACTTGCTGCAGAGGACTTTTGTTATTTTTTAATACCCATCTGTACTGTCAAACAGATTGTATAACAATGGGTTCTCCTTTATGGCCTTTTATGGCTAATACATTTTCTTACATGGAACAGGGTCGATTATCGAATAGGAGCAAGTAGCACATGGCCTAGGGCTCACCAGCATTTCTTTTGTACTGTAAAAATGGACAAATATTAAGTAATACAGTACTTGGAGTAATAAATTATTTGGTAACGCTGCTCGATTATTTTTTGTATAATTCCTATAATGAATACGACAACGTTTACAATACAGGAAAAGGAATTGAAACAATTATAGGAATATGTGCCCTCAATGTATTCTGCAAAACTATGCATAATCTAACATAATTAATCATTACATATATACATATGAGCTGTCTACTCGTATGTGTTTGGCATTTAAAGAGCCACAACGACAACCCGTCCTCGACTCAAGTCCATTACATTCAGCGGTCGACCCCACAGATGCATTCATAAATTTTAACATGCTGTTCATTCAAAACGGGAATTTTCTCAAGTATAAATTAATATTATAATATATTGGCATATTGTGCATAAATAGGCATAGAATAGGTTAGGTCAGGTGTTTAGGTTCTGTTGGCGATTATTTGTATTTGTAGTACGTGGGTGAAGCATTTATAGCGTTGTGATTCGAACAAAATTCGTCAGTGAAGCACTTGTTCCGGATATGTTCGAACGTTAGCAGTTGTGAGTCGTGTGTAAAACGCTTTTCATTCATAAACAGGGGGTTTGGCGGGTGCATGGAATCACTTTTGGATCTTTGTTTGGAGGACGGGCTGCACAACGACTAGAGGGTGGGACCAATTCGAACAAAACTGACGAATTTTGTTCGAACCAGCACACTGTAAATGCTTCACCCACGTACTACAAATACAAATAATCACCAACAGAACCTAAATACCTAACATAGCCTATGCCAATATATACACAATATGCTTATATATTATAATATTAATTTATATTTGAGAAAGTCCCGTTTTGAATGAACAGCATGTAAAAATTTATGAATACGTCTGTGGGGTCGACCGCTGGATGTAATGGACTTGAGTCGAGGACGGGTTGAGTTGTGAGTCGTGTATAAACAGTTTTTTCATTCATAAACAGGGGGTTTGGCGGGTGCATGGAATCACTTTTAGATGTTTGTTTGGAGGATGTGCGAGTATTTACAGAGTTGTAATTCGAACAAAAGTCCTCAGCGAAGCACTTGTTCCGGAAGTGTTCAGACGTCATTAGTTGTGAGTCGTGTATAAACCGTTTTTCACTCATAAACAGGGGTTTGGCAGGTGCATAATATGGACTTTGTCCTTTGTTTTATGAGGACGGGCTGATCCAGCTGCAAAACCCCCAGTTTATGGATGAATAACGCTTTACACAAGATTCAGAACTCACCCGTCTTCGACATAAGTCCATTACATCCAGCGGCTGACCCCACAGACGCAGTCATAAATTTTTACATGCTGTTCATTCAAAACGGAAATTTTCTCAAATATAAATTAATATTATATATATTAACATATTGTGCATATATATAGGCATATGTTAGGTGTTTAGGTTCTGTTGGCGATTATTTGTATTTGTAATACGTGCGTGAAGCATTTACAGCGTTGTGGTTCGAACAAAATTCGTCACTGAAGCACTTGTTCCGGAAGTGTTCGCACGTCATCAATTGCGAGTCGTGTGTAAACCGCTTTTCATTCATAAATAGGGGGTTTGGCGGGTGCATGGAATCACTTTGGGTCTTTGTTTGGAGGACGGGATGTCAAAACTGATGACATTCGAACATTTTTCAAATAGTGCTTCGCTGATCACCTCTGTTTGAATCACAAACGCTGTAAATGCATCACTGAGTACTACAAATAGAAATAATCGGCAACAGAACCTAAACACCTAACCTAACCAGTGCCTAAATATGCACAATATGCTAATGTATAATAATATTAATTTATATTTGAGAAATGTTATGTTTTGAATGAACAGAATGTTAAAATTGTTGAATGAGTCTTTGGGGTCGACGGCTGGATGGAATGGACTTGATCTGAGGACGGGTTGTGCTCTTCAGTGTGGCGACTCGTTTTTATTTGGTACGGTATTTCCTATGGAGGAGAGGAAACCCTTGTCTAATTGTCGCTACATCCATATAGTTACCTATATAAATTTAATCATTTATATAGGTAAATATGTGGATAGATATCCCTCCACATACTGGCTAGATATGTGCTTAACCTGACTGAGCAACGCTTGCATCATGCACAGTGCGTTTCCAACGTTATTTTTAATCGCTAGATAATGAATTATGTATGCTATACCTTGATAAATTTCCTGGTACATAAATTAACCGGGTTGCAGTGTTCATTGGTAATACATTCTCATCAATCCAAGTATTTAGGCTTTTTCCAATACGGGCTACAAATATAGCCTACTGGTATATGCGCACTTAATACAATTATATATTGAATTTGGGTCTCATCAATGATGACGACTGTTAATTAGGAGAGCAGACGGAAAGTGTGGGATCATTAGCTATGTGAGAGAGAGCTGAGGAGTGTGTGTGTGTACGTGCTAGCGAGCCACAACACCGCCATGACGGCGTCGCCAGCTCTGTGTGTGTGTGTGTGTGCTCTGGAGACCTCCCTGCAGTTGCCCACCCTCCTCGTATGCACATTATTTCACAAGCCACTCCATAGATCCCGCACCTTGAAGTAATCGTTGACTCTAATAGTCGAATTTTCTTGTAAAGGTTCTAAAATTAAGCAATGAAACAATTATGCTCCATTTTGCGGGGAATATATTTCTCGCTAAATTCCCGATCCGGTGTCGTGCGTTCTTCGAGCAAAAAATCGCTGGGCAAAAAAACTGGTCCTTACAACGGATGGCCGTATATCAGGTGGGTGTGCATGCTGCATCCTAGCTAGAGCAGCATCCCTTCGTACTGCTGTAATTACGATGCTCAGTGGTACTGCTGCTCTTATTTATGTAGGCAATTAACAAGTGCCTATAACTATACGTCGGTTGCCGACCCTTCGAGGCTGCGTTTGTGAAAAGGAGCACCTATAGATAAGGGACATAAAATAGATTTCTTGGTTTACCATTATTAAAGCATCATTAATCCGTATCAGGCGTGCTGAATATTAATAACAGGTGGGCATGAGAGTATCTGGAGGCGTGTATCCCCCACGGTAGGTACGGGGGCTCCTGTTTAATCTGTAATCACAATCTTGAATACGCAGTCAGTATAGCAAGAGGCACCTGGCCCTTGCGGCTCTGCTCGCCTTGGTACAGTACTCGAAGGACCCCACGCGTCCTACCCTATTATACCTGGTCCCGGACTCTCTTGCCCAATATATCAAGCGATCCGACTGGTTTGGTTTTTGGCTCAATTCCTATAATAGTCGCAGTAGGGTCGGCCTCCATGACCCGTCTGACCAACCAGTAAGTATACAATTGTTTATATATATATATATATATATATATATATATATATATATATATATATATATATATATATATATAATATATATATATATATATATATATATATTTCTCAAAGGGACAAGTTTATTGGGCAGCGTCACTCATCCTGCGAGTGAACATACCGTCATAGCAGCTTGTACAACTCTTCATCAATTAAAAGAATACCCGCTGGGTTGTTATTCCTGTCGATTCTATCCAGACGCAGCTGGGACTTGCCTCAAAAGTTGTAAAAGTCTTGGTGATGAAGTATTTAATATTTGAGTATTCTCTTGATTTTAACGGACCGACAAATATAAGAGACCCGTCCTGGTAAATAAGGCAACCCGC
This sequence comes from Procambarus virginalis, assembly GCA_020271785.1. Classification (NCBI taxonomy): domain Eukaryota; kingdom Metazoa; phylum Arthropoda; class Malacostraca; order Decapoda; family Cambaridae; genus Procambarus; species Procambarus virginalis. The sequence continues at coordinate 31,313,469 of WNGS01111181.1, forward strand.
TCTCGCACAAGACAGCACACATATGGCTTATTGTTACTATTTCGCTTATAAATAAGTATATATGTGACATATTCCAAGCCATATTTTTTCAAGGCACTAACTTTTCCTCTCAGTTTTATTAAACAATAGAGATTTTATACAAAATTTGACAATATCCTGAGTTACTTTACAATTTATTTAAATGTTTTAGTTTTGTTTTATTATTTTTATAAAACTGTAATATCAATATAGGTACAGGTTCAGTACTAATTGTAATATCTTAACATACTAAGAAGGTTAGGTTAGGGTATGGTTTTCTATTCAGCATTTCAAGGTAAACTCAAATATTCACAATAAATTAGTATGTCACAACTGCACTTATTCATAAGCAAGATATCGACTATAAGCAAGTGCGAGAAAAATAAGGACACCCATCTCAGTAAATAAGAGACCTACAGAGCTAATAATAATCACACCTGAACTAATCATTTGGTATGGTTACAGCTCGAATGCTTGAATGCTACTTGGCTAAAATGATCTCTGGCAGTTTAACTTGCACGGTGATCTAGATCACATGAAGTGTGTGGACTAAGACAGGGACACACTCAGTCGTCTGGCTCCCTTAGGGGCCTGACGGCTGAGTGGACAGCCCTCGGGATTCGTAGTCCTAAGGGTCCAGGTTCGATCCCCGCGGAGGCGGAAACAAATAGGCAGAGCTTTTTTCACTCTGATGCCCTGTTCACCTAGCAGTAATTAGGTACCTGGGAGTTAGACAACTGCTCCGGGCTGCTTCCTGTGTGTGTGTATTCACCTAGTTGTGTTTGCGGGGGTTGAGCTTTGCCCTTTCGGCCCGCCTCTCAACTGTCAAATCAACTGTTTTCTAACTACTACTTTTTTTCACACACACACACACACACACACACACACACACACACACACACACACACACACACACACACACACACACACACACAACACATATATATATATATATATAATATATATATATATATATATATATAATATATATATATATATATATATATATATATATATATATATATATATATATATATATATATATATTAAACATTATTACTTAATAATATTATGAGAGATCCCATAGCGACACTGAAAGTTTATGTTAAATATCTGTTATTGAAATATAAGGGGCTAGAGTCAACACAGATCAATGAGACGTCAGTTGGAAGAGGGAGATGAAGAACGTTCTCAGTCGCCTTCTGACTAAAGACACAGTCTATCATGAAGGGGAATCATTAGTAATAAATAATCAACGTCAAGACTGAGCATCGTTCAGGAGGGCTGCAGGCGCAATCTGTCGACGAAGATCCCGAGAGCGACGAAAATGGGCAGGGGAAAAAAATAGTGCCAAGATAAGGAGTGAGAGTTTTGGCAAGTCAGGAGGCAAGAGGATAACCAGCAAGAGGATTCTCTTGAATAATGGGACGAAGAGGAACGCCTGTGAGGCTTAGGGAGAGCGTAAAATAAGTAAGAGAAGGGCAGAGGACACGGAAACGTTTGATGAGATCAAAGTTAAGTAGACAAAGGCAAGAGAGGTATTGTAGTTTACGGTTAAAAGTATTTAAGGCGATTCAAGAGTTAGAAGCAAGGGTCCGAGAGTCAGAAAACAAATCCTCGGCTTTTTTGAGAGGTTGTCCACACGACCAGAGACAATAACCAAATTTAGTTTTGTCAGAAGGAAGGATAACAATAGCATTGTTAGCTTTCAGGGAAGAAAGGACAAGCTGATAGCGACGGGGAAAGCGGTGAATTTTAGAAAACGACTGCCAAGGGCTGGGATTAGGATCTCCTGGAAGGTAAAAAGGTCCGAAATTTGACTGGAGTTACAATTGCGAAACAGATCAAAGGAGCTGTTTGGATCAGTACCACAGCGAGGACCAGACGAGGTGCCGAAGGAGACACCAAAACTAAGAGGTGTTCATGTTAGTTCTGAGAAAGAGGAGCCTAAGGCTGGTAACACTCAGAAAGCGATCATTTACCCCAAGCCCTGTTGGAAATCAGATGTAAAAAGAGCCTTAATAATAGTCCAGGAGAGATCGAAACGTTCGTCACTATCTTCACATGTATGAGTTCGGTGTTTAATTCTCAGCCACGTTAGTGCGACTTACTGTCTGTTGATGTAAACGTTTATGGTGTAACGGGAGAGAGTTTGACAGTACTGACGGGACGGAAGGTCAATCAACACTGCCAGTTGAGATTTCCTGAAGGCCAGAATCCCCTTCATCCCGCTATGTCTAGCGTGACACACTGAAGTGCTCCTAGCTTCAGGCGGCTCACGCAACCCCATTCTTAGCTCCTCGAGGGGCTCACGCAGGCCCATTCTTAGCCCCTCGAGCGGCTCGCGCAGGCCCATTCTTAGCCCCTCGAGATGATCACGCAGGCCCATTCTTAGCTCCTCGAGGGGCTCACGCAGGCCATTCTTAGCTCCTCGAGGGCTCACGCAGGCCCATTCTTAGCTCCTCGAGGGGCTCACGCAGGCCCATTCTTAGCTCCTCGAGGGGCTCGCGCAGGCCCATTCTTAGCTCCTCGAGGGGCTCACGCAGGCCCATTCTTAGCTCCTCGAGGGGCTCACGCAGGCCCATTCTTAGCCCCTCGAGCGGCTCGCGCAGGCCCATTCTTAGCTCCTCGAGGGGCTCACGCAGGTCCATTCTTAGCCCCTCGAGGGGCTCACGCAGGCCCATTTTTGCCTAGTGTTTACGGGCTATTTATGCCCGTGACACCTCTTGGGTGGGACAGACAGCACCGCTCCTGTGCCAGGTAAGTCCACTACGGGCTCACCATAGCCCGTGCTACTTGCCCAGCTCCTGTGCCAGGTAACTCCACTACGGGCTCACCATAGCCCGTGCTACTTGCCCCGCTCCTGTGCTAGGTAACTCCACTACGGGCTCACCATAGCCCGTGCTACTTGCCCAGCTCCTGTGCCAGGTAAATCCACTACGGGCTCACCATAGCCCGTGCTACTTGCCCCGCTCCTGTGCCAGGTAAGTTACGGGCTCTCCATAGCCCGTGCTACTTGGAACTTGTTCCGAGTAGCTGAATCTATAACAACAACATGACAACGCCTGGCAAACAAGTAGGCAACATTTAGGACAAGACTAGTAGGCGGGGCATAACGAGCTAGACCTCACTTCCCCGTCGTCACTGATATGTAAATACTAGCCCCCAACACCACCTCAACAACCACCGTTAGAACAATGCGGGAATATGCAGCATCGGCATGGAATTCATATCTCATGAAGCATTAAGCCAAAATTGGAAAAAAATACAAGATTTGCAACAGGATTGGTACCAGAGCTACGAGAATAAGCTAATGGAACTATCTCACAAACCCTAGAGAATAGAAGGAACAGAGGAGATATAATCATAACGTACAAGATACTGAGGGAATAGATATGGTGGACAAAGACAGCCTCTTCAAATTTAGAGAGAGATGGACAAGAGGACACTGGTGGAACCTGGAAACGCAAATAAGCCGAAGGAATGTAAGGAAATATTCGTACCCTCTTCAGGTATTCAACAAGTGGAATCCGCCGAAAGAGGGAGCTGTGGAAGCCACCTTCATCCACAACTTTAAGGCCAGATTCGATAAAGAATTTGAACGTCAAAATAGTTATGATTGTAATGTAACAGATACAACATAGCTAGTAGCCGGGGCATGAAGAACTACACCTTACTTACCCCTAGACACTGTTAGTCAAGCACCGCCACTCACCACCGCCACTACCATCACCACCACCACCGCCACTACCACCACTCACCATAACCCCCATCACTCACTGTCGTGCACCATCCCATCCCTCTCCCTCTCCCAGCATGCCACATTAACATATACACACCATCACGAGGCCACCAATGGACATCCCGCATTATGCTCACTGCTGTTGTAATACAAATTCTCCATAACCAATCATTCGTTATGTATTGGACGAACCTGACCACACCACCAATCGTAAGTGTTCCGAGGAGAATAACCACATTACTCGTGCTAGTTTTCTCAAACAATATGATGAGAACATTGCCATAGAGCTCCTCCACCCCAGAGAAATACAAGGTGAGCATTACTCCTATAATTTGTGTGTGGAGGCCGCTCCAGTTTAGTATTGACTGTCTCCAAGGTAGCCAAGTTTAGTGTGTAGGTTAAAAGACATCTTCGAGGAAGTATTGTTGTCCTGTGTGTGCTGGGTGTGTTGTGTGTCCTGTGTGGTGCTGGGGCTGTTGTGGTGTCCTGTGTGTGTGCTGGGGTTGTGGTGTCCTGTGTGTGTGCTGGGGGTTGTGGTGTCCTGTGTGTGCTGGGGGTTGTGGTGTCCTGTGTGTGCTGGGGTTGTGGTGTCCTGTGTGTGCTGGGGGTTGTGGTGTCCTGTGTGTGCTGGGGGTTGTGGTGTCCTGTGTGTGCTGGGGGTTGTGGTGTCCTGTGTGTGTGCTGGGTTGTGGTGTCCGTGGTGCTGGGGGTTGTGGTGTCCTGTGTGTGCTGGGGTTGTGGTGTCCTGTGTGTGCTGGGGTTGTGGTGTCCTGTGTGTGCTGGGGTTGTGGTGTCCTGTGTGTGCTGGGGTTGTGGGTGTCGTGAGGGTGGATAGGTAGTATTGTTTTCCTGAAAATTATCGTTATCTGTCAAGTTAGTATTTCATTATTTATTACGAAGTGGAAGAAGCATTATCTTAATGAGTGATGTCCTATAAATAAAATGCTGCTAGAATGCTGCCTGTTATTATGATTGGTTGTGCATCTTCATATGTGTTTGTGTGTGTGTATTCACTTAGTTGTATTCCCCTAGTTGTCCTTGCGGGGGTTGAGCTCTGGCTCTTTCGGCCCGCCTCTTTGTAACACCATAAAAGTGTTCAGTTGAATTATATTTTATGTTACATACAACATGAGTCAGCCAGACAGGATTTGAGGCGCCAGACTGCGACCTGTAGTGATTAAAAAGTCACACCTCTAGAGTGTTAATGACCACGGGTCAGGTAGTGTGAATTGACCTCGCTTCTGCTAGCTGATAATTGCAGACGGTTGGTAGTGTCTTTTCATCAAACATGCCTCTGTTCAGGCATGGTAGGTAGATGGCCTGAGGCTGTCTACTTAGTAGGCAGAGCTAGCTCCAAGGTCCCCCCATAAATACCCAGGGAACTGTACATTGGAGAGGATAGAGGATCAGCAGAGAATAGAGCAGACAGAGAGGCTGGACAATTGAAGAGCAGCCGAGACCAGGGGCCAGATTCACGAAGCAGTTACGCAAGTACTTACGAATGTGTACATCTTTCATCAATCTTTGATGGCTTTGGTTACATTTATTAAACAGTTTACAAGCATGAAAACTTCCCAGTCAACTGTTTGTTACTGTTATAAACAGCCTCCTGGAGTTTCGGAGCTCGTTAGCTGTTTAATAATTGTAAACAAAGCCGCCAAAGATTGAGAAAAGATGTACAGGTTCGTAAGTGCTTGCGTAACTCCTACGTGAATCTGGCCCCAGGCTGTCGGCCGGACGAGGGGGACTCCTCTTGTCAACCCCCTCCACCCCCCTCTCTATCCAACTTAGGCTCAGACACTTGGTGAGTTGAATTGTAAGGTGACAAATCTGGTGTTTCCAACTAAAAGTGTTGTGTGATTTCAGGGGCAGACAGCCGGAGTGTTCTCAATGCCTTATGTGTTGACTCACGTTTTATATTAATCTTGACATAGTGAACATTAAGTTAAATTGCCTGAATTATATACGTATCATGTTAAATCTTGAAAAATCTTAAAATATCTTAAAAAATCTTAAAATTAAAAAAAATCTTAAAATTAAAAAATCTTAAAATTAAAAAAATCTTAAAATTAAAAAATCTTATAATACGTATCATGTTAAATCTTAAAAATAAATTGATGAATTTACTGTTAAAATTGTCTTTAATTTTGTTCCCTAGATCTTGGATTTTCTGATATATTACAAGCTAAAGAGTAGAGCACACTTGAGTCTATTGACTTTAAGATTCTTGATTCCAATTAATACACGCTAACATTTGATAACAGCGTAGAGTACAGACAAGTTCCATACCTTATCATGTATGTAACTGAGTTAGGATGGATGGATGGCAGCGCTACTTCTACTTTCTACTTCTATTTTCTACTCCCTCTCCTTGTTCTCAGTCTCTCCCTCCGCTTCTTGTCAAACTTTCCCTTTCACCTGACTACTCCTCGCTACTCCCATACACCTTACTCCTCCCACCTCTCTTCTTCCTCCCTCACCCCCAAATCCTCACACATTACTTCATTTTTTCATTCCTTTTCGTATACGTTACGTCTTAACTGTTAAGCAATCAACTGTTATTTGTCACACACACACACACACACACACACACACACACACACACACACACACACACACACACACACACACACACACACACACACACAAGTTGACCAGTATTGCCCTCGCAAGCAGTGATGGCCGAGTGGTTAAGGCGTCTGACTAAAATCAGATGGGATCTTCCCGCGTAGGTTCGAATCCTACTCACTGCGAGAACGCTGGTTTTCCAGTTGATTGACAGTTGAGAGGCAGGACCAAAGAGCCAGAGCTCAACCCCCGCAAGCACAAATAGGTGAGTACAAATACGTAAGTACACACACACACACAGGAAGCAGCCTGTAACAGCTGTTTAACTCCCAAGTACTTATTTATTGCTAGATGAACAGGCGCATCCGGGTGAAAGAAACTGTGCCCATTTGTTTGCGCCATCGCCGGGGATCGATCCCCGGTCCCTAGGTTTACGAATGCCGAGCACTGTCCACTCAGCCACCAGGCCCCCTTTATATATATAAGTGTATATATATATATATATATATATATATATATATATATATATATATATATATATATATATATATATATATATATATATATACACTTTGAGTTTACTTTAATCCAGGACAATATTCAGGACTAAAGTATACTTGCTGGTTGGCCCAGTAAGCTATTGTGGTGACTTTAATAACCCTCCAGAGGTTGAAAGGCCTTAAGTTAAAAAAAATGTAAAGATGACCGCTTTCACCCTTATTTTGAATATATTTAATAATTCATTAGACTTAAACAGAGTCCGGACTCGGGGAGGGAGTCCAGTATTAGGCCCGCCTTCATGAAGACGGGGGGGGGGGGGAGCTATCAGGGAAAAAAGTACCAAGCCACTACGACTATTTAACCATCCCCAGGAAGAGGCTGGATCGCTGGCAGTGATCTTTTGACCATTTGCTTTGACGTCTCTTGCGGGAAGATTACTTGAATAGATTATTGCAAATATCATTCGTATACATCTTGAAAACCTCAGATTGGCAAAGGACTCACAGCTTGGCCTTGCTGATAAGTTACTCACGTTTAACAAACTGACTCATCCTTTTCCTGAATGACTGAAGCAGTCAATAGTGGAAATATTGGGATGTTAAATTATTTGACCTTAACAAACTCAGTTCTTTTAGATATCGTACTTCACGAACGAGCGATAGACATGTGTGATCGTTATTGGGGGGGATATCTATGTTGGAATAAGACATGGTTAATTAAAATTAAATTAAGGGGCAGTATAAATGGAGTCAAGTTGTAGAGGGAAACTGTTGCAAGTGGAGTGCTCAGTGGCTCAGTCTTGGGCCTCTTTTGTTTATCCTTGACATTAGCACCTTATGAAGAGCGATTAAGAAAGCTTAATTTGCATTCTCTCGAAACGCGAAGATTAGGAGGACACGACTGAAGTATAAAAATGGATGAATAGGTTTACCAAAAGAATATTAATTAATATGTTTTAAATATAACATTGCAAAAAGTAACACGAAACGAAGAATACAAATTGGAAAAGATTAGTTTAAAAAGATCTGGGTAAATACTGGCTTGGCAATCTGGCTGCCGATTTATGGCACAGATTACCGGGGGTAACATAAACGTGGGATCGCTGGTTCATTTCAAGCGTAGGTTGGACAAATATGGAGCGGGTTTGGTTGGATACAGTAGCCGTCTCGCAAGAACCAGTCGGCCTCCCGCAGCTTCATTCTCATGTTCAGACACGACGGGATTCTTTGCCACAATAACACAGAATAATACTTCTGTCGATGTCTCCACTATTAAATTTTCGAACTCATGTTGCGACTGTGAACGGCTTCAGACAATACCGCAGCAGCTCACACGACGCTCAATGTTTAACAACTCCTTCCACGTCGTGGCCTTGGTAACGGTCCCACACAACTGACAATTATTCTCCCAAACGGCTGCCTAGAAGCGGTAGTTGGGATCACAGGGGGCCCCACACCTGACATCATTACGGTTGGCTGTGGCGGTACACGGCACCCACTAACAATTCCCTGACGTTTGGTTACCTGGTTGATGGGGTTCTAGGAGTTCTTCTACTTCCCAAGCCGGCCCGAGGCCAGGCTTGACTTGTGAGAGTTTGGTCCACCAGGCTGTTGCTTGGAGCGGCCCGCAGGCCCACATACCCACCACAGCCCGGTTGGTCCGGCACTCCTTGGAGGAAACAATCTGGTTTCCTCTTGAAGATGTCCACGGTTGTTAACCGAGGCCAATATAATGCTTTGGGAGTTTTTTCTTGAGGATTTCCTTACCCTTAAATATCTTGACATATCTGTCCCGTGTCGGTGGCGACCCAGCACGCTGGTTCGATTCCCCGTTCTGCTCTTGAAATTTATTCACTAGCAACACCACTTTTGACATTCTGGATTGACAAAGAATAAGAATTGAAGAACTTTTCAAGCAGTTGTGTATTTCTGGTTTTACTGATTTTTTTTTTTAGTTCCGTCATGGCGACCAGCAGACGGTACAAGAGACTGCTTTGGTTAATAAAACT
>WNGS01111181.1:31323305-31365805 GCA_020271785.1 Procambarus virginalis
GTGTGGACAACCTCTCAAAAAAAGCCGAGGATTTGTTTTCTGACTCTCGGACCCTTGCTTCTAACTCTTGAATCGCCTTAAATACTTTTAACCGTAAACTACAATACCTCTCTTGCCTTTGTCTACTTAACTTTGATTTCATCAAACGTTTCCGTGTCCTCTGCCCTTCTCTTACTTATTTTACGCTCTCCCTAAACCTCACAGACTAGGCGTTCCTCTTCGTCCCATTATTTCAAGAGACTCCTCTTGCTGGTTATCCTCTTGCCTCCTGACTTGCCAAAACTCTCACTCCTTATCTTGGCACTATTTTTTTCCCCTGCCCATTTTCGTCACTCTCCGGATCCTCGTCGACAGATTGCGCCTGCAGCCCTCCTGAACGATGCTCAGTCTTGACGTTGATTATTTATTACTAATGATTCCCCTTCATGATAGACTGTGTCTTTAGTCAGAAGGCGACTGAGAACGTTCTTCATCTCCCTCTTCCAACTGACGTCTCATTGATCTGATTTGACTCTAGCCCCTTATATTTCAATAACAGATATTTAACTTAAACTTTCAGTGTCGCTATGGGATCTCTCATAATAATATTATTAATTAATAATGTTTAATAAATATATATATATATATATATATATATATATATATATATATATATATATATATTTATATATATATATATATATTTATATATATATATATGTGTGTGTGTGTGTGTGTGTGTGTGTGTGTGTGTGTGTGTGTGTGTGTGTGTGTGTGTGTGTGTGTGTGTGTGTGTGTGTGTGTGTGTGTGTGAAAAAGTAGTAGTTAGAAACAGTTGATTTGACAGTTGAGAGGCGGGCCGAAAGGGCAAAGCTCAACCCCCGCAAACACAACTAGGTGAATACACACACACAGGAAGCAGCCCGGAGCAGTTGTCTAACTCCCAGGTACCTAATTACTGCTAGGTGAACAGGGCATCAGAGTGAAAGAAGCTCTGCCTATTTGTTTCCGCCTCCGCCGGGGATCGAACCTGGACCCTTAGGACTACGAATCCCGAGGGCTGTCCACTCAGCCGTCAGGCCCCTAAGGGAGCCAGACGACTGAGTGTGTCCCTGTCTTAGTCCACACACTTCATGTGATCTAGATCACCGTGCAAGTTAAACTGCCAGAGATCATTTTAGCCAAGTAGCATTCAAGCATTCGTGCTGTAACCATACCAAATGATTAGTTCAGGTGTGATTATTATAAGAGTAGGTCTCTTATTTACTGAGATGGGTGTCCTTATTTTTCTCGCACTTGCTTAAAGTCAATATCTTGCTTATGAATAAGTGCAGTTGTGACATACTAATTTATTGTGAATATTTGAGTTTACCTTGAAATGCTGAATAGAAAACCATACCCTAACCTAACCTTCTTAGTATGTTAAGATATTACAATTAGTACTGAACCTGTACCGATATTGATATTACAGTTTTATAAAAATAATAAAACAAAACTAAAACATTTAAATAAATTGTAAAGTAACTCAGGATATTGTCAAATTTTGTATAAAATCTCTATTGTTTAATAAAACTGAGAGGAAAAGTTAGTGCCTTGAAAAAAATATGGCTTGGAATATGTCACATATATACTTATTTATAAGCGAAATAGTAACAATAAGCCATATGTGTGCTGTCTTGTGCGAGAGCGGGTTGCCTTATTTACCAGGACGGGTCTCTTATATTTGTCGGTCCGTTAAAATCAAGAGAATACTCAAATATTAAATACTTCATCACCAAGACTTTTACAACTTTTGAGGCAAGTCCCAGCTGCGTCTGGATAGAATCGACAGGAATAACAACCCAGCGGGTATTCTTTTAATTGATGAAGAGTTGTACAAGCTGCTATGACGGTATGTTCACTCGCAGGATGAGTGACGCTGCCCAATAAACTTGTCCCTTTGAGCCGAAATATATATATATATATATATATATATATATATATATATATATATATATATATATATATATATATATATATATATATATATATATATATATATATAAACAATTGTATACTTACTGGTTGGTCAGACGGGTCATGGAGGCCGAACCCTACTGCGACTATTATAGGAATTGAGCCAAAAACCAAACCAGTCGGATCGCTTGATATATTGGGACAAGAGAGTCCGGGACCAGGTATAATAGGGTAGGACGCTGTGGGGTCCTTCGAGTACTGTACCAAGGCGAGCAGAGCCGCAAGGGCCAGGTGCCTCTTGCTATACTGACTGCGTATTCAAGATTGTGATTACAGATTAAACAGGAGCCCCCGTACCTACCGTGGGGGATACACGCCTCCAGATACTCTCATGCCCACCTGTTATTTAATATTCAGCACGCCTGATACGGATTAATGATGCTTTAATAATGGTAAACCAAGAAATCTATTTTATGTCCCTTATCTATAGGTGCTCCTTTTCACAAACGCAGCCTCGGAGGGTCGGCAACCGACGTATAGTTATAGGCACTTGTTAATTGCCTACATAAATAAGAGCAGCAGTACCACTGAGCATCGTAATTACAGCAGTACCAAGGGATGCTGCTCTAGCTAGGATGCAGCATGCACACCCACCTGATATACGGCCATCCGTTGTAAGGACCAGTTTTTTTGCCCAGCGATTTTTTGCTCGAAGAACGCACGACACCGGATCGGGAATTTAGCGAGAAATATATTCCCCGCAAAATGGAGCATAATTGTTTCATTGCTTAATTTTAGAACCTTTACAAGAAAATTCGACTATTAGAGTCAACGATTACTTCAAGGTGCGGGATCTATGGAGTGGCTTGTGAAATAATGTGCATACGAGGAGGGTGGGCAACTGCAGGGAGGTCTCCAGAGCACACACACAGAGCTGGCGACGCCGTCATGGCGGTGTTGTGGCTCGCTAGCACGTACACACACACACTCCTCAGCTCTCTCTCACATAGCTAATGATCCCACACTTTCCGTCTGCTCTCCTAATTAACAGTCGTCATCATTGATGAGACCCAAATTCAATATATAATTGTATTAAGTGCGCATATACCAGTAGGCTATATTTGTAGCCCGTATTGGAAAAAGCCTAAATACTTGGATTGATGAGAATGTATTACCAATGAACACTGCAACCCGGTTAATTTATGTACCAGGAAATTTATCAAGGTATAGCATACATAATTCATTATCTAGCGATTAAAAATAACGTTGGAAACGCACTGTGCATGATGCAAGCGTTGCTCAGTCAGGTTAAGCACATATCTAGCCAGTATGTGGAGGGATATCTATCCACATATTTACCTATATAAATGATTAAATTTATATAGGTAACTATATGGATGTAGCGACAATTAGACAAGGGTTTCCTCTCCTCCATAGGAAATACCGTACCAAATAAAAAACGAGTCGCCACACTGAAGAGCACAACCCGTCCTCAGATCAAGTCCATTCCATCCAGCCGTCGACCCCAAAGACTCATTCAACAATTTTAACATTCTGTTCATTCAAAACATAACATTTCTCAAATATAAATTAATATTATTATACATTAGCATATTGTGCATATTTAGGCACTGGTTAGGTTAGGTGTTTAGGTTCTGTTGCCGATTATTTCTAATTGTAGTACTCAGTTGATGCATTTACAGCGTTTGTGATTCAAACAGCAACCCGTCCTCGACTCAAGTCCATTACATTCAGCGGTCGACCCCACAGACGCATTCATAAATTTTAACATGCTGTTCATTCAAAACGGGAATTTTCTCAAGTATAAATTAATATTATAATATATTGGCATATTGTGTATATATAGGCATAGGATAGGTTAGGATAGGTTAGGTCAGGTGTTTAGGTTCTGTTGGCGATTATTTGTATTTGTAGTACGTGGGTGAAGCATTTACAGCGTTGTGGTTCGAACAAAATTCGTCAGTGAAGCACTTGTTCCGGATATGTTCGAACGCCAGCAGTTGTGAGTCGTGTGTAAACCGCTTTTCATTCATAAACAGGGGGTTTGGCGGGTGCATGGAATCACTTTTGGATCTTTGTTTGGAGGACGGGCTGCAAACAGAGGTGATCAGCGAAGCACTATTTGAAAAATGTTCGAATGTCATCAGTTCTGACATCCCGTCCTCCAAACAAAGACCCAAAAGTGATTCCATGCACCCGCCAAACCCCTGTTTATGAATGAAAAGCGGTTTACACACGACTCGCAATTGATGACGTGCGAACACTTCCGGAACAAGTGCTTCAGTGACGAATTTTGCTCGAACCACAACGCTGTAAATGCTTCACGCACGTATTACAAATACAAATAATCGCCAACAGAACCTAAACACCTAACATATGCCTATATATATGTACAATATGTTAATATATTATAATATTAATTTATATTTGAGAAAATTTCCGTTTTGAATGAACAGCATGTAAAAATTTATGACTGCGTCTGTGGGGTCAGCCGCGGGATGTAATGGACTTATGTCGAAGACGGGTGAGTTCTGAATCTTGTGTAAAGCGTTATTCATCCATAAACTGGGGGTTTTGCAGCTGGATCAGCCCGTCCTCATAAAACAAAGGACAAAGTCCATATTATGCACCTGCCAAACCCCTGTTTATGAGTGAAAAACGGTTTATACACGACTCACAACTAATGACGTCTGAACACTTCTGGAACAAGTGCTTCGCTGAGGACTTTTGTTCTTGAGGTTATCTTGAGGTTATCTTGAGATGATTTCGGGGCTTTAGTGTCCCCGCGGTCCGGTCCTCGACCAGGCCTCCACCCCCAGGAAGCAGCCCGTGACAGCTGACTAACACCCAGGTACCTATTTACTGCTAGGTAACAGGGGCATTCAGGGTGAAAGAAACTTTGCCCATTTGTTTCTGCCTCGTGCGGGAATCGAACCCGCGCCACAGAATTACGAGTCCTGCGCGGTATCCACCAGGCTACGAGGCCCACCGAATTGTTCGAATTCCAACTCTGTAAATACTCGCACATCCTCCAAACAAACATCTAAAGTGATTCCATGCACCCGCCAAACCCCCTGTTATGAATGAAAAAACTGTTTATACACGACTCACAACTCAACCCGTCCTCGACTCAAGTCCATTACATCCAGCGGTCGACCCAACAGAAGCATTCATAAATTTTTACATGCTGTTCATTCAAAACGGGACTTTCTCAAATATAATTAATATTATAATATATAAGCTATTGTGCATATATTGGCATAGGTTATGTTAGGTATTTAGGTTCTGTTGGTGATTATTTGTATTTGTAGTACGTGGGTGAAGCATTTACAGTGTGCGGTTCGAACAAAATTCGTCAGTTTTTGTTCGAATTGGTCCCACACCTCTAGTCGTTGTGCAGCCCGTCCTCCAAACAAAGATCCAAAGTGATTCCATGCACCGCGCCAAACCCCCTGTTTATGATGAAAAACGGTTTACACACGACTCACAACTGCTAACGTTCGAACATATCCGGAACAGTGCTTCACTGACGAATTTTGTTCGAATCACAACGCTATAAATGCTTCACCCACGTACTACAAATACAAATAATCGCCAACAGAACCAAAACACCTGACCTAACCTATCCTATGCCTATTTATACACAATATGCCAATATATTATAATATTAATTTATACTTGAGAAAATTCCCGTTTTGAATGAACAGCATGTTAAATTTATGAATGCATCTGTGGGGTCGACGCTGAATGTAATGGACTTGAGTCGAGGACGGGTTGTCGTTGTGGCTCTTTAAATGCCAAACCATACGAGTAGACAGCTCATTGTATATATGTAATGATTATTATGTTAGATTATGCATAGTTTTGCAGAATACATTGAGGGCACATATTCCTATAATTGTTTCAATTCCTTTCCTGTATTGTAAACGTTGTCGTATTCATTATAGGAATTATACAAAAAAATAATCGAGCAGCGTTACCAAATAATTTTACTCCAAGTACTGTATTACTTAATATTTGTCCATTTTTACAGTACAAAAGAAATGCTGGTGAGCCCTAGGCCATGTGCTACTTGCTCCTATTCGATAATCGACCCTGTTCCATGTAAGAAAATGTTTTAGCCATAAAAGGCCATAAAGGAGAACCCATTGCTATACAATCTGTTTGACAGTACAGATGGGTATTAAAAAATAACAAAGTCCTCTGCAGCAAGTCGGAGAAGCCATTTTAAAATTTTCCAAATCAGAGAACAAATAATGGGTAAATATCAATAGTTTCATGCAATGGAATAAGACACCCCACCTATATATTTCAAACTTTTTCTATACTCTTATCTTATACGTCAACCCTTTTTTGTATAACATTTCAAACCTATTCCTGTACGTCTTACCATACTCCTATTCTTCAACCTTTCACCTCATATCACTCTTACCTTATAAACTGAAATTGACGTTATCTACCCCTCCCCTCCCCTCCCATTACACCTGATAATGACTTCGGACGGACAGAAATTTTAATTTCTTCATTTTCAGATGTGTGTAATTTTAGCCATGTTATTGTGACTTTCTGTTTGTATGCAATGGAATCTTTGTCATTAGGGGGCTCCACACCAAAACTAGACATAACAACCTAGTCGAATTGGAACCAAAATTGAGCATACCCTTAAAAAGATTTAGAACAATTTTATGGCATTATGGTTAACTGTTCTATGATGTGAAATGGGAAGCAAAAACTATGCCAAATTACAATTAGATGTTCATTGGCACACACAATAAATGGAATTGTGGAACCTTATGCTGGGCAGTGTTTTCTTTCCATTAAATGATCACGAATTACCCATTTGCTATGGAAATGTTATTTCCCATTTTTGGTTGATAACGAAATCAAGGAAACTGCAGAAGGCCTATTGGGTCATGCAAGTCCGTTTCTAATATAAACCAAACTGTAACCGCTCTTACAACTTACCCAACCTACCATTAACCATATTGACCACTCAGTGACCCCACGTCTGTCAACTTGCCTTGGAAATATTTTCCATATCAGTATTCACACACACATTTCTTTAACGTAAACTTTACTATGTTTGTTTCCATCTATTTTGTGCTTATAATTTAAAGATCATTAATACTATCCCCCCTTCGTCCATTTGTTTACTTCAATTATATCTCCTTTCCTTTACTGTTTTGCTTTTCTAGACAATGTAAATCAAGTAAGTAATTATCAAAGAAGACACCAAGCCAGGAAGGCTATGTATCACCAATGTAAATCAAGCCGTTTTCCAATTGTGGTGAAGCAATCCGAGATTAACTTTCAGCCTTCTCTACATTTGAGATTTTCTCTTGCATAGTACTGTAGCACCAAACCTGAACTGCATAACTAAAGAAAATGATGAAAAATAATATCAGCATCTTATTGCTAACTCTGCTTGTCATGACAAATAAAAGGCCATTGTGAAACATCGAGTTTGTGCAGTTGTTTACAGCTATAATTTCTTCTGAATGTACTTCTGGGAAAGGGCATGTCGGAATGACAGATTTGCCATGTCATCAAGCAGTTTATACACACACAGTACCAATTACTGTGGCATCAAAGAGAAGGTGAACAGGAGAATAAAGCAAGAAGACGAGTGAATACTTCCCGTGAGACTATATATATTGCAGGCCTTTCTACACATTTGATGACGAAGAGAAATTGTTATCCAGAATACAACATATTGAAGGTTTGTTTAAAGCAGAAGGAACTTGCTAATTCGGACAATAATCTGAACCAGCATTTCGCTACCTGGTTACCAAATGACACACAGTGGCCTTTAATAACACACAATTACATTAAAACAATGCTCTAACAAATATATAAAAATAATATTTATTTCAATTATTGTTAAAACTGCATGTACTGGCTGTATTGTGTATTTCCCTGCATAAAGGAGTCTTTTTCATTGCTGGCCTGTCTTTTGCGCCATGTACAGGTGTAGTTGCCTACCCATGTCATTCTTCCTTCACATAATACAAGTGATATTCTATAACCAAAACATTTCATTTCATAAATTTATTTATTTTCAAAGAACATGACTGATAGCAACATAATGCAGAAGAGTTAAGAGGAAGCAAGTTACTCTTATCAATTAAGGCTAATATTTGTCATGAAGCTTTGTTAAAATGGCCATGCTGATGCAAGCATTGGGAGTGAATTCGAGGTAGGTACAAGTAGTGTGATTGATATTAAGAGAAATAGTACATGCAGTCTTACAGTAATTTTAAGGTTATGATTGGCTAATGTGCAGACTAATTTCTTCAATGATCAAGACAGCTGTTAACTCAAGGTAAATTTAAATTGTTTGTTCAATTTTATTTATAGTGCCATAGCAATGTAAATACTGTATAGTTTAATATATGTAAAAATATGAATTAAAGTTATTTGATTTATTGATGTGCATCATAATAAATCTGGATCTAGGTCATTGTCCACTAATGTTCCAAATTAACAAGCTCATGTAGTGCGCCAATATCCAAGTCGAGCACTATCCAAAGACAATCTTCAAAAACGGTAAATTTAGAAATACTACTTGGTGGCACTTCTTGCTCCTCTACTAGTATAAAATAACTTCACATCAAGTATACAGTATGGTTTTGTATTGGTTTAAACAAATTAAAAATATTTGCCATTTACGTTTTGTTTAAATGTTATTTCTATGAAATATGAAGCATATATTACAGTAGAGAAAGAGCATCATTGTTCTGTACTGCAGTGCTATTTTATTCTAGGAGTGCACTTTGTCTACTACTACTACTACTAAAAACAAAAAGTACCTGTAAACATTTTCCTTGTACTACATGATCTTATATTTTTCTTCTTACACAAAACATACATTTAAAATGCAATTGTTACACAGCATAGCATCTGTGTATATAAATACAAGCAAAGCTGTGTTAAGTAGTATTTGAAGAATATAAAAAACGGACATGAAACTTTGACACTAGTCCAACCCTAATTAGTCAGTTGCACTGATATTGTGTTGTGTTGTACTGCTTTTTGTTGTCTCCAAGGAAAGACTTCCTTACCACTTACCCACTTACACAACCTGAACACCTTTCCTCAATCACGGCAGTTGTTTTCACATTTTCCACAACCTGAACACCTTTCCTCAATCAACATTTTTCCTCACATTTATTAAACTGTTTACATGCTTCAAAACTTCACAAACCAAGGTTATTATTGTTATAAATGATAGCTTAATGAGCATAAAAAAAAATGCTGCCAAGATCGAGGAAAGATGTACAGCATTCGTAAGTGGTTGCGTAAATGCTCGACGAATCCTGACAGTGCTGTTCTATTTGGTACCTGTTTATATTCACCAAACGTTGTATATGAACATTTAACTTACAATTTATAGCCCTTGTTACAATTCCATCCATGTTACCCATTATGTTCGATAACCCCAAATCCCCTATTCAGGTCTTTCCTCAATATAGATTTTTCCAATTTATTATAAAGTGGTTTATGAAAAGCAATTTTGAATATACTGAACTGTATTTTACTCAACGTTTCTAAAACCCACCATACAAAATTCATGTTGACATCTTAATTTATATGATAAAACAATATACCGAGATAGAAAATGAAATAATATCCAAAGAAGCTGTTTTGGATCTGGATGTGAAGAACGCTGCAAATCTGTCTGGATGCTGGTGCTATCTATTGAGAGCTAGACAAACTTTTCTAGTCTCTCAGTCTTCAGCTGAAAAGACATTGAAATATTATTTTAGAATAAAATAAATATCAGCAAAACAGCTGTGGCAATAAAGCCATTAACACACAGACATTTATATTGAATTTCATTACTTTAACATTTTTATTCATATGGTATACAAGTGTACAAATCTCAAACTTGTAAAACAAGCAAAATGTTACAATTTTTATAAGACCCCAAAAGAGCCACTGATTAAATCACAGTAGTCTGTAGAGCAGATAATGAGAGGGAATAAGTAATTATCGACAAAAAAAATTAAATAAAGTTCCAGAAAGACTAACACCTGTCGTGAGATATTAAAAGCATCTAGATATTACTTACGATGCCAATACTAGAGAAAAAAAAAGAATAAGATGAACAATGTCTAAAGTACAAGTCTCCCCCAAGAATCTTATCAAGGGGAACAATATACTGAGAGCATAATGACAGAATCTCAAAATGTTAGGCATTTACTTCAATATCTTAACACAATTTTGGTGTCCTCTAAATGTTAAGTTCTCAAAACTTTATCGTACTGTCTACAGTATTACTCAACAGCCATACTTAAGATCAATTTTTTAATAGTTTAAATTTATACTCTCAGAACTTGTGTATTTAATCAACAGCTTAAGTCTAGATTTAATCATATCCTCATTAAAAAAGGATTTGATTCCATATTTTTTTGAGATTGACATAACAATGTGAAACTAAAATAACACAAAAGCATTTATATTTGAGTAAGTACCTGTGTATATCAACCAACATAAAGTTATCCTTTTGCAACAAAGTACATGCCAAGTAGAAAATTTTGGTGCCACTAAAGTCTTTATATATCATTCAACATTAAAATCACCTTAAAAGTAGATACTTACTTTCTTCTCCAGGTTGCTTATCATTATCCTCTTCATCTGACTCAAATGTGTTATCAGGGATGTCATACAAACGAATCATTGCCTGCAAGGAAAAGGTCATTTATATTTATCATTCCATGTTTTCATAACGTATTGAATCACAAAAGCATTTCAATTATTTTTTTTTCCATTTTTCCTACATGGATACTTGTATATGTATCACCTCTGGTGCAATTGTAGGGACCCATAGCCTTGGAGAAGGGAATATAGAGCATTCAGAGAAAAACTTGCCATTTGACTCACATATTTTGAGGATTTGCTTCTACTACCCCTTTTATCACTATTGTTATACACTTTATTATACCATACAAGGTTATATATTATATATACTGTACTGAATTGATACAAAGTGAATATGAATTTATACAATAATTATATATTATAATAATTTTATCTATATAATAATAATTTTATACATTATATATATACATAAAACATGTGCACATCATATACCTGCCTATAAGCCACAAATAACTTTACCTCCAGCTTCACTCTTGGATATTGATATGCTCACAAGTAACAAGAGTACACCTAAACTGATGTACATCGAGCACCAAGCTGATGCTCAATCCAATTTTTACATTACCAGTATACACACAGCTGTATGTAATGGCATTCTCCATCAGAAATTTTCTCAGATATATCGCATTGTCGAGATTTCATACTGTATAACTTTTAAACAATTTGAAAGAAACTCAAAAGGTGAAAGAATGTAAATTTAAATGAAGCTAGGTATTTAACTACAACTACCCATGAATGCATTTTTCACACAATACACCACAAAACTTATTACCTTATTAGGATCCTTCATTATGAGGTACTTTCCATCGGGCAACTTCATACAGATGTCAATAATGCAACGCAGGATACCCCAGGCATTGTCCATACTTAAGTTGATTTGGTTGGCAAACTCCATAGGCCTAAACTGCTGAGTCCCCAAGATCATGTGCTTGGTAGAGTCTCGAACATTGACGCGAGAGACATAACTGTATAAAAGCAAGAAAAAATAATCAACAGTAACTAAAATTGCAGAATATATTGATACTAATGGTACAACCACACAAATTTGCATTACAAAATATCACATCCCCCCCCCCAATTTCCTATTTTCCTGGGGAGAGGAGCCAACTATCCAGAAAGGATTGACAAGTGTGATATACTATTTTTTAAGGATACTACCAACTAAGGATACTACCGCGTCCAACAGCCTGGTTGATCAGTCCAGCAACCAGGAGGCCTGGTCGATGACCAGGCCGCGGGGACGTTGAGCCCCGGAAGCACCTCAAGGTAACCTCAAGGTAAGGTACTATTCATAATACTGTACAAATGATATCAAAATAACATCACAGGCTGGCCCATGTGTTACGATTAATTACAATCCCTTACTGACCTTGAATTGAATGTAGATGGGAACATTATATAAGCATTCAAGTATAATGTGGTGTTAATCCATGCCCAATGCACAAGTTGTCTACAGACTGCCAATAACCTGGGGCCAGATTCACGAAGCAGTTATGCAAGTACTTACAAACGTGTACATCTTTCCTCAATCTTTGACGGCTGTGGTTACATTTATTAAACAATTTACAAGCATGAATACTTCCCCAGTCAACTGTTGTTATTGTTATAAACAGTCTCCTGGTGCTTCGGAGCTCATTACCAGTTTAATTATTGTAAACAAAGCCGCCAAAGATTGAGAAAAGATGTACAGGTTAATAAGTGGTTGCGTAACTGCTTCGTGAATCTGGCCCCTGATTATTAAACCAGGCTGATTATAATATGGAATTAATAATATATTAGGTTGTACAAAAATGCAAAACTAAAGCTTTATTTTGATATGTTGCACATAAATGTATATAAAATAAAAAAAGTTTGAAGTGATTGAGATTACAAAACAATTACAGTTGATGGACAAATACATGTCATATTATAACTTTTTTGCTGGCATGGCTCATGACAACCTTGTGGAAGGGATTCAAATTGCTTGGAAAATGAAGAAAAGGCAATGCTGTACTTCTAAAAAACTAGTTTCATAAATATCTGTACTTCAATTTCCTGACAGGCCATAGGACTTTTATATCATAATTCAATGATAATTCAATAATACTTCCATTTTATTATGTATAATTTAAACTATTTGGTTATAAAATATAAAGCAAGAAAAATCTTCATAAAGAAACTTGAATGATAATTGACCAAGATGAAGAATAATGGAACATGTAAGCAATAACTATGCAAAATTAAGATTGGGCAGATCAGAGAAGAAAAACTGTTTTGTGCACAAGATTAATTCCATTAACAAATGATTTGATAATGTAAGCAGAATGCCATTGTGTTATGTGCCAAGTGTAACTGATGATAATGATAGACGATTTAGATAAATTGGAATCATAGGCAAGTGCAAAACAAAACAGGAATTTTACTGGCTAATCAATTAATGGAAAATATTTGGATATCAATACTGTAGCATGGTTATCTTGTACATGGAAAAAACGAGACAAAGCTAGACTAACTTTGCTACACTCAAGAAAAAAAATGTATGTATAATGTGAACTAGCTCAAATGAGCTACAAGTACGTGGGGGTAGACCCAATTTGTTTCAGCAGACATTTTTCATCGTCTCTGATATCCTATCCAAGGGGCAAGTTTTTTCCCCTTCAACATTTAGGTACAAATAATCAGATCATGTAAAACACATTTATTTATTTATTTTGAAATCTGTTGACCAAATGGCTGGCTGACAGACCTATTCTACTTGCTAAAGGACTATGTACAGGCCTCTGATCAGTATGTAGAGAGTAGCTAGGCTCATGTGGAGGGAAGGGCAGGAGCAAAGAGGTAGAGGAAAGGGGAAGAGGAAAGGAGAAGAGGAAAGGGGCAAGAGGAAAGGCAGAGAGGAAAGGATTTGTGACATGTCAACAGTTAAACCACTACTCACACAAGGAAAGAGAAATGAAACTATCAGGAGAAAGCGCCAAGCCATTACGCCTATTTAGCACTAGGAAGGGATCAGGATAAGGATTTGGGATGGGACGGGGTGAAGCAACGGTGCCAAACCACTTGGATGATCGGAGATTGCACACCAACCTGCATGAAGCGAGACCGTCGCTCTACCGTCCAGCCCAAGTGGTTGGGCTACTCACACAGGGAGTGGTGGAAATCTTGTGGAGTGACAGGACAATTTGTTACAGAATGTTATACAACAAAAAAGCCTGCCTAAATCTAGCCAAGTATCATGCCTACTGGTTAGGCCCAACCATGCCCTAGCTGTTTACTTAAAGCAATCCATTAATAATATGCTCCCCACAATACACTATTTACAATCGGTCAACACTAAAAATGAACCTATTAAAAGGTTATCCCAACATAATTAAAAGATGAAAAATACAATGTTTACAATTTCAAGAGCCCATAAATATGGAAAATTTTTACATGTGGATGCGTGTCAGTGATCGGGTGACCAAATGCTACATCTAACTACCAAATCAATCTTTTCAAGCTATCTCACCATAAAGTAAAAGATGATAAACAATTTGGCTTTTCTTCTTTGTAGGCTTCTTTACATTTTCTATAAACATTGGGTTTAAAGTTTGGAAGTGGTCAATGCTAGGGCGAACAGTAAAAGTGAAAATAAATGCCAAGGCAAACAGTAGAAGTGAAAATAAACTAAGATGCAAGAAAGCTCCTTTTTTTTCTAAACCAGAATTTGTTTGGAGTGAGCAGTAATTTGCTAAAACAAGGTTCATTTCAGCAAATTCACACTTTGTAGTATATTAATTTTTTAGGTCATTTTTTCAAAAAGTTTTTAAACTTACCCAAATTTGACCTGATCAGATCCTGCTAATATGGCCTGGACAGTCCACTTGGCAAGCTTACAAGCATTATTCTTAAGTTCATTAGCCAATACAGCACCACGCTGAGTATCAAGCTTTTGGCGCCAATCAACTCCACCAGAGTGCTTGGAATCCCATTCATTCAGTGCCTGTTATTAATCAAATTCATTAAACTACACACAAGAATATTTTGGAACTAAAATATATCAGCAGTATTTGATTATTTCAAATAATCTAGTCTAGTTAGTACTGTACGAAAGTTATAGCAATACCAAAACCTTAAGAGAGAAGAACTACCAACCTTGATGTTAATGAACTGGATTTCATTGTTAGGTGCAGCTTGTACAGAATCATGTTCTGTGCGGGCCACCAAGTTGATATCATTCCCTAAACACCACTTGCGGTACCGATAACCAACAGGGGCCACCTCGTCCTCTTCATCCTCGTCAAGGAATGGGTTATCGTGTTCGAACTTGTATCTATTTCCATCCTAAGAAATATGAAATGTTTTACCACTAACTGAACAAACTTGTTTTAAAAGGATGTCATACTGGTTGAAACAAAGTTTCCAATCCTTGACATTGTAAGTTTTCTTTTGACACTTTTTTAAAAGCAAGCAGTCATTTAAAGAATTCAAATAGGCATCAGATTCCCTTAGTATTTTGTCAAGTGGCATACAGTAAGACAATGTTGTACTTTAAAGGGACGTGAAGGGTTAAGAGCCCTGGACCATGAGAGCACTGCAACCATCACTCGTCGGCGTTCAATCCCCGACTATCCAAGTGGTTGGGCACCATTCCTTTCCCCTCCATCCCTTCTCAAATCCTTATCCCCGACCCTTTCCCAGTGCTGTATAGTCGTAATGGCTTGGCACTTTCCCCCCTGATAGTCCTCTCTCGCTTACAGTAAGTGAATATTAGTGCTTGGAAAGTGGCCTTCACAGGAGTGAACAAAAATGAATATAGATCTGCTGTAAAAAGGATCATCACTGGGGAAATGCAATACAAAGGCTAGATAAGGAAAATAACAGCAAAGACTCATCATCAGCAGACTTTTGAGCCAACCAAAAACATTTACTGTTAGTGTGGAAATGACTCTGAAAATGTTCAAGATCAAGGCATTTCAGGTAAGTAGGTGAAGGGAATCAAAGACTTCACCATACATATTAGAGCTTTAAAAAATTTAAACAGAGCCCTCCATGAGCACAAGGTACATACAACATAATTGGGTACATTGTGAACCTGTAGAGGGAAGCCAGCAAGTGGGTAATCTGTGTTTCAAAAGACTGCAAAGGAAAGTGAGCACAGCAAAGGGGAAAGAGAGACAGAGCTCAAACCCCACAAGCACAATTAGTGAGTATAGCATTCAATGTGAGGCAGCAGTCAAGGTGTAGTACAAGTGAGATTGGGGACTTCTGTAGTGTCTACACACAGTATCAAATGGCAATACTGATCATAGATCCTAAGGCTTCCAATTGAAGCATAATCAGGATTGTTCCGATCATGTTGCAGTTTAGTGGTCTAGGGCGTTGGGTCTCCCAAACACTTGTTGGTGCTTGGTTCACATCCTCCTCATGGCTCCAACTCATTTTCTCAATAATAATAATAATAATAATGCAGTAATAATAATAAAATGCAGTAATAATAACAATAATATTGTCTTAAATGTTTCAATTAGATTACTCATCAAATTAAGACAAATTACAATGTCAAGTTTTGGGTTGAACACAACTGACAAGTAACCTTAATATCCCTTGGCCAAATGTATATATTCCCATGTGACAGCAAAGAAAAACTCACATTTCGAAGAACTTGCTGGGAGAAATTGTGGTTGATGAAGGTTGCCTCTAAAGATAAGTTTCTAGGAGAATTTAGGGAATTTCCTTCTTCCTGTGGTGGTTCACTTGAAGTTTCACTCACAGTCAATAAATCTAAAAAGAAAAAATGTGTACTGTAATTTACATGTGCAATTGAACCTGGAACTTTATATACGAATGGGTGGAATGGCCACTAGAATGGGTTGAATCACAGAACTACTGATCTTAGATTTAAAGAATTTTTTCAATGTCTACTGCTCAGTGAAATTTAAGGAGCAAGCGAGTGTGCTCAATCAATTTCAAAGTAACCAAAATTATGTAATTCAAATATTTTTTGTAAATAGTATTTGTTAATACTATAACCCATTCTTTTAACAATTATAATTAGAAAAGAATAATGCTTGATTGCTAGATACTAACACTTAGCTGATTGAAAGTCTTTAGCATTCAGATCTTGTTAAAAAATGTATCTATTTTAGCCAGTCATTTTCATTGACTTCTTCTTCTGCCCGAAACACTGCGCATACTAGTGGCTTTACAAGAATGTAATTACTATGCTATGTATCCTCACAATCCCAATGTACCTTCTTGTATATAAATAAATAAATAAATAAATATTAAATAAATAGTTATTTCTGCCACTTATAGTATGGATATAAATATCCACCATCTGGAATTTTATCTGTTGAAAGGATAATTTATCAACAGACCAATGCTTGCACTAAACAAATTAAACTTTGTAGTTTGGCGAGATATCAGGTTGCTTGGCAACTTGATATTCTTAACTTCATGAAAATAGAGGAGAATGTGAGGCAGGAATTGATGAACCCGAGAGCTTAACCAAGTCAAGCTGTATGAACTTCGGGAGGAAACAAAGCAACAACGGAAAGAAGGGCAACATTAACCCCTTAGTGACAGCTTAAGTCATGACATAAGGGTTTTCAGATATATCAAAGATTAGGAAGACGACTTATCTATTGACAAATTAGTAGGATAAAGTACTGTAATAAATTTATAAATTAATTAAGTGGCATTCTAAATAACAACTGTGTGGCTAAACAGAACAAAACAGGCAACCAAAAACTGAAAGGGATGGCAGGGAACAGACCAGGATAAACTGTTTACAGAGCTGCCTGGTAGCTATTCAGCTTTTCCACATTCTATAGAGGAAGTACTATACTCGGCAAAAACTAAGCTTTATTAACACTATCGTCCGGTGATCACGTATAGTGCATCTAAAAATTTTCTCACGAATGTACACCAATCACACACATTGCATCATTAAAATATTCGTTAAAATTCTAATTTTTATTCGATTTTTCTGGGACTGATTTTAAAATGAGCGCTTGTAAATTGCACACATTTTGATACCATAATGAACGACGTAGCACGACAATCGAGATCAGAACACTGGAAAGATTATAAATACTTGCAGTGATGAGCATCCAAAAATTTTAATATTTGTTAAAATTCCATTTATTGTTCAAGTATTATTGGACTAGTTTTAAAACGCACACCTATAGATTGCGAACAATTTGATATCAAAATGAACGACATAGCTCGAAAATTTAGGTCAGAACACTGGAAAGAGTATACATGTCCCAGGAATCGCGGGGCCGGGTATGAATCGCCAAATCCGCCTTGGGGCGAGTTCGGGCACACGCACCGAGAGCGGGAAAGTCAACAGATTATGAAAAATTCTTTACTACTTAAAAATAAGTATTGTATTAATTCACATTTACACACCTTTAGTGTCCCCCACCTCCCAGATCCAGTTACTGGGGTCTTTATTGAAATATAAAAATTTAAATAGAAAAAATATCATGTCACTATGAAGTTACAGTACAGTACAGTACAGTATTCTGATTACAGTACAGTACTGTATATTTAACCAAAAATCTATTAAACTTACCAAATTCTGAATCATCTCTCTTGTCAAAGAATAGCTTCCCAGCAATCTTCTGAACGACCACATCCCACGAGTTGCTAGATCGAGTGCAACACATGATGGTTGACAAGATGGCATCCGTTGCGTAGACATTACTATCTTCAGTCTTGGTCAACTGTAAACCAAATGATTTAAACTTCTAATAATTCAGTCATGAACGCAAGACCACAAGGATAAATTTTTGGCTAAAAATTATCTCTGCCATTTTTTTTTATTATACATCTTACTAACAAGTTATTTCCATTTAAAGTAAACAACACACAAAGAGGATCTAATCACAGATAAAATTAATACATTTGCTAATTAATAAAATTTAAAGCTCTAAAAAAAGTTTAAATATCAAGATGTTAATAAACAGCTTTATTCAAAATATCCGAGATGAAGTATACAATCCGAGTGATAAAATTCCATCTTTGAAAATTTATTTATTAATAGCCATACCTGACGGATTACTGGGTCATCAGTGGTGGTGACCTTGTGGAAGATGCGGTTAATACGAGTCAGCTTCTTTTCATTTTTAACCGTTACACGATCATAAGCTTTATCATAGTACTCAAGAGAACCACAGAGGTACCTGAAAAAATATCGAACCAATAATATATGTACAGTATGTCAAATATTAAGACCAAATTATACAGTACTTTTAATCACAAAATTGAATAGGTTATACAGGAATGTGAACACTTACAAGTCTTTTGGATCTTCAACACTGGGCAATGACAGCTTTGACAACCGAGGAAAGTCCATTTCTTCAATCACCTTCCATTCAGGTCGCACAGTAACTGAAGCATCACGGTTTTTGATGGGGGGATGTCCCCCACGGTTCCAACGATTACGCTGGTACTGCTGCTTCTGCCAGTTGTTTTTGTTCTGGAATCCAAAACTATATCTCCTCATTAATCAAGAATGGCTCCAATTATTCAATCTCAAAAAATAGTTTCCATTGGCATCTATATACTTAGCATGCTTATATGAAAATGTACACAGAAAATTACAATATTAATTCCATGTATTGTAATTACTGCATATTAAGACTGTCAATAAATGAGAGAAATGCAGAAATAATACTGATATTAGAGTTAAAGGAAAGCAAATTTAAAAAAGGGTTATATTTGGACTAATAAATAAATACATGACCAATGGTTGGTAAAGGAGATGGTTGACAAACCACTGGACAATTCACACAGAACAACCAAGTACCAATACTTTGGAGATGCCTGCTATAGAAATAATACAACCAAATTTTGCTCAGGAAACTGTTACAATTTTTATACCATTAGTTGCTTCAATCCTCAGTACAGGCAGCCTTTGTTGGTGTTGTAAGCACTTTTACACCAATTTTCAAGGTGTGTGAGAACTTCTTGAGGTTATCTTGAGATGATTTCGGGGCTTTTTTAGTGTCCCCGCAGCCCGGTCCTCGACCAGGCCTCCACCCCCAGGAAGCAGCCCGTGACAGCTGACCAACACCCAGGTACCTATTTTACTGCTAGGTAACAGGGCCATAGGGTGAAAGAAACTCTGCCCATTGTTTCTCGCTGGCGCCTGGGATCGAACCCAGGACCACAGGATCACAAGTCTCGCGTGCTGTCCGCTCGGCCGACTGGCTCGCAACCCAAAAACTTAAGTCACATTTATGTCAATACTTGCAACTTCATTTGTAATGTTAACATTACAGAGCTGTTAGCACTTTTCATTTTATATATTGTAAAGGCCTTAGCAGAGATATTAAAATTAAGTGGCGCCTACTTCAGATTCTACACTTTCACCAATGCTGCTAGAAGTTTCTTCATTTTCTCGTTACAGGATTTCTTAATGATGTCATCTGAACATTCAGAGTACTTGACACAGCAGCTGACAGCTGAGTGGACAGTGCTTTGGATTCGTAGTCTTGAGGTTCCGGGTTTGATCCCCGGTGGAGGTGGAAACAAATGGGCAAAATGTTTCTTTCACCCTGATGCTCCTGTTACCTAGCAGTAAATAGGTACCTGGGAGTTAGATAGCTGCTGTGGGATGTTTCCTGGGAGGGTGTGTAACAAAAATGGAGGCCTGGTCGAGGACCGGGCCGCGGGGACGCTAAGCCCCGAAATCATCAAGATAACCTCATGCTGCTTCACGTTTTGATGCAGCAAGAATTCCTGAAAATTTGTGCACCACGATACAAAATGGCAAGACAAATGCTTATTTAATACAAGAAATACATACATGTGGAATTACAATGTACTTACATACAACATGGCACAGTGTTCCAATCGTGATAGCACAACAATTTAACTCTGTAAAGTTTCGTGCATTTCAAAATTATTACCATAATGTTAACGGAGGCTATCTTGAAGATTAAACGATTTCGTTCTAAAATAGAACTGGGTAGGAGAAGATATTCTAGCTGAAGACTATTCAAGACACAGGACTAGACAGACACATGCATGTAGCACACCAATACAAAGTTACACACAACCAATTTGAAGCATTTACTATTAAAACGCCATTGAGTACGTATAAATAATAACTATTAAAGTCTCTACCTATTTAAAATCAAATTTTGTGATTATTTTGCACGGAAAAAAACATTAACAGATTGCCGCCAGCAGTTAACTATGTCGTACAATAATCTACAGCTTTGTAGATTAAGTGGTAAGACACTCGCCTGGCGTTCCGCGAGCGCTATGTCATGGGTTCGTATCCTGGCCGGGGAGGATTTACTGGGCGCAATTCCTTAACTGTAGCCTCTGTTTAACGCAACAGTAAAATGTGTACTTGGATGAAAAAACGATTCTTCGCGGCTGGGGATCGTATTCCAGGGACCTGCCCGAAACGCTACGCGTACTAGTGGCTGTACAAGAATGTTACAACTCTTGTATATATCTCAAAAAAAAAAAAAAAAAAAAAAAAAAAAAAAAAGCTTTATTCTTGAGTGCGAGTGAATAAAACATTCAAGTTTAATTTTATGCAAAGAACAAATCTGTTAACTACTTGTGTAGTCATAGAGGAAAAGTTCAAACCATCAAGTCGGCTACACACATGAGCAAATACTGCATCATACAGTATTATCAAATGTTCAATAAATAACAGCCCCACAAGAAAAAGTCGAACATATTGCATTACCTTATACTGTATAAGGCTAGATTATGAGAATTGAAACCAAGTTTCATTCTGTCCACCTTCCATTTTTTTTTTTGCAAGACCAAAGATAACAGGCTCATGGGAGCCTGTTATGGGAGCCAACAATATTTGGAAGGATAAAAGCACAAACATGGACCAAGCTGCCCACCGAGTGCAGACTGCAAAGATATTTATGGTTTAACACATTACTGTAATTGGTCTAGAAACAATTAACACAATAGAAAAAAATACAAATAAAATTGCACTCTTCCTCCACTATTATTAAACAACTTACTCTCTCTTGTTGCCCTTGCCAAGGACCTGCATTTGCTGGCCCTTCAGGTTGCGCTGATTCTTTAGGTTACGTTGATTGCGCATGTAGCGACCACGCTGGTATAATGGCTTGGGCACATTGGTCTTGTATACATGCTGGAAAGTGGATTCATCCTCTTCATGATAATATGCATACTGTTGCATGCTTCCAAACGTTGACTGATATTTGACTGAAAAAAGGAATAACCAATTCAGTTTCTACTTTATTTAGTAAATAAAAGTATAAACTGAATGTCTTAAATATTAAGAGAAGTCAGAAAAACATGACAATTTTAACTTCACTCAACACAATCTACTGACCATAAAATAAAATCCTCTAAAATTACGTGACTTTTTTTCCCCGTATTACATTGCTAAAAGAAATTTAACTCGGGAGATAAAAGAAGTCTTTCCACATTTAGATACTTAAACTGGAAATTGAGTTTATGTAAACAATAAAACTTCAGTGGCAATCCTACCTATACATGGAAACAAACACCCCCCCACATTCATCCAAGTTCTCCCCCCATTCTTTTATCATACTAAATTCCATGCACTAATACAGTACTAGTATATGAACCCATTTTTTTGTGCACATTTACAGAGCAGGATGATATAAGCCTACCTGTTAAGATTCTTTGCGCTTTGAACTCTTTAATTCCTACTAAGACAGCCCACATTTATTAGGTTTAGTTGGTACAGTACTGTAATGCTTGTTTATACGTAAATCTTTAGCAAATATTATCTAACACAGCGATGCTGTTTGTGCTCGATATGAATTGTTAGGAGTTAATCAAAACCCCGCTGTTACACAAGCTATTTCAGCACAACAATCTTCAACTTACTGCTACTAAAGACCACAAGTAGTCGAGTTTAGTAACACAATAACCCCTGGCTTAAACCTCATACCTTGTACTTTTAACAAGTAACCATTATACTCACTGGCATATCGACGATCCTGGTAGGTAGCACCGGTCCAATCCGACACCTTAGTAAAAGGGATAATTAATTAGAATTACTGCTGATATTTGACATACTATTTTACACTAGTACAGCAAAACAACAGGAAGAGCAGGATTGTTTCCTCCACGTAATTTGATTTGAAGCTGGATAAAACTAACAAATTATTGAAGCCATATATCAACAATGAAACATTAATTCATAAAATACTCTGTATTATCAATTGAAATATTTTATTGTGAAATCTGGCATGAAGTAAACTGCAAATGTACATAATCCTAGTTCTTGTACAGTTACACTGTACAATATTTGGAACAATTTAAATATTTGCCCGCCCCTTCCCTGTACAGTTACACTGTACAGGGAAGGGGCGGGCAACAGCTGAAAACTAAATAATCCTATTTAGTAATCCCGTGTGGTTTAGTAAACTTATTAAGGTTATCTAGATTCCCCTAGCTCAGGGTGTGGCTGTCCACATTTATCTAAATTTACCCCGAGGGCCACTAACACTTTAGTGGCCACCTGAGGCCACTAACACTTTAGTGGCCTCGATGAGGACAGGAGCCATAGGCTCATCAAAGGTCACATGGTCACCTATTTAGTTACTAGCCACACCCAATGGTGTTTAACAGTCATAAACCATCCCTAAAGATATTACAGGAAGGTTAATACAAAATCTTAAAAGGTAGTCTCTTCCTCATTGAAAATCTTTTGAATATCTCATTGAATATTTCCACAAAATACAGCACATGAACATATTATGTTCACCAGCAGATAAGACCCAAATATGTCTTGCATATTATTTTTACAGCAGTTACCTTGATGAAACCATTTTTTTTGTCAGTTGTAAAATGCCACTATAAAATTTCAAGGAAACATGCTAAAATTGTTTTTGTTTTCCACAAAATATCCTTGTGAAATAATTGAAATTGAAATAAGTTTGTGAAATAAGAGGTACAACTTATACCGAGGTGCATTTCATATACTGTACCAGAATATACAGTAATATTTTCTGCTCGTAAATGTGTAGTAAAGTACAGTAATATTATAGATTCTACCAATACACATCATTTACAAATTTCTTTTCAAGTTGCCTGGAGTATACCTGACATGGGCTCTAAGAGTTCTACTCTCCCAAGCCAGCCTGGGGCTTGGTGTGGTATCTTGGGACCAGGTAAGTTAGGATTGTGTCAGGTACTGAAATTAATGTGTTTATTGAACACAATGTTTTTTCCAAAATACAAACTTTCAATTTTTTATATGAATCATTTCTTTGTTCAAACACGTGAACAGTGAAGGAGTAGTGTTGAATTGCCGCACCCTGCCAAAGACCCCAAGACCAGTTTCTCGCTTGCAAAGTAGATATACTAACCATTAGGCACTATAATCTATATAGCCATACTGGATTAGCACTTTTCTCATAATTACATTACCTCAACCAATAAGCTACCACACA
Source organism: Procambarus virginalis (assembly GCA_020271785.1). Classification (NCBI taxonomy): domain Eukaryota; kingdom Metazoa; phylum Arthropoda; class Malacostraca; order Decapoda; family Cambaridae; genus Procambarus; species Procambarus virginalis. The sequence goes on from WNGS01111181.1 coordinate 31,347,326, forward strand.
GGATGGCCCTCCTGTCTAATCTAAATTAAGCAATTATCAAAAGAAGGCACCAAGCTGGGAAGGCTATGTAGCACCATCAAATGTGCGGGATATTGAAAAGGCGCTAAATATTACCAAGGATGCCAATACGAGAACAAAAGCACGCAAGGCGAACAATATCTACTCTTAAAAGTGACTACCATATGCTTCCCACAAGGTTTACCTTACACAAAGTATAAATGCTACACTTATTCTTGGCCACCCAATTAAATAATTTAGCTCTGATAAAAACCAACCATCTGTAGATATAATAATACCTCTATATCTGTATTTTATAAGTTCGCGTTCGGGTCGATTTCCATGCGATAGTCACATGGAAAACTGTCGACCCATCCCATACAACTCCACATAAATCAAAAACTAAATAAACATACCCATTACCGAGCGTCACAACACTGAGCATTAATATTCTGATGATAATACCTGAAGGCAGCATACCCCACCCCTGGATAAGCATACCCCACCCCTGACAAAACAATATGCCACTGAGGGAGGCGCTGGCGAAGCGGCATGGAGGGCTTACCTTGCCCAGTCTGTCGCCCTTGGAGAAGGGCTGGTAGGGCATGTCTTTGAACTGCTCGGGCACGTCGCACGGCCCCCACCCATTTGGGTTGTCCTGAATGGCTATGGCCACGAACTTGGCCGTCATTTTGGCGTCTTATGCTCCAGACGCTGGCGACCGACAACACCACGTTAGCCGGAGGAAGAGGCACACTCAATTGACAGTCTGGAAGACATGAATTTAATAATTAAAAAACACTATCTATATATTAATAAATTTGGATTAAATATATATGTAACTTATATACACAATTTGATTGATAAATGTAATGTAAAAGAGGTAAATATAAATAATTACTGCCCTATCGGCTTCACACTTGACACTGCGGCAGAGGAGCTGTGGAATGCGCAAATGTTTTGTTTTCACTTTCAATAACGCAGACAAATATAATATTTTATATCACATAATTCAGAATTTCTTTAAAATTCCTAAAATATATGTGTTAATTTCATTTTAGGAGCAATTTAATTAAAATATAGTATAACGTAGTAATTGCTTGAATTTACAACTCTCTTAATGGTGCATTGCAGTAGCTAGAGTGCGTATATATATTTATACATATATGTTGTACCTAATAGCCAGAACGCACCACTTGGCCTACTATGCAAGGCCCGATTTCCTAATAAGCCAAGTTTTAGTGGTTATATATTTTTCAATTTTATTTTTTCTTATGCAATAATAAAGCTTCCCATTACATAATATATATGGGTTTATTTTCTTTAATTTGAGTTAAAACTAAACTAGAAATATGACCAAACTTAACCTACCCTAAACTAACATAGTTAAGTCAGTAGTTCATGTTCCTAATATATTCTAATAATATTAATTCAAATAAACCAATTGGAAACAATTTTAAGAAAATAACGAAAATCACTCTGCCTATTAGGCAAATCAGGCTATGGCATACTAGGCCGAGTAGTGCGTTTTTGCTATTAGGAACGATATATATATATATATATATATATATATATATATATATATATATATATATATATATATATATATATACATACATATAAGAGGGAAGAGTGTTGTATTACAGCTTCACTTAATATACAGTGATCAAATACTGTTAAGACTAAAGCAAAAACCAATCAGATGATGATTGGCGCGCGTCGCTGGCTGGTTATGCCAAGTACAGTATAATGTGTCTGGCCAGTAACTGAAAGGGTGACCGCGAGTGCATCTGTGTCCTTTGGCTCTATAAATCTAGCATGCTGTCTGTCTCAATCGTGAGATGCGTTTCCAGAGTGCATGACTATAAATTATGTGGCAGACATGATATTTGTGTCTATTTTATTATGCTAATCATATCCCAAAATACACCATGCATAGACCTATGTTTATTTTAGTGATTAATACAAATGTTGATGAAAACAATATATAAAGAGATGGCTGATAGTTTAATGAGAGAAATACACAATATATAAATCATCAAACTAATGCCAATGAATTTGATCCCTGCAGATATTAAATAATAATATATAATAGGCTCTCTGTAATATAAATCATCTCATATGCATACTTATAAACTAATTGGATGTAGATAGGTCTTACATCTATCCTTGCTATCTATCATAAGAATAATTTTGAACACTACACAAATTTAAGAGTCATGGCATTCTGAATTCATATGATGGGTTTATATATGCATTGTTTTGTCAAGTCCTAGCGTTGTTATCGACCCCCGCTGATAAGGTATATATGGTGTGAGCGTGTGTCGAGCCAGGCAGTGATGATCTAGACACCGTCAGGGTGAGTGTGGTGAGTGCCTGGCCGCTGGCACTGTACTGGCTCTCTACTGGAGTGAACTGGAGAACGTGTGAACTGCGGGTGTGGGGCGCACGTGGGTGCCGTAATTACCTCCACTCTCGCTACTGACTCAACCCATGGCTTTGTTCGACGTTTATCGGTAAAGGCTGACTGATTCCTGTCCCTATGAGGAAGTTGACCGTCTGTTTGACGTAACATAAAAGTAAGTCTTAATTATGAAGGCGGTGAGTCTACAATAACGTGGCTGAAGTATGTTGACCAGACCACACTAGAAAGTGAAGGGACGACGACGTTTCGGTCCGTCCTGGACCATTCTCAAGTCGATTGTGAATGTCAGAATCGACTTGAGAATGGTCCAGGACGGACCGAAACGTCGTCGTCCCTTCACTTTCGAGTATGTGGTCTGGTCAAGTTAATTATGAGCCGTCCGGACTAAGCTTTTTGTTTTGGGTTTTGTAGCCTATGAATTAGCATTTGCATCGTAGATAAACTCACTATTATGGTGCATTCCTATCTGTAGACAATAACGAGGATATTGTTTTAATGGATACTCATCTGTATGTACTTGCAGTGTGAGCTTTATGTCTAATAAAGGGTTAATTACGTCCACTGCTGATCAAGTTTGTTATTATTAGCCTAATAATTACGTATGCATCATGTTACTTCTTATAATAATGCATTCTTCTATGCCAACAATAATGGGGATATTGCTTTGATGAGTATACTCGCCCACTATTATATATATATATATATATATATATATATATATATATATATATATATATATATATATATATATATATATATATATATACACACACACACATATACCAGTTGAGAGGCTGTGTTGTACAGTCACCCGTCCTGACCACTACTAGGGCGTGACGCATCTCCTGATAACTCTGTCCCCCCTTCCTGGCGTGACTGTTGGGTGTCTCCGTTATTATGTCATATCCTGTGATGGGTGGATGGGCTAGTTGGATTGATGGTACATGGAGCTGGAGTAGTGGACCTCCCCCCCCCCCTTTCGCCCGGACAACCTGTTGTCTTTGGTTTAGCGCGGGCCTCTCCGGCGGCGCCGCCTGCAAGGACTTCTTCCCTGCTTCCAGAATAACCCGCAGGAAGAGGGCCACTCGGCCGCCCAGGGCCGGAAGTGGCCCACTCGGCCGCCCAGGGCCGGAAGTGGCCCACTCGGCCGCCCAGGACCGGAAGAGCTAGGGCCACTCAGCCGCCCAGGGCCTGATGAGTAACAACATCAGCAGAACTCATCAACAGTCCTAACCTTCATCAGAGCACAGCGGTACTAACGCTTACCTAGTAAAGCTGTTACCACCTTCAGCAACAGCTTCATTACAGGTTGAAGCTGTTCCTAAAGGAACAGAAACTTTTCCTAGAGAAACTGGAGGTTGGGAAGCTTCCTCCCAAGTGCCCAGCCTCCTAATGTTTGTACCGATGGTTCGCGCCCACACCAGGCCCGCTGACAACCTGCCCGCTCAACTTTTAGGTGGCATTACGATACGTAACAAATGTACCAAATGCCACCAGCTATGAAAAGCAGCGGCTCACAAAACCACCCGTTTTCTATGAGTCGTTTGGTTAGATTTGGTGGGTGACTTCGGTTCGTATGTTTCTGGTTAGGTTAGAACGTTGGATATTGTACGTTGCGGCAGATCAGGAGAACGGGTCTGTAAGGGGGAACGGAGTCTCGCGTTCTGCACTCGTAATCCCTGAATAACATTCTAAATGGAGCACCAGTCACCAACACCAGAGATAAGATGCTATTATTTCTCCCACGATTATCTGTAAGAAAAATGAACATGCCTTAAGATAAGATTATTGGAGCTGAAGAGTCTGGGTATATATGCGTGTCCTTGGGTTAGCTATGTGTATTCTGGGGTGGCAATATGTGTCCTGGGGAAGCTATGTGTATCCTGAGAGGGAATGCATGTCAGCGTGAGGTGGATGTCCATTTACTGGTGAGTGATTAATCTTAGAGACAGACTCCTTCTGCTCCAAGACGGAACATAAGCCAGTGTCTGTCTGTCTCCCTGGCAGTGTTCTTGACACGCGTGTGTGTGTACTCACCATCTTGTGCTTGTAGTATAAAGCGTCAGCTGTTGGTTCCCGTTTTCTCAGTTGTCGGCTTTCTGATATTTAATGGCTCACACTCCCACTAGATCGCACATCTCCTGTGTCAGGTGAGCCCACTAGGGGCTCACCATAGCCCGTGCTGCTTGGAACTTTTTGTTCCGAGTAGCTGAATCTAAAACAACAACAACAACCACCTTATTTCTGTTAACTCTGCTTTACACCTTTGAGTGGAGTCACCATCGACTGTGACCTTCAGCGTACCATTGTTTATGCCAAACATTTAGTTTTATCTTCATAGGGATCTTGCATATAAGAATTATCTATCTCCTTTTGGCTGTAGGGAGCTGGGCTAGAGAGCCCAGCTCCCCAGCCAGCCAAAACGCCCTAGACATTCCTCGTATTCCATTAGTCTTAGGGTAAGGAAGCAACTGTTGCGGCTTCTCTAAACTTTCTGATGGCTCGCCTCGTACTTTTCTAGCTGAGACTCGAAGCTGGGACTCGAAGCAGTGGCTTTACAGACGTACATGTATGAAAGGTTATGGCGGTACAAACATTGTAAGGCGCGAATTTGAAAGTAAATATTTATCTAATCGAGAAAACGCCTTGTCCGGTAGAGATACTGGTTGAGATACTTGAGAGCTTGTTATGGTTCAGTCGGTAAAGTGAGTGACTGGGGCCCAGGCACGCGGATTCGATCCAATTGAACGGACTTGATATTTTCTCATAGATACATCACGTACTTGTAATTTCGTTGTTCATATATGTTCGCTATTGCTATATGTTTACATTTTATTGCTCAGGATATTATCACCTGGTAAGCTGTTCTGTATCGGTTAGACTGATACAGACTGATAGACTGATTCTGCAGGCGGTGAGTCACAATAACGTGGTTGAAGTATGCTGACCAGACCACACACTAGAAAGTGAAGGGACGACGACGTTTCGGTCCGTCCTGGACCATTCTCAAGTCGATTCTCAAGTCGAAACGTCGTCGTCCCTTCACTTTCTAGTGTGTGTGGTCTGGTCGACTGATTCTGCTTTGTTCTACTCGGTTAGAGGACAGATATTATATTTCGCTGAAGGTGAAAACATTCACATGTATAAAGTCACCTGTGTTGTTAACAGTGCCAATGAATGTCTGTTGGAAAACACCTGTGCTTCCCTGGTCATACAATTTCTTGCTAGACTACGGCCGCTGTGAATCACCTCACTCTAACGACAACCTCAATAGCTCCTAGACCTTGAACTGGAGAAAGGCTTCTGGCACTCCAAGCTTTTCTGAAAGCTTGTCAGGTGTTTGCCAGCTTGGTTCTCACTACTGATATGCCCCTCTGAGGATAAGCTTGGTATTTACTCTGCTCCTAGACCCCCTTGACTTTTGACAAAAAAATCCACAAGGGCCGTGATGAGGGTTCGAATCTACGTTCGAGAGGATCCTAGACGCTGCCTTAGTCGACTGTACCACGACATGGTCAAATAATTGCAACCGGGAGTTCTACTACTTTACTTTTCTTGATCTGCCTCCTTGTTTACCTGTTTTATGACTTCGGTTCTACCAAGTTCAAATTAAAAATACTTTATTCATAAATATTTGTATATTTAGTTAGTTTACACAACACATTATTTACCCAAGATTAAGTCAAAATAACAGGATAATACACAATCACTATAATTATATATACTGTAAAATCTAGGTTTATTTTTAGAAACTATATTTGTCAGTGATTTATGCAAATATTTTTGTTGTGGGAATGTGGGTCAAGTTTTCCTCCTTCGCACCACCTCAGTTGTTTGATCTGGTGCTTCTGTAGCAGGTGTAGCCCTTACTAGCCTTGCCTGTAGCAGCCTGTAGCCCTCACTAGCCCTGCCTGTAGCAGTCTGTAGCCTCTCACCAGCCCTGCCTGTAGCAGTCTGTAGCCTCTCACCAGCCCTGCCTGTAGCAGCCTGTAGCCTCTCACCAGCCCTGCCTGTAGCAGTCTGTAGCCTCTCACCAGCCCTGCCTGTAGCAGTCTGTAGCCTCTCACCAGCCCTGCCTGTAGCAGCCTGTAGCCTCTCACCAGCCCTGCCTGTAGCAGTCTGTAGCCTCTCACCAGCCCTGATTATTGTTAGCCCATCAGCATCATCCGTGAACATCTAGGAATGTCCATGTTTTCCCTGAGGTCGCTGCCTTAAGGACACTAGGACACTAACAAGGGGCCAGATTCACGAAGCAGTTACGCAACTACTTACGAACGTGTACGTCTTTCCTCAATCTTTGGCGGCTTTGTTTACAATTATTAAACAGTTAATGAGCTCCGAAGCACCAGGAGGCTGTTTATAACAATATCAACAGTTGATTAGGAAGTGTTCATCCTTGTAAACTGTTTAATAAATGGGACCAAAGTCGTCAACGATTGAGAAAAGATTTACACGTTCGTAAGTACTTGCGTAACTGCTTCGTGAATCTGACCCAAGGACGCTAACCTAATCAGATGGGGGTCTAATGCTGACCTTCTCAGAGCTTCACTGGATATTAATAGTAACCACTTGAGCTGTACCTTAAGGCATACTTTTGGACAGTCAAGGAAAATAAAGTTGAGACATCCATCTGACTTTCCTGATCGCTCTCATCTTGCTGTAGGATTCTGGTAGGTCCATCAGAAACGATTTCCTTGCGTTAAAGCCATATGTGTTTTCCCTTATTATTCTTGCAAGAATCTTTGCTGTGTGCATGTTAATGACACCAACACCTCCTGCCTGTCCGCCGTGTGCTGGCATATTGTCACCACTTGGTTGTCTTCAAGATGTTGAGTGTCCTTCCATTTTCAAGTGAGGCATCAAAGATGAGTACGCTCAGAGCTTGTGCAGCTTCCATGAGAATTCATGGCGGTCCGGTGGGAGGCCCTACAACCTTTCATTCGTCTAATGATTCGAGTTGTATCTACCTCTTCCAGCGTTGCCTGAATATCTACCAGTCAATCATCCAGAAATGATTCCTGTCTCTCCTCCTCCTCCTCTGGGAGCTGGTTGGGCTGAGTCGTGACTGCCTGGAACCTTACACTTAGTTTCTTGCAGGTCACCTTATAATCTTCTGTTTGTTTCCCTTCCCCTCTTGTTTGCGCTAGTCACTTGGTAATTTTCTGACACGTCCCTTCTAATACGCCAATGGAGAAGCTTCGATTGCTTCTTGGCCTTGGATGCATTATAATTTTCATATTATTCCTCTTTTTGATTTATGGAGCTTATTTATGCACTCTTTGTCCTCATTCACCTGCTTGCTGAACCTGCTTGCTGAACCTGCTTGCTGAACCTGCGTGTTGAACCTTGGTACCGCCTGGTGATGCATGCTACTGTTGAGCCATGACACAGCCTCTTTGCATTATCTGTTGAACAATGACACTATCTCTCGGACAATGGCCCTGTTTGTTGAACTATGGCACTGCTTTGTGAATCGTGGCACTGCCTGTCATACCATGAAACCGTGTCACTTAGTTCATGGCTTGTGTGAGCCATCAGATAGCTTGTTGAACCTTATAGTGGCTTGGTAAACTATTTATTGTCTCGATGACTCAGCTATAATGGTAATCAGGTAACCCAGCTACAGTGGCTTGGTGAGCCGGCCAGCCAGGTGGTGGTAACCTAGCTACAGTGGCTTGGGGAGCAGGCCAGCCAGGTGGTGGTAACCCAGCTACAGTGGCTTGGGGAGCAGGCCAGCCAGGTGGTGGTAACCTAGCTACAGTGGCTTGGTGAGCCGGCCAGCCAGGTGGTGGTAACCTAGCTACAGTGGCTTGGGGAGCAGGCCAGCCAGGTGGTGGTAACCCAGCTACAGTGGCTTGGTGAGCCGGCCAGCCAGGTGGTGGTAACCCAGCTACAGTGGCTTGGTGAGCCGGCCAGCCAGGTGGTGGTAACCCAGCTACAGTGGCTTGGGGAGCAGGCCAGCCAGGTGGTGGTAACCTAGCTACAGTGGCTTGGTGAGCCGGCCAGCCAGGTGGTGGTAACCCAGCTACAGTGGCTTGGTGAGCCGGCCAGCCAGGTGGTGGTAACCCAGCTACAGTGGCTTGGTGAGCCGGCCAGCCAGGTGGTGGTAACCCAGCTACAGTGGCTTGGTGAGCCGGCCAGCCAGGTGAGACAGAGCGCAGGCGATGGTCGATGAGGTTACACCAGCTGGCTGCAGTGACGCCCCGAGCAAGACGCCCCAAACCGAGGCATCAGTCACGGGCGCCCCTCAAATCAGGTCACGTCAGCGTGACGAGACTGGCGCTCACGTTCAATATACACACACACAACACAACATCAACATGGGTTCAGGGATGGCAAGTCCTGCCTCATAGGATTAATTGATTAATTTAATTCTACGACCATGCAACAAAAATCAGGCAAGAAAGAGAAGGGTGGGCAGACTGCATATTTTTGGATTGTCAGAAAGCCTTTGACACAGTACCAAACAAGAGACTAGTGCAAAAGCAGGAGATGCAGGCAGGAGTGAAAGCGAAGGTACTTCATTGGATAAGAGAGTACCTAAGCAACAGAAAACAGGGAGTCACTGTGAGGGGTGAGGTTTCTGACTGGCGAAGCGTCACCAGTGGAATCCCGCAGAGTTCAGTCCTTGGACCTATATTGTTTCTGATATACGTAAATGATCTCCCAGGGGGTATAGAATCGTTCCTCTCATTGTTTGCTGATGATGCAAAATTATGAGGAATAAGACAGATAAAGATAGTATGAGGCTAGAAGATGACCTAGCTAGACTGAATGAATGGTATAACAAATGATTACTAAAGTTCACCCCGAGTAAATGTAAAGTAACGAAACTAGGCGGTGGAAACAGGAGGCCAGACACAGGATACCGAATGGGAGATGAAGTCCTTCATCCAATAAAATCAGCAGACTTCTAGATGTTACTGCTGCTCGGCTTAGACTCGGTTACAAGTATCTCTGGGAATTCTCATTATCTGCCGATGTAGACCTGACCAAATGTAAACTGTGTCAACAAAATTATTCGCACACCCTCCGTCACTATGTGATGGAGTGCGAAAAGATACGTGAATTTAGAGACAATTCTATAACCAATGTTCCAGCGATGTGTAAATATTTCATTCAAAATGATCTGCTACCAGAAATTTTAGCCAAATATCCCCAGTTTGCTAACTGTAGGTAGTAACTGAGTGATTGTAACCTATCCACCGCTGCCCACTGGATGGGGGGCGGTGTGCAGGACAAACATATAAATTGTGACACTAGCTCTCCACATATGTCAGTTGCTTAATTTAGAACCTGTATTTGAGGTCGATCTCGAACCCATTGTTGATGTGACGACTTATATTGAATTTGTAACTAGCTCATCAAGATTGTAACTTGCTTAGCTAAATGAATTGTGGGGTTCAGTCCCTGAGCCCATTATGTGCCTCTGTAACCCTTTCCACTACCGCCCACAAGATGGGTATGGGGTGCATAATAAATGAACTAAAACTAAACTAAACTCATGAAACGGACAGAGAGAAAGATCTAGGAGTTGATATCACACCAAACCTGTCTCCTGAAGCCCACATAAAAATAATAACTGCGGCGTATGCAAGGCTGGCTAACATCAGAACTGTCTTCAGGAATCTGTGTAAGAAATCATTCAGAACCTTGTATACCACATATGTAAGACCAATCCTGGAGTATGCGACCCCAGCATGGAGCCGTACCTTGTCAAGCATAAGTCGAAGCTGGAAAAAGTTCATAGGTATGCCACTAGGCTAGTCACAGAACTAAGAGGCATGAGTTACGAGGAAAGGCTGCGTGAAATGCACCTTACGACGCTGGAAGACAGAAGAGTAAGGGAAGGCATGATCACTACCTACAAAATTCTCAGAGGAATTAACAGGATAGATAAAGACTGTTTTAACACGGGTGGGACGCGAACAAGGGGACACGGTGGAAACTGAGTACTCAAATGAGCCACAGGGACGTTAGAAACTTGTTCAATATCAGAGTAGTTAACAGATGGAATGCTGTTAGCTAGTGATGTCGTGGAGGCTGACTCCATACACAGTTTCAATTGTAGATATGATAGAGCCCAGTAGGCTCAGGAATTTGTACACCAGTTGATTGACAATTGAGAGGCTGGACCAAAGAACCTGAGATCAACCCCCGCAAGCACAACTAGGTGAGTACATGCACACACACACGAGGGAAAATTTTATAACGCTCCACTCATTAAACCTACAACTCCCCCTCTTCATAGTTTTCCTCATTGACTTACGTGATGTTTTCCTGGGCGTTGAGGCGAAGACCTACACAAGGTAAACACTCAACACGAGGTTAATTATGTAAGTCTCCCGTGAGTGATAATTGCGACCACCTGGCGAGGCTGCGAGGAACTATCGTGTTATCGCGGTGTTAGGTAAGATCTCCGTGCAACTGTGATATATAACTCTTCATTGCTTATTCTCTCCTTTGATTTCCATTTATATAAATGCGTAAGAGAGAGGAAACTGCAAAAGACCTATTGACCCACCCATACGAGGCAGCTTCTCTTTATATGCAGCCAAACTCATTTTATATATATGGGAAATATTTCTTCATTTTCCACTGCCCCTTATTTCCTTTTAATGTTCTTTTTTGTAAACAATCAGATATGTAACTGTATAACCATGTATAATAAAGTGTACAACATAAAAAAGTTGATGAATATATGGGTTTATTCAAGCATGTTTATTGAGACTAAAATACATCTCAAAGGGATAGAGTAGCTTAGGCTATTTCTACTCCTCCCCCCCCCCCTCATGGATTTATTACCCTTCGGGTGAAATAGTATCTACTCTTCTATCCTAAGTTATGGTTGATGAAAGTAGAAAGGCTTGAAAACGTAGAGAAAACCTCTCTACTCTAAAAAAAAATTAGAGAAAACCTCTATTCTACTCACCTCTATCACCGAGAGGTGAGTAGAATTGATTTTTTGATAACGTTTTATCAAATTTCATAAAATCCTTACAGACTATAATTAAAGTCTACTCTCATATTGACATTTCTGTAAAACTTATGTATAAGAACTTAAGTTTCTTATACAGTCTGAACCCGTCTCCACTTCAGCACGCAACATCGCTATGCCCCACTGACGGAAGAAACAGTTGTCCAGCATCCCGGGTAGAGAGAGTGTGTGTGTGTTGCGTGTGTGTTTGATTATGTGGCAAGCGTGAGGTATTGTCAGAGATAACGAGGTGATAACACCCCGAGGTAGGCGACGCGAGCAAACAATAGTACTTCTCTCGCTTCCTGTTCGTTGTCCATTGCGACACCTTCGATACCCTCGGGATGTCACGTGAGTCAAGATTTAAAGGGTATTTTATTTATTTAAATTTTCCTGAAGAGCGACTTCACTGGGCACTGTCACTCATCCCGTGAGTGAACACACCGCCAAAGCTGTATATACATCACTCAGTGGGATTTCTTCCTATTGGCAGTTGATTTAATTTTGGTTGGTTGCGAATTTCTAGTTGGATGCGAAAAAAATGAGTTTCCCAAAACCAGCATCCAAAGCACGGATATATTTAATGCCATTCCCCACTACATATTTATGTGAATTGGCTTCCTATCAGCTGTTTCACATAAAACAAAAATACAGAAACAAGATGAATGTGGATCCTGATCTACCCTTAAAACTGTCAGGTGCTGAACGCTCTATTCGGAACATAGAGTCAACATCGCACCATCAACCATCTCATTCAACAAGCAAGTTACATGTCTGTCAATTGAGAGATGAAACTGCGAAGACGAGTTTGTAGTTTGTTAATAAAAATCGGCTTATTGACCACACAATCCTTTCAAAAACTAGGGTCCGTGTGAAAGTTAATTCAAACACAGTGGGTCCTTGGTGGTGAAAAGTTTAAGAACCAGTGATATAACCCATGGAAGGGATATGAGGACAGAATTGCAGTTAGGATACGGGGGGACGAAGGGAAGGAACGGTGCCCAACTGCTTGGACCGTCGGGGCTCGAACGCCGTCCTGCATAAAGCGAGGTTGTCGTTGTACATGGAATCCGAAGAGGTAATGAAGTCCTCGTCCCAAACACAAGCACTCCTATAAAGAGGTGTCCCTACTAGCGAGGCATAAATAATGATAACAGTGTCATTATTCATCAAAATATTTGCTAATCTGTGTGTTTTGAGAGATGGAGAAAGTGAGTGAGTGTGTGGCCGCTACAACCTCCGGTGTGAAGCACGCGAATCAAATATTCTGTTTAATCAGATAAGCGTTATCAAAGACCGGTGTTTAAGATTAGCACACAGTTACAGCGTTACCAACATTCTCTGATTAAAATACTATTTCATTATTGTTTCTTGAGAATGAGAAAGTCATAGTCATGTTAATGTCATGTATAAGGTTTATAAGACCTTGTCATACTTTCCTTTCGCTTCATGCAGGTCGGCGTTCGATCTCCGACCGTCCAAGTGGTTGGGCACCATTCCCCCCCCCCCACGTCCCATCTCAAATCCTTATCCTGATCGATTGATAATCAGGTACTTCCAGTACCCATTTACTGCTGGACCAATTGAGGCACCTACCATAAGGCAACCGTGTCCCAACATCTATCCTACCATGGGAATCGAACCCAGGACCTTTAGGTTGTGAATCGACTGCGCTAACCACCTACACAAGGTGAGACAAACCAAGACGACTTAAGATTTACTTGACCCCTTGCAGGTGATCCGAGCACCGCTCCTGTGCCAGGTAAGTCCACTACGGACTTTCCATAGCCCGTACTACTTGCCCCGCTCCTGTGCCAGGTAAGTCCACTACGGGCTCACCATAGCCCGTACTACTTGCCCCGCTCCTGTGCCAGGTAAGTCCACTACGGGCTCACCATAGCCCGTGCGACTTGGAACTTGTTCCGAGTAGCTGAATCTATAACAACAACAACAACAACCTTGCAGGTGTGAGCAGGACAATGGAGGAAAGTAATAAGGTCGACGGTGTAGGTGTGGAGAACGGCGGCGTTGTGGGGGCCAGGCGGCGCCGGGCGCCTCCTCCCACCTACCGCTTGTACAAGCAGCGATGGGCCGTCCTCGTCACCGTCGCCATTCTCAACATCTCCAACGCCTCCGTGAGTTACATCAGTAGTAGGCATCCATCAGTTTCAGGAGACTATGGAGATGCGCTCTGGTTGTTCGTCTGGAGTGACCTCACCAGGGCGCAAAGCCAGGGTAAGTTGACATGGAGGAGAAGGGTTACATTAGCGTTTTGATATTATGTAGTAGTAGTAGGCATCCATCAGTCTCAGGAGACTATGAAGTTGCGCTCTGGTTGTCGGTCTGGAGTGGCCTCACCAGGGCGCAAAGCCAGGGTAGGTTGATTCAGGGGAGAAGCTGTTACCCAGGCAGCAGGTCCCCCCTCTCCACGGCGCTGAAAGTCTCCAATGGAAAGGCATACGCCAATACGATTGGTTCCATTGGTACATTCGCATTTACATTAAGGTTTATTCGAATTTATACGGCCTTTCTCGACTATATTATTGGCTTGGGTTAGTGTGTTAGTTATCTTGAGGTTATCTTGAGATGATTTTGGGGGGCTTACCGTCCCCGCGTCCCGGTCCTCGACCAGGCCTCCTTTTTGTCACACACCCCAAGGAAGCAGCCCGTAGCAGCTGTCTAACTCCCTGGTACCTATTTACTGCTAGGTGAACAGGGAAATCAGGGTGAAAGCAACTCTGCCTATTTGTTTCCCCCTCCGGCGGGGATCGAACCCGGAACCTTAGGACTACGAATCCCGAGCGGTGTTCACGCCATGTTCACCACGCGACAAACCTGGCGGTCGGGTTTGGGGCTGCTGTAGAACTCTTGGAACAGACTCCAGGTAAACTCCAGGCCAAGACTGGGCTCCAGGTAAACTCCAGGCCAAGACTGGGCTCCAGGTAAACTCCAGGCCATGACTGGGCTCCAGGTAAACTCCAGGCCAAGACTGGGCTCCAGGTAAACTCCAGGCCAAGACTGGGCTCCAGGTAAACTCCAGGCCAAGACTGGGCTTGGGTAACGACGTGAGGGTCCCAGTCCGATGTTGTATAGAAACTACTTCCTCTGTTAGAACCCCTAAGTCACACAAACATTATAATTTATTAAATTTATATAATAAATTATTTGTGATGGTTTAATACAACGTCAACAGGAAGCACTGCAGCAGTCACTGAAGTTGTATAGAAACAACACTTGCGGCCAGACTATCAGTGTCAGGTTAAACAGCTCGCTGAACTCTACACTAGCAGAACTAGCAGCCCTACAATTAGCTACAAGTAATTTAAAAGACATCAATAGGTGTAAGTTTCTGTTTAACCATTCATGTAGTTTACGGATCCCACGTAAATGCTTTTTTTTAATCTTATTATATTAATCAAAATGTAATCTACACCCCATTTAGTATTATATATATATATACCCTAGCTACTATTGTGTCCATGTGGGCATGGCTAGTAGCCGGGGTGAAGATGCATTATTTACTCCTGTTAACACCGCGGCCCTCTGGTTAAAAATGTGGCCAGAGACGGTATGTACCCCGTGGCACTCCCTCATATCCTGTGTCCTCTCACCAGCTGTGGATCAACCTGGCGCCGGTGGCGACCAAGGCAGCAGAGTACTACAAGATGGATGTGGAGGCCATCAACTGGTTCAGCTTGGTGTACCTCTTCGCCTCCATCCCCTTCTGCTTCATCTCCACCTTCAGCGTCAATGCCCTCGGCCTCAGAGCCGCCGTGAGTAGATCACCAGCCAGAGGAGAGATGGCAGATTTAACAGTTCGATATGATAGGTGGTACAGAGAGCCTCTTGAAGCTCAGGTAACACCTTGAGCAGACCCGCACAGGAACAAATGATGGGGGGGGGGTGGAAGAGGCGATGGTATAGGGAGGCTGGGAAGGTGTACGGTGTTGATGCTGAGGGTGAGTGACAACGCTCACTGATTGATTGATTGATAAAGATTAAGCCACCCAAAAGGTGGCACGGGCATGGAATAGCCCGTAAGTGGTGGCCCTTTTGAGCCATTACCAGTATCAATAGATGATACTGGAGATCTGTGGAGGTACGACTGCACCCTGCGTGACGGGAGATGTCTCCCGTGACGCTCACTGGGGCTGTTTACCTTTGAGGATCCCATGGTAGCGGACAGTTATCTCGATGCGTAAGATACTATACTACTGGTTCCCAATCGGTGGAACCGGAAATGTTTGTTGGTGGTCCGGTAACCTAAATTCTGAGTACTGGTATATCTGAATCATCGAGAGTTAGCAAGTGGTATTATTATGGCCTTAGTGTCCGCACAGCCTCCCACATTGCTCTACCAGCCTTCCTTTCCTCTTCCCATGCATCGTACGACCTCGTAAGATTCCTATCAGAACCCCTGAGTGATTTAGCAGGGATACACGATCCTGCTTTCATTGAATTTTCAAATCAGTGGGATGCTCTTGCAACCCCAGCACCCATTATCACTCCAACAAAAAAAAAAACACAAACAGTCCAGCTGCGACCACCCACTAGTGGAAAAAAATAGTTGATGTTATGCTCAGCGCCGAAACATCAGAGAAAGAGAAAGCCCGCCTCAGAGCAGTGCGTGCCCCCCATGCAAGGAACTTCCTCCTGGCAGTACCAATGTCGGCAACAGGCACACGTTTAGATCCAGAATCCTTCTTGTAGCAGTGGCCCTCCGCCTTGGTGCCCCAATTCACACTGAGTACAAGTGTATTTGCAACAGGATGGAAGCAGACCAATATGGACTGCATGGGTTGCACTGCGGAAGCTCCAAGGGCTGGCATGCAAGACACAACAAGGTTAATGACATCATCAAGCGGAGAACAAATCCACAAGGGCCGTGACGAGGATTCGAACCTATATCCGGGAGCATCCCAGATGCTGCCTTAATCGACTGAGCTACGACATGGTCAAAAGAGTTGAAACCGAAGTTCAACTGAACTACCCTGGTTTGTGCCTCGGAAAGGCTGCAGGATCCAGTAACTTCAGTAGAATTTCGGTTCAACTCTGTTGACCATGTCGTAGCTCAGTCTATTAAGGCAGCATCTGGGATGCTCCCGGACGTAGGTTCGAATCCTCGTCACGGCCCTTGTGGATTTGTTCATTTGATGCATCACGCCATTTGAGCATTGCCTTTCTGAGGCAAGGCTCAAGCGGAGCCTTGCCTAAGCTCAGTGCCCAGTGGAGAGAGAACCTTGCATCCTAGGGGGACCAAAACCTGGATGACCCCACACTTCGCCCAGATGGCATCACAATATACCCTGGAGGAGAGGTTAACAGTTGGTGTGAGACTACACATGTGTACCCACCTTGGCTCACACCTACACACACTTTGGTGCAGATCAAGCAGGTTAGGCAGCCAAGCACAGAGAAATAGAAAAATCAGTCAAATACAGGCTATTGGAAGGTCAATACACAGTTGTTCCCATAGTATCTGAGATGCTCGGCCCCTGAGAAAGGGATGTATTGGGATTTCTCAGAGAATTGGGTTCCAGGCTCTTTTACATCACCAGAGACCCAAGGGCTGCCAGTTTCTTGTTTCTGCGCCTCAGTGTGACGATCCAGAGGGGAAACGCCTGCTGCGTCCTCGGTTCCTGTCCGGAAGCGGAGGAGCTCCAAGAGATCCATAACCTTCAAACACTCATTGTATTAACCAATATATATCTCGTAACCTTTAAATATCTAATAAAGCACAACAAAACACAAAAGAAAGAGGGTAGTAGGAGAAAAGAACATAGAAACTATATTGGAGGAGGACAAAAAAGATTATGGGTGGTAGGAAAAGAAAATATTAAAGTGTTCAGTGAGAATCCACAAGGTCTTCTCTGAATACTCTTTATTTTCTTCTTCGAGGCTATGGGTCCCTACAATTGCACCAGAGGTGGTACCACTATATATATATATCTTTTTTGTGGGGGGGATGGGGATTGAAAAGGGGATTGTACAACAGCGCATATTTTGTACTTTCCATCCATAGTAACTATAGGCTATATAATTTGCAGAGGAAAATCTTACTTAAATACATTTGGTTTTGCTGTTGGTTCCATGGAATACAGGAAAGGTACAATATTTTTTATTACAGTGGAACCTTGATTCAATGAAACCCCGATTTAGTGAATCTCCGGATGGATGTTTAGAATTTTTTTTGTTGAACATTTTGAGTTAAATGTTTAGACAATCAGACTGTAATGAAATATAACTATTTTATACCAAGGCAACCTAAAGAGAAAAAATGTAATATACATGTTCAAACAATGTTTTCGACATACTTAAAAAACATTAAATGGTTGTCCACATTCAGAGAGAGAGAGAGAGAGAGAGAGAGAGAGAGAGAGAGAGAGAGAGAGAGAGAGAGAGAGAGAGAGAGAGAGAGAGAGAGAGAGAGAGAGAGAGAGAGAGAAAAATATTTAGAAGTATGATCTTTCGGCAGATTCACATAGGATCGGCGATGAACTGCGTGGGAGGTGTGATCAGAGCCGTCTCCGTCTCGGGCCCCATCACCTCCCTCCACGCCCAGTACGCCGTCGGCCTCACGGCCAGGTAGGTCACGCCCACTACACTATTATGAGGGATAATAGATAACTATGAGAGGGGGATAATAATAGATAATGACTAGGTTTGTATCGAGACCTTAGCTGTGGCTTACTGAGTGCCTCCACCCACCACAGACCATCGCCGGCATGGCCCAGTCGTTCCTGCTGTTCATCCCCACCAAGGTGTCGCAGCTGTGGTTCCCAGAACACTCCAGGGTCGTCGCCACCACCATCCTCGCCCTCTGTCAGTATTTTATTTATAATGTTAACCGTATGCTATTCCCTTCATGGTGAACACACACATAAAAAGTCTTGACACATAAAAAAGTCTTGATNACAAACTTTCAATTTTTATATGAATCATTTCTTTGTTCAAACACGTGAACAGTGAGGAGTAGTGTTGAATTGCCGCACCCTGCCAAAGACCCCAAGACCAGTTTTCTCGCTTGCAAAGTAGATATACTAACCATTAGGCACTATAATCTATATAGTCCATACTGGAT
>WNGS01111181.1:31370805-31381905 GCA_020271785.1 Procambarus virginalis
CTGGGGAGCCCAGCCCTAGACATTACTCGTATTCCATTAGTCTTAGGGTAAGGAAGCAACTGTTGCGGCTTCTCTAAACTTTCTGATGGCTCGCCTCGTACTTTTCTAGCTGAGACTCGAAGCTGAGACTGGAAGCTGGGACTCGAAGCAGTGGCTTTACAGACGTACATGTATGGAAAGGTTATGGCGGTACAAACATTGTAAGGCGCGAATTTGAAAGTAAATATTTATCTAATCGGGAAAACGCCTTGTCCGGTAGAGATACTGGTTGAGATACTTGAGAGCTTGTTATGGTTCAGTCGGTAATGTGAGTGACTGCAACCCTGGAAACACAAACCGAAACTGTCTCTATTTTCCGCGTGTTACAACTTGTAATAAAGTTGTTATATCTTGGCTTAATGTGTTTATGACGTATTAGAACGTTGTTACGACTTGCTATATTGGTTGTTATAACTGGTTAGGAGGTGGTAAAACTCGTTCGAACGTTGTACCAACGTCGTATTTTCGGTGTGTGTTTGGCGGGTGGGGCCCAGGCACGCGGATTCGATCCAATTGAACGGACTTGATATTTTCTCATAGATACATCACGTACTTGTAATTTCGTTGTTCATTTATGTTCGCTATTGCTATATGTTTACATTTTATTGCTCAGGATATTATCACCTGGTAAGCTGTTCTGTATCGGTTAGACTGATACCGACTGATAGACTGATTCTGCAGGCGGTGAGTCACAATAACGTGGTTGAAGTATGCTGACCAGACCACACACTAGAAAGTGAAGGGACGACGACGTTTCGGTCCGTCCTGGACCATTCTCAAGTCGAAACGTCGTCGTCCCTTCACTTTCTAGTGTGTGTGGTCTGGTCGACTGATTCTGCTTTGTTCTACTCGGTTAGAGGACAGATATTATATTTCGCTGGAGGTGAAAACATTCACATGTATAAAGTCACCTGTGTTGTTAACAGTGCCAATGAATGTCTGTTGGAAAACACCTGTGCTTCCCTGGTCATACAATTTCTTGCTAGACTACGGCCGCTGTGAATCACCTCACTCTAACGACAACCTCAATAGCTCCTAGACCTTGAACTGGAGAAAGGCTTCTGGCACTCCAAGCTTTTCTGAAAGCTTGTCAGGAGTTTGCCAGCTTGGTTCTCACTACTGATATGCCCCTCTGAAGATAAGCTTGGTATTTACTCTGCTCCTAGACCCCCTTGACTTTTGACAAAAAAATCCACAAGGGCCGTGATGAGGGTTCGAATCTACGTCCGAGAGGATCCTAGACGCTGCCTTAGTCGACTGTACCACGACATGGTCAAATAATTGCAACCGGGAGTTCTACTACTTTACTTTTCTTGATCTGCCTCCTTGTTTACCTGTTTTATGACTTCGGTTCTACCAAGTTCAAATTAAAAATACTTTATTCATAAATATTTGTATATTTAGTTAGTTTACACAACACATTATTTACCCAAGATTAAGTCAAAATAACAGGATAACACACAATCACTATAATTATATATACTGTATAATCTAGGTTTATTTTTAGAAACTATATTTGTCAGTGATTTATGCAAACATTTTTTGTTGTGGGAATGTGGGTCAAGTTTTCCTCCTTCGCACCACCACAGTTGTTTGATCTGGTGCTTCTGTAGCAGTCTGTAGCCTCTCACCAGCCTGCCTGTAGCAGTCTGTAGCCTCTCACCAGCCTTGCCTGTAGCAGCCTGTAGCCTCTCACCAGCCCTGCCTGTAGCAGTCTGTAGCCTCTCACCAGCCCTGCCTGTAGCAGTCTGTAGCCTCTCACCAGCCCTGCCTGTAGCAGTCTGTAGCCTCTCACCAGCCCTGCCTGTAGCAGTCTGTAGCCTCTCACCAGCCCTGCCTGTAGCAGTCTGTAGCCTCTCACCAGCCCTGCCTGTAGCAGTCTGTAGCCTCTCACCAGCCTGCCTGTAGCAGTCTGTAGCCTCTCACCAGCCCTGCCTGTAGCAGTCTGTAGCCTCACCAGCCCTGCCTGTAGCAGCCTGTAGCCCTCACTAGCCCTGCCTGTAGCAGTCTGTAGCCTCTCACCAGCCCTGCCTGTAGCAGTCTGTAGCCTCTCACCAGCCCTGCCTGTAGCAGGTGTAGCCCTTACTAGCCCTGCCTGTAGCAGTCTGTAGCCCTCACCAGCCCTGCCTGTAGCAGTCTGTAGCCCTCACCAGCCCTGCCTGTAGCAGTCTGTAGCCTCACCAGCCCTGCCTGTAGCAGTCTGTAGCCTCTCACCAGCCCTGCCTGTAGCAGTCTGTAGCCTCTCACCAGCCCTGCCTGTAGCAGTCTGTAGCCTCTCACCAGCCCTGCCTGTAGCAGTCTGTAGCCTCTCACCAGCCCTGCCTGTAGCAGTCTGTAGCCTCTCACCAGCCCTGCCTGTAGCAGTCTGTAGCCTCTCACCAGCCCTGCCTGTAGCAGTCTGTAGCCTCTCACCAGCCCTGCCTGTAGCAGTCTGTAGCCTCTCACCAGCCCTGCCTGTAGCAGTCTGTAGCCTCTCACCAGCCCTGCCTGTAGCAGTCTGTAGCCTCTCACCAGCCCTGCCTGTAGCAGTCTGTAGCCTCTCACCAGCCCTGCCTGTAGCAGTCTGTAGCCTCTCACCAGCCCTGCCTGTAGCAGTCTGTAGCCTCTCACCAGCCCTGCCTGTAGCAGTCTGTAGCCTCTCACCAGCCCTGCCTGTAGCAGTCTGTAGCCTCTCACCAGCCCTGCCTGTAGCAGTCTGTAGCCTCTCACCAGCCCTGATTATTGTTAGCTCATCAGCATCATCCGTGAACATCTAGGAATGTCCATGTTTTCCCTGAGGTCGCTGCCTTAAGGACACTAGGACACTAACAAGGGGCCAGATTCACGAAGCAGTTACGCAAGTACTTACGAACGTGTACGTCTTTCCTCAATCTTTGGCGGCTTTGTTTACAATTATTAAACAGTTAATGAGCTCCGAAGCACCAGGAGGCTGTTTATAACAATATCAACAGTTGATTGGGAAGTGTTCATCCTTGTAAACTGTTTAATAAATGGGACCAAAGCCGTCGAAGATTGAGAAAAGATTTACACGTTCGTAAGTACTTGCGTAACTGCTTCGTGAATCTGACCCAAGGACGCTAACCTAATCAGATGGGGGTCTAATGCTGACCTTCTCAGAGCTTCACTGGATATTAATAGTAACCACTTGAGCTGTACCTCGAGGCATACTTTTGGACAGTCAATGAAGATCAAGTTGAGACATCCATCTGACTTTCCTGATCGCTCTCATCTTGCTGTAGGATTCTGGTAGGTCCATCAGAAACGATTTCCTTGCGTTAAAGCCATATGTGTTTTCCCTTATTATTCTTGCAAGAATCTTTGCTGTGTGCATGTTAATGACACCAACACCTCCTGCCTGTCCGCCGTGTGCTGGCATATTGTCACCACTTGGTTGTCTTCAAGATGTTGAGTGTCCTTCCATTTTCAAGTGAGGCATCAAAGATGAGTACGCTCAGAGCTTGTGCAGCTTCCATGAGAATTCATGGCGGTCCGGTGGGAGGCCCTACAACCTTTCATTCGTCTAATGATTCCAGTTATATCTACCTCTTCCAGCGTTGCCTGAATATCTACCAGTCTATCATCCAGAAATGATTCCTGTCTCTCCTCCTCCTCTGGGAGCTGGTTGGGCTGAGTCGTGACTGCCTGGAACCTTACACTTAGTTTCTTGCAGGTCACCTTATAATCTTCTGTTTGTTCCCTTCCCCTCTTGTTTGCGCTAGTCACTTGGTAATTTTCTGACACGTCCCTTCTAATACGCCAATGGAGAAGCTTCGATTGCTTCTTGGCCTTGGATGCATTATAATTTTCATATTATTCCTCTTTTTGATTTATGGAGCTTATTTATGCACTCTTTGTCCTCATTCACCTGCTTTCTGAACCTGCTTGCTGAACCTTGGTACCGCCTGGTGATGCATGCTACTGTTGAGCCATGACACAGCCTCTTTGCATTATCTGTTGAACAATAACACTATCTCTCGGACAATGGCCCTGTTTGTTGAACTATGGCACTGCTTTGTGAATCGTGGCACTGCCTGTCATACCATGAAACCGTGACACTTAGTTCATGGCTTGTGTGAGCCATCAGATAGCTTGTTGAACCTTATAGTGGCTTGGTAAACTATTTATTGTCTCGATGACTCAGCTATAATGGTAATCAGGTAACCCAGCTACAGTGGCTTGGTGAGCCGGCCAGCCAGGTGGTGGTAACCTAGCTACAGTGGCTTGGTGAGCCGGCCAGCCAGGTGGTGGTAACCCAGCTACAGTAGCTTGGTGAGCCGGCCAGCCAGGTGGTGGTAACCCAGCTACAGTGGCTTGGTGAGCCGGCCAGCCAGGTGGTGGTAACTCAGCTACAGTGGCTTGGTGAGCCGGCCAGCCAGGTGGTGGTAACCCAGCTACAGTGGCTTGGTGAGCCGACCAGCCAGGTGGTGGTAACCCAGCTACAGTGGCTTGGTGAGCCGGCCAGCCAGGTGGTGGTAACCCAGCTACAGTGGCTTGGTGAGCCGGCCAGCCAGGTGGTGGTAACCCAGCTACAGTGGCTTGGTGAGCCGGCCAGCCAGGTGGTGGTAACCCAGCTACAGTGGCTTGGGGAGCCGGCCAGCCAGGTGGTGGTAACCCAGCTACAGTGGCTTGGTGAGCCGGCCAGCCAGGTGGTGGTAACCCAGCTACAGTGGCTTGGTGAGCCGGCCAGCCAGGTGGTGGTAACCCAGCTACAGTGGCTTGGGGAGCCGGCCAGCCAGGTGGTGGTAACCCAGCTACAGTGGCTTGGTGAGCCGGCCAGCCAGGTGAGACAGAGCGCAGGCGATGGTCGATGAGGTTACACCAGCTGGCTGCAGTGACGCCCCGAGCAAGACGCCCCAAACCGAGGCATCAGTCACGGGCGCCCCTCAAATCAGGTCACGTCAGCGTGACGAGACTGGCGCTCACGTTCAATATACACACACACACACAACACATCAACATGGGTTCAGGGATGGCAAGTCCTGCCTCATAGGATTAATTGATTAATTTAATTCTACGACAATGCAACAAAAATCAGGTAAGAAAGAGAAGGGTGGGCAGACTGCATATTTTTGGATTGTCAGAAAGCCTTTGACACAGTACCAAACAAGAGACTAGTGCAAAAGCAGAAGATGCAGGCAGGAGTGAAAGCGAAGGTACTTCATTGGATAAGGGAGTACCTAAGCAACAGAAGACAGGGAGTCACTGTGAGGGGTGAGGTTTCTGACTGGCGAAGCGTCACCAGTGGAATCCCGCAGAGTTCAGTCCTTGGACCTATATTGTTTCTGATATACGTAAATGATCTCCCAGGGGGTATAGAATCGTTCCTCTCATTGTTTGCTGATGATGCAAAATTATGAGGAATAAGACAGATAAAGATAGTATGAGGCTAGAAGATGACCTAGCTAGACTGAATGAATGGTATAACAAATGATTACTAAAGTTCACCCCGAGTAAATGTAAAGTAACGAAACTAGGCGGTGGAAACAGGAGGCCAGACACAGGATACCGAATGGGAGATGAAGTCCTTCATGAAACGGACAGAGAGAAAGATCTAGGAGTTGATATCACACCAAACCTGTCTCCTGAAGCCCACATAAAAAGAATAACTGCGGCGTATGCAAGGCTGGCTAACATCAGAACTGTCTTCAGGAATCTGTGTAAGAAATCATTCAGAACCTTGTATACCACTTATGTAAGACCAATCCTGGAGTATGCGACCCCAGCATGGAGCCGTACCTTGTCAAGCATAAGTCGAAGCTGGAAAAAGTTCATAGGTATGCCACTAGGCTAGTCACAGAACTAAGAGGCATGAGTTACGAGGAAAGGCTGCGTGAAATGCACCTTACGACGCTGGAAGACAGAAGAGTAAGGGAAGACATGATCACTATCTACAAAATTCTCAGAGGAATTAACAGGGTAGATAAAGACTGTTTAACACGGGTGGTCCGCGAACAAGGGGACACGGTGGAAACTGAGTACTCAAATGAGCCACAGGGACGTTAGAAAGAACTTTTTCAATATCAGACTAGTTAACAGATGGAATGCTGTTAACTAGTGATGTCGTGGAGGCTGACTCCATACACAGTGTCAATTGTTGATATGATAGAGCCCAGTAGGCTCAGGAATTTGTACACCAGTTGATTGACAGTTGAGGGGCTGGACCAAAGAACCAGAGCTCAACCCCCGCAAGCACAACTAGGTGAGTACATGCACACACACACGAGGGAAAATTTTATAACGCTCCACTCATTAAACCTACAACTCCCCTCTTCATAGTTTTCCTCATTGACTTACGTGATGTTTTCCTGGGCGTTGAGGCGAAGATCTACACACGGTAAACACTCAACATAAGGCTAATTATGTAAGTCTCCCGTGAGTGATAATTGCGACCACCTGGCGAGGCTGCGAGGAACTATCGTGTTATCGCGGTGTTAGGTAAGATCTCCGTGCAACTGTGATATATAACTCTTCATTGCTTATTCTCTCCTTTGATTTCCATTTATATAAATGCGTAAGAGAGAGGAAACTGCAAAAGACCTATTGACCCACCCATACGAGGCAGCTTCTCTTTATATGCAGCCAAACTCATTTTATATATATGGGAAATATTTCTTCATTTTCCACTGCCCCTTATTTCTCTTAATGTTCTTTTTTTGTAAACAATCAGATATGTAACTGTATAACCTTGTATAATAAAGTGTACAACATAAAAAAGTTGATGAATATATGGGTTTATTCAAGCATGTTTATTGAGACTAAAATACATCTCAAAGGGATAGAGTAGCTTAGGCTATTTCTACTCCTCCCCCCCCCTCATGGATTTATTACCCTTCGGGTGAAATAGTATCTACTCTTCTATCCTAAGTTATGGTTGATGAAAGTAGAAAGGCTTGAAAACGTAGAGAAAACCTCTCTACTCTAAAAAAAAAATTAGAGAAAACCTCTATTCTACTCACCTCTATCACCGAGAGGTGAGTAGAATTGATTTTTTGATAACGTTTTATCAAATTTCATAAAATCCTTACAGACTATAATTAAAGTCTACTCTCATATTGACATTTCTGTAAAACTTATGTATAAGAACTTAAGTTTCTTATACAGTCTGAACCCGTCTCCACTTCAGCACGCAACATCGCTATGCCCCACTGACGGAAGAAACAGTTGTCCAGCATCCCGGGTAGAGAGAGTGTGTGTGTTGCGTGTGTGTTTGATTATGTGGCAAGCGTGAGGTATTGTCAGAGATAACGAGGTGATAACACCCCGAGGTAGGCGACGCGAGCAAACAATAGTACTTCTCTCGCTTCCTGTTCGTTGTCCATTGCGACACCTTCGATACCCTCGGGATGTCACGTGAGTCAAGATTTAAAGGGTATTTTATTTATTTAAATTTTCCTGAAGAGCGACTTCACTGGGCACTGTCACTCATCCCGTGAGTGAACACACCGCCAAAGCTGTATATACATCACTCAGTGGGATTTCTTCCTATTGGCAGTTGATTTAATTTTGGTTGGTTGCGAATTTCTAGTTGGATGCGAAAAAAATGAGTTTCCCAAAACCAGCATCCAAAGCACGGATATATTTAATGCCATTCCCCACTACATATTTATGTGAATTGGCTTCCTATCAGCTGTTTCACATAAAACAAAAATACAGAAACAAGATGAATGTGGATCCTGATCTACCCTTAAAACTGTCAGGTGCTGAACGCTCTATTCGGAACATAGAGTCAACATCGCACCATCAACCATCTCATTCAACAAGCAAGTTACATGTCTGTCAATTGAGAGATGAAACTGCGAAGACGAGTTTGTAGTTTGTTAATAAAAATCGGCTTATTGACCACACAATCCTTTCAAAAACTAGGGTCCGTGTGAAAGTTAATTCAAACACAGTGGGTCCTTGGTGGTGAAAAGTTTAAGAACCAGTGATATAACCCATGGAAGGGATATGAGGACAGAATTGCAGTTAGGATACGGGGGGACGAAGGGAAGGAACGGTGCCCAACTGCTTGGACCGTCGGGGATCGAACGCCGTCCTGCATAAAGCGAGGTTGTCGTTGTACATGGAATCCGAAGAGGTACTGAAGTCCTCGTCCCAAACACAAGCACTCCTATAAAGAGGTGTCCCTACTAGCGAGGCATAAATAATGATAACAGTGTCATTATTCATCAAAATATTTGCTAATCTGTGTGTTTTGAGAGATGGAGAAAGTGAGTGAGTGTGTGGCCGCTACAACCTCCGGTGTGAAGCACGCGAATCAAATATTCTGTTTAATCAGATAAGCGTTATCAAAGACCGGTGTTTAAGATTAGCACACAGTTACAGTGACCAACATTCTCTGATTAAAATACTATTTCATTATTGTTTCTTGAGAATGAGAAAGTCATAGTCATGTTAATGTCATGTATAAGGTTTATAAGACCTTGTCATACTTTCCTTTCGCTTCATGCAGGTCGGCGTTCGATCTCCGACCGTCCAAGTGGTTGGGCACCATTCCCCCCCCCCCCACGTCCCATCTCAAATCCTTATCCTGATCGATTGATAATCAGGTACTTCCAGTACCCATTTACTGCTGGACCAATTGAGGCACCTACCATAAGGCAACCGTGTCCCAACATCTATCCTACCATGGGAATCGAACCCAGGACCTTTAGGTTGTGAATCGACTGCGCTAACCACCTACACAAGGTGAGACAAACCAAGACGACTTAAGATTTACTTGACCCCTTGCAGGTGATCCGAGCACCGCTCCTGTGCCAGGTAAGTCCACTACGGACTTTCCATAGCCCGTACTACTTGCCCCGCTCCTGTGCCAGGTAAGTCCACTACGGGCTCACCATAGCCCGTACTACTTGCCCCGCTCCTGTGCCAGGTAAGTCCACTACGGGCTCACCATAGGCCGTGCTACTTGCCCCGCTCCTGTGCCAGGTAAGTCCACTACGGGCTCACCATAGGCCGTGCTACTTGCCCCGCTCCTGTGCCAGGTAAGTCCACTACGGGCTCACCATAGGCCGTGCTACTTGCCCCGCTCCTGTGCCAGGTAAGTCCACTACGGGCTCACCATAGGCCGTGCTACTTGCCCCGCTCCTGTGCCAGGTAAGTCCACTACGGGCTCACCATAGCCCGTGCTACTTGGAACTTGTTCCGAGTAGCTGAATCTATAACAACAACAACCTTGCAGGTGTGGAAATGGAGGAAAGTAATAAGGTCGACGGTGTAGGTGTGGAGAACGGCGGCGTTGTGGAGGCCAGGCGGCGCCGGGCGCCTCCTCCCACCTACCGCTTGTACAAGCAGCGATGGGCCGTCCTCGTCACCGTCGCCATTCTCAACATCTCCAACGCCTCTGTGAGTTACATCAGTAGTAGGCATCCATCAGTTTCAGGAGACTATGGAGATGCGCTCTGGTTGTTCGTCTGGAGTGACCTCACCAGGGCGCAAAGCCTAGGTAGGTTGATATGGAGGAGAAGCGTTACATTAGCGTTTTGATATTATGTAGTAGTAGTAGGCATCCATCAGTCTCAGGAGACTATGAAGTTGCGCTCTGGTTGTCGGTCTGGAGTGGCCTCACCAGGGCGCAAAGCCAGGGTAGGTTGATTCAGGGGAGAAGCTGTTACCCAGGCAGCAGGTCCCCCCTCTCCACGGCGCTGAAAGTCTCCAATGGAAAGGCATACGCCAATACGATTGGTTCCATTGGTACATTCGCATTTACATTAAGGTTTATTCGAATTTATACGGCCTTTCTCGACTATATGATTGGCTTGGGTTAGTGTGTTAGTTATCTTGAGGTTATCTTGAGATGATTTGGGGGGGCTTAGCGTCCCCGCGGCCCGGTCCTCGACCAGGCCTCCTTTTTGTCACACACCCCTAGGAAGCAGCCCGTAGCAGCTGTCTAACTCCCTGGTACCTATTTACTGCTAGGTGAACAGGGAAATCAGGGTGAAAGAAACTCTGCCCATTTGTTTCCGCCTCCGGCGGGGATCGAACCCGGAACCTTAGGACTACGAATCCCCAGCGGTGTTCACGCCATGTTCACCACGCGATAAACCTGGCGGTCGGGTTTGGGGCTGCTGTAGAACTCTTGGAACAGACTCCAGGTAAACTCCAGGCCAAGACTGGGCTCCAGGTAAACTCCAGGCCAAGACTGGGCTCCAGGTAAACTCCAGGCCATGACTGGGCTCCAGGTAAACTCCAGGCCAAGACTGGGCTCCAGGCCAAGACTGGGCTCCAGGTAAACTCCAGGCCAAGACTGGGCTTGAGTAACGACGTGAGGGTCCCAGTCCGATGTTGTATAGAAACTACTTCCTCTGTTAGAACCCCTAAGTCACACAAACATTATAATTTATTAAATTTATATAATAAATTATTTGTGATGGTTTAATACAACGTCAACAGGAAGCACTGCAGCAGTCACTGAAGTTGTATAGAAACAACACTTGCGGCCAGACTATCAGTGTCAGGTTAAACAGATAGTTGAACTCTACAGTAGCAGAACTAGCAGCCCTACAATTAGCTACAAGTAATTTAAAAGACATCAATAGGAGTAAGTTTCTGTTTAACCATTCATGTAGTTTACGGATCCCACGTAAATGCTTTTTTTTAATCTTATTATATTAATCAAAATGTAATCTACACCCCATTTAGTATATATATATATATATAACCCTAGCTACTATTGTGTCCATGTGGGCATGGATAGTAGCCGGGGTGAAGATGCATTATTTACTCCTGTTAACACCGCGGCCCTCTGGTTAAAAATGTGGCCAGAGACGGTATGTACCCCGTGGCACTCCCTCATATCCTGTGTCCTCTCACCAGCTGTGGATCAACCTGGCGCCGGTGGCGACCAAGGCAGCAGAGTACTACAAGATGGATGTGGAGGCCATCAACTGGTTCAGCTTGGTGTACCTCTTCGCCTCCATCCCCTTCTGCTCATCTCCACCTTCAGCGTCAATGCCCTCGGCCTCAGAGCCGCCGTGAGTAGATCAAGCCAGAGGAGAGATGGCAGATTTAACAGTTCGATATGATAGGTGGTACAGAGAGCCTCTTGAAGCTCAGGTAACA
>WNGS01111181.1:31422872-31444140 GCA_020271785.1 Procambarus virginalis
TAATGTTATTGTTTCTTGACTTCATGAACAACTGTGCCATGTCATCATATCTTGAAACCCAGGCCAGTGGGCGGGGGGCCCTTCTTGTCCGGTGTGGGTGGGCGGGGGTACGCTGTGTATGCTGGCGGCAGCTCCCGCCTCTCCCCCGTGTGGGCGTAAGGGTTCTCACAGAGCATGCGGGTGTGGGTGAATGTTGAAGGCACGAGCACGGGGATTAGAGCTTCCTTCTTGATGAGTCTGGAGTAGGAGCGGACGACGAGGCAGCAGTAGGTGCAGACGGCGACGGCCAGAACAGAAGCGAGGAGGTCGAGAGTGCGGTGCTGGAGAGCGGCTCGGACGCCCGACCACACCACCGCCGCCATCACCACCACAGACAGCACCAACCACGGCACCAGCAGCCCTCCGCGCTCCTTGTCCAACCAAAAAGAGTATATTTGTAGTACACTCCACTAAGGGCTGCAAGATAAACATGCAATAGATACACTCATAACATTTGGCTTCTGTCGTGTAAACATTACCATTAATTCCTCAACACACTATCCAACGGTTTTAACCTGGCAGTGAGCGTGATTACGTCTGCGCCAGTAAACTCGATATAGGAACAATTGTTACGCTTTATAAGCCGTCTTCACGCGTTGTGCTGGATCATTGTGTTTGTTGCTACAAGATAGTGCGTCACCATTTCTTGTATCAGAGTTCACATGACGTCCACCAGGAGATATAAGCCATATGTAAGAACAAAATGTTACGACTAAATCTCCTGCGAAATAAATTTATGAATTGAATAATTCGGTACATGGAGACAAAGTAGACTAGAACGGTGTAACAGAAATTAATGCAGTCTGTTTTAAAGGCAACATTTTAATAAATTAATCGATTGAAATCAAGCTTTGCCCTCTATTTATCAAGAAAAAGAACGGAACTGATTGCAAAAGAATGAATGAAACCCCATTTTTAATGATCTGGACAATGAGGTCGAGGGATACATTTGGCCACCAATATTGCCTACAAAATAACCGCTTTATGGAACATAAAGAGTTGTTGGTGCCTCTGTAAACACATTAGTGTACACCTTTGATCAAGTAATGTTCTCCATAGATGTAGACTATCTATTACACTCTTAGTAAGGTAGCCAATGTGGTATGTGTCAAGAAGTGCATGTTGTATGTAGTCTATTATTGGTTTGGGTAGCCAGTGAGGTATACCACGAAGTGCATGTTGTGCATTATTAGGTTTGTGTAGACCCTGTCAGATCTGGAAGCCCGTGCTTGGCTTCTCTATGTTCTGTTAGCCGAGGGCAAACACTGTGTTCATGTTTATCTTACCTTGACGGCACCAACAATCAGGAGGATGGAGAAGCCGAGGAACAGCACCCACACGCTCACTTGGATGTACACGAAGATCCGAGCTGTGAGGAAGATCGGAACCTGTTACTGATTATGGGGACACAGGCATTGCCAGACACGTCCAGTAAGAATTGTATGGGGCATGATGGTCAGTGTAATATATTTTGGCTAATTAGCAAAGTTGAAAGATTCTCATAGAGGAGAACACTGAGAGAGTTAAGTCAATAGACCCAAGAGACAATTTTGTTTGTGGGTTTCTTCACAAACTTCACTAAGAAGAGAGGAGATGATGGATGATCCAGCATTATTTGACTTGGTGAGCATGTTTTACTGCTATCACCTCGTGGTGTTCCTTGGGAAAATCTCTCAAAAGATAACACATACACACCACACACACCAACACACCACACGTGAAGAAAATAGCCGAGTGTTTTGTGTTCTTTAATACAACTTCAGAGAGACAGTGAAATATTAAATAACGTACATAATATATATCTTCTAATCTGCTTTAATGTTTCACGGTCGGGCTTTGAGGCTGTGTTGAAGAATACGAAAGTGCTCAGACATTTTTTTTATTATCGCTGGGGTTTTTTGCATTTGTGTATCCGACATTATAACATCAGCCTCCTGTTATTACCCCCTTTCGCATTCCCACTCTCTCTCTTCTCCCATTGTCTATTCTCATCTACACCTTCTCTCACTTCCCTATCCACCAGACTCCTCTTCCTCATGCTACTGACTCCCATACATTCCCCTCCCAGTTGGCCCAACTGACCTGCCAGCAGCGTAGCGGTGTCGGAGAGGTCATGACAGGAGGGCAGGAGCCCCAGCAGGTCGCGGGCGTGACCTTGTCTGCAGGCGGTGACGTGCTCCTCCAGGGTCACCGCCACCGCCCCGTACCCGACCGTCAGCACGCTCGCACACACCTGCCGCAAGAGAAATTTAAGTGTTGAGAAATTCTTTGAAGCTGGACGGCGATACGACCCAGCATCTTAGGTCACCTCCAGACCCACGCATTACCCAATGGACCACGATGTGCTTTAAAGAAAAATAAATTTAAGGTAATTATCAAGAGAAAACTCAAATGAAGTCCACGCACGTTTACAAGGACAACGAAGGCAGCAAACTGATATCAAATCCAGTTGCACATGTTCAGTGTTGTTCCAGGTCTGCAGGATACTGGGCGGGTGTTGTTCGACCCCGGTTATTGATTTGCTTTTGGGCTTATCGACGTGGGAAGGGGTTATTTAAGCCACTACAAGAACTTTCTGGGAACTTATTGGGCCAGCAACTCAAAGTGGTAACTTTGAGGGACTTGAAACGTGAATGTGAAACTTGTTTGAACTTGCAACATCAGCGTGGGGGGGGGGGGAATAGATTGTGTGACTTTCCAAGAGCATATAATATATGCTTGCACAAAAATGTAAGCTATTAATTTGGAGCAACGCAAATTAACAAGATTAAGTTGTTGACCAGACCACACACTAGAAGGTGAAGGGACGACGACGGTTCGGTCCGCCCTGGACCATTCTCATGTCGATTGTGAGAATGATCCAGGACGGACCGAAACGTCGTTGTCCCTTCACCTTCTAGTGTGTGGTCTGGTCAACATTCTTCAGCCACGTTACTGTGACTCCTCGCCTGCACAGGATTAAGTTGGTTTGTCCCATACAATATATATGTGCAAAATTAAGCGGATTTATTTCTACCAAAATTTGATTGGGTTAAGTTAGGTGTTTTTAAAGAATAATGATTGTCTAATAGAGGAATACGGAGTGTTAATAAATGGGAGAAGTCTGTGAAAGTTCAGTCAAATTAAATAAGCTTGTAGTTCATTATTAAGGAAGTAAGAAGCTTCAAGGCTTTTAGTACTTTAGTGTCTCAGTCATCCATTACGTAATGGTTAAGTAAATACAAGTCACTGGTTAGAATACGTATACATATTTATTTCTGTAACTGAACAAACCAAGGAAGAGCGAAGGAGGCAAGACTTCGTGTTTACCTGCTTGTAGCGTCCGGGTTAGTCGGTTGCTCTCCGTCAGCTCCCAAGCCGTTCTCTCTGATCTCCACCGTGTTATAGGGGAGACTGAAAGACTGCAATAACGCGCTAAGTGCGTTAAGAGCCTTACCCCCGGGGCCTCGCCAGGTCCCGACTCCTGGTGCCACATACACCGCACCCAATGCCGAACCAACCGGGCTGTGGTGGGTATGTGGGCCTGCGGGCCGCTCCAAGCAACAGCCTAGTGGACCAAACTCTCACAAGTCAAGCCTGGACTCGGGCGGACTTGGGGAGTAGAAGAACTCCCAGAACCCCATCAACCAGATATCAACC
This sequence comes from Procambarus virginalis, assembly GCA_020271785.1. Classification (NCBI taxonomy): domain Eukaryota; kingdom Metazoa; phylum Arthropoda; class Malacostraca; order Decapoda; family Cambaridae; genus Procambarus; species Procambarus virginalis. The sequence goes on from WNGS01111181.1 coordinate 31,426,551, forward strand.
AGACAGAAGGCAAAAACACACAGCATAACCAACAATTATTGTCTTGGACGTGTATACCAGTTTTGTAAACTCTCAGAGGAAGAGTGCTACGGTAAAATCTTTTCATGCCTACTCCTCTAGTGATTTAGAATACCAAACCTCACCTTGGTTAACTAAAGTGCGGTTTTTTCGCTTTCCCCCAGATTGCTAAGACTGCAGTGGAGTTATTTTTTCTTGTGTGTTAATTTTAAGAGAAAATCGTGTTCATCACTTCTGGTGATAGGTATTTTGTGCAAATAGGAGCATCATAAGTTACTTTAACTGCGTGACGTGGAGTGGTGGACCAGGTCAAAGTTATCAAGTTAATAGGACCAGGCCTAATATACGCTATCTGAGGCCTAATATAATACATATATGTGCTATACTAGGAATATAATTGTCCATTATCTTAATATATGTACGACTTACATGGTTACAAAAAGTACTAGACAGGGAGATGGGTTGGTATTTTAGCATATATGGGGTATATCTATAGATGAATGCTTTGTACTGTTCACATATATACACTCAGATGCCTTGATACATGTTACTAGGTTTTATTTAAGAGTAAATTTTCATTTTGTTATTGATTGATTTTTGTTTATTGAGGGGAAGGTGTTAGAAGTTTTTTTGGTTAGTATTTATGTAGTTTGGGGCTTAGTTTCCAGTGCTACCTCACCCAACTCTCTAACCGCTCCCTCCTCCTCCTCCTCCTTCACTGGTTTTCTCATCTACACCTCCACATTGTTTTTCATGCTTCTCCTGCCCTTCTAACCCGGCCTCGCCACATACCGATAACCCAGCCTCGCCACATGGCCATAACCCAGCCTCGCCACATGGCCATAACCCAGCCTCGCCACATGGCCATAACCCAGCCTCGCCACATGGCCATAACCCAGCCTCGCCACATGGCCATAACCCAGCCTCGCCACATACCGATAACCCAGCCTCGCCATATACCGATAACCCAGTCTCGCCACATGCCCGTAACCCAGCCTCGCCACATACCCTAACCCAGCCTCGCCACATGCCCATAACCCAGCCTCGCCACATACCGATAACCCAGCCTCGCCATATACCGATAACCCAGTCTCGCCACATGCCCGTAACCCAGCCTCGCCACATGCTCATAACCCAGCCTCGCCACATGCCCATAACCCAGCCTCGCCACATACCCCTAACCCAGCCTCGCCACATACAGCCTAACCCAGCCTCGCCACATACCGATAACCCAGCCTCGCCACATACAGCCTAACCCAGCCTCGCCATATACTGATAACCCAGTCTCGCCACATACCCCTAACCCAGCCTCGCCACATACCGTAACCCAGCCTCGCCACATACCCCTAACCCAGCCTCGCCACATACCCGTAACCCAGCCTCGCCACATACCCATAACCCAGCCTCGCCACATACCCGTAACCCAGCCTCGCCACATACCGATAACCCAGCCTCGCCACTATACCCATAACCCAGCCTCGCCACATACCGATAACCCAACCTCGCCACATACCCCTAACCCAGCCTCGCCACATACCGATAACCCAGCCTCGCCACATACCCCTAACCCAGCCTCGCCACATACCCGTAACCCAGCCTCGCCACATACCCGTAACCCAGCCTCGCCACATACCGATAACCCAGCCTCGCCACATACCGATAACCCAGCCTCGCCACATAACCGATAACCCAGCCTCGCCACATACCGATAACCCAGCCTCGCCACATACCGATAACCCAGCCTCGCCACATACCGATAACCCAGCCTCGCCACATACCCCTAACCCAGCCTCGCCACATACCGATAACCCAGCCTCGCCACATACCCGTAACCCAGCCTCGCCACATACCCATAACCCAGCCTCGCCACATACCCCTAACCCAGCCTCGCCACATACCGATAACCCAACCTCGCCACATACCCCTAACCCAGCCTCCCCACATACCCCTAACCCAGCCTCGCCACATACCCGTAACCCAGCCTCGCCACATACCGATAACCCAACCTCGCCACATACCCATAACCCAGCCTCGCCACATACCCATAACCCAGCCTCGCCACATACCCCTAACCCAGCCCTCGCCACATACCCCTAACCCAGCCTCGCCACATACCCCTAACCCAGCCTCGCCACATACCCCTAACCCAGCCTCGCCACATACCCCTAACCCAGCCTCGCCACATACCCCTAACCCAGCCTCGCCACATACCCCTAACCCAGCCTCGCCACATACCCATAACCCAGCCTCGCCACATAGCCATAACCCAGCCTCGCCACATAGCCATAACCCAGCCTCGCCACATAGCCATAACCCAGCCTCGCCACATACCCATAACCCAGCCTCGCCACATAGCCATAACCCAGCCTCGCCACATACCCATAACCCAGCCTCGCCACATACCCATAATCCAGCCTCGCCACATAGCCATAACCCAGCCTCGCCACATACCCATAACCCAGCCTCGCCACATAGCCATAACCCAGCCTCGCCACATAGCCATAACCCAGCCTCGCCACATAGCCATAACCCAGCCTCGCCACATACCCATAACCCAGCCTCGCCACATAGCCATAACCCAGCCTCGCCACATACCCATAACCCAGCCTCGCCACATACCCATAACCCAGCCTCGCCACATACCCATAACCCAGCCTCGCCACATACCCATAACCCAGCCTCGCCACATACCCCTAACCCAGCCTCGCCACATACCCATAACCCAGCCTCGCCACATAGCCATAACCCAGCCTCGCCACATACCCATAACCCAGCCTCGCCACATAGCCATAACCCAGCCTCGCCACATACCCATAACCCAGCCTCGCCACATACCCATAACCCAGCCTCGCCACATACCCATAACCAGCCTCGCCACATACCCATAACCCAGCCTCGCCACATACCCATAACCCAGCCTCGCCACATACCCATAACCCAGCCTCGCCACATACCCATAACCCAGCCTCGCCACATAGCCATTCGTAACAATCCGTCTTTTGTTTTTCATTATCACTGAGTGTTCCAGTTTAACTCCATCTGGATTTTTATTTTGAAGTTTTATTTTTAAGTGATTTATACAACTTTAAGTTGTGGCTGGAGTGAACAGGTGAACAGCCGCAAAAACTTAGTTTTATAATTAGAACGTTGAGACATAATGGCAAAACATGAAGCTTAAAATTTGAAATTATGAAAATACTGCTTGAAAGATGGCGAATATAAAATAGTTTGTATTAGCTATCTAAACTATTTCATGGTATTTTACATCAGGAAATTATAGAAACTGCACACACCCTCAGCATTTGTACATGAGCATATTTAGGCGTCCAGCTTGAATCAAAACCCTTCTGAACACACAGCTCATGTAACAAAGCTGATTTCAATAGGATTTAAAATGGTTGTCAGTAAGACATCTCCTTGTGACAGTAATGCCTTATTAATGTGCAAGTATCCAGCTGAAGGCATCCCGCTCTCTAAGCTGACTAGAGTTCGGTTATATCCTGTAGATCTGCTACGCCATTTTATACATCACCTGTTCATAAGTTGCATTTCCTAACTATCAAGTTTATATTTGTGGCCAAGTTTAAGTGGCCTCTGATAAAGTGAATGCATGAGAATGGCATTCATGTGTGACTTTAAGTGTAGGTGTGAACATCAGACTAATCAGAAGATTCAGAGAAAATCACGTTACCGTGATATATCCATGAAGAAATCCACAGGAGCAGTCATGAGGGTTCGAACCCTTATGACTAGAGGGTTCGAGGCATCTAGGAACACCCAGCGCATAGGTTCGAACCCCATCACGGCTTTGTGATTTGTTCTTTAATCAAAAGATTGCAATGAATGCGAGGATGGACTCTTTTTTTTTTTTTTTTAGATGCGTCTTGAACATCACCTAAGTTCAGTAAGATATGTGATGCGTCTCAGAAGGACTAGGCAATTGCTAATTTCCAGGTTATCTCTGTCTCTTGCTTCTCTACCAAGGTCAACCGCCGACAGCGTCACTCCACCCAGCGTCACTCCCCTCCCAGCGTCACCTGAGTCGGTAGCCAGGCGCCGAGCTTGCTTCTTGCCTCTAACCTTCTGGGATCACCTTCCAGCCATGACATGAACCTCCTCTCCGTCCCACGGGGAAATTAGTCAGAGTTATCTTAGTTCCTGGCCAGCTATCCTCAAGTGACCCTGTTAGAGAGTTATTTTGGCTCTTAAACTCCAATGGACACTTGTGGGGAGATATTTAGGTTTCTGTGTTTTTGATTCCTGAAATTCTTTCCGTGAGGGAGTTCTTGTGATGTATATATATATAATATATAATATATATATAATATATATAATATATATATAATATCATCCCAAAGTTTATCTTTGCAAAGGAGTCATTTGGTTCCTGGCCCTCTATAGTTAGGTTTACCTATATGAACTCTATTGCTTTTAAATGCTCCTGGATATTGTTGTCATCGTTGCTGCCGTTTGACCTGAAAGCCATTTGTGTACAAGGTACCAACGGGATTATTTCTATTTGCTTCTGTTCCGAAGACATCTAATGGTATTCGTAAGAACATAGGAATAGAGGAAACTGCAGAAGACCCACTGACCCACACGAGGCAGCTCCCATCTATACATTCCCCCTTACCGAACCAAAAAAAGGCAGAACAGGAGCTCTCTTTATACCTCACAGCTACGGCCCAGCAGCCAAGACAAGCCCACCCGCTACGCTTGGGGACGCCGAGTGAAGGTTAGCAGCGTGTGTGTTACGCAACAACGGTCAGAAATACGGGTAGTAAAACAAATATATAGAGGGGGAGTACCACCTCTGGTTGTGTTTGTAGGGACCCTTGAGCCTTGAAGAAGAGGATGTGCAGTATATCGCACATTGCTTGAGTCAGGGAGACACTATTGGTCAAATTTTGATACTTTAATAATTGCCCTGCTTCTTGTTCGATGAGCCGTGTACTCGTGACAGTTAAGCAAGTTCCAGCAAGTTCAAGTGTGTTTATTGAGACAAGAAAAAAATACATCTCAAAGGGATAGAGTAGCTTAGGCTATTTCTATACCCCCCTCCCCCTACAGGTTCCAGCTGCATCTGGGTACAAGTGACAGGATGAACAACCCATAGCGTGTCCTTATTGCTGGGGGGGGGGGGGTGATGTTTGTACATGCTTTTGTGTCAGTATATTCACTCACAGGATGAGTGACGCTGTTATACTCAACTCTGTTGGTAAAACAACAAGAAAATGCATGGATATGCTGCGTAAGCCACTCATATGGGCCAGTCGATCTTTTGTAATTGCCTTATGCTCTTACGTCCGAGAGGGTGAATGGAGCTCGCTGGTCAGACATCAGCGGCCATCAGTGTAACACGAAGAGTTCAAGCCTGGTCGTTAGGTGGGTGGGTTGATAAGGCAGCCAACAGCACCGTAAGGAAGCCTGCATCTCTGCGGCGTTACAGGCCTTGTTTGTTTATTGTTTTGATGTATTAGTTTCTGTTACACTTTCTGAAATAAATACATTGTAATCTCATACAACGTATACTACTGTATCTTTCACCATTGTAATCATGCACAATGTATACCATTGTCTTTTCACAGTTCTTAACCTATTACGCCTTATTGCCACTCCTTACGGTGAGGGGTCACCCCCAGCTTCCCCTCTTCCTGTGATACCTCTCCCCCTTTCTTTGGGGCCCCTCCCCCTCCCCCCTTATGTGGGATCCCTACCCGTCCATGAGACTCCTCCCTTCCCTCAAAGCACCCCTCTCTCTCCCTCTTCCCTCCATAGGATCCTTCCCCCCCCCCTCCAAGCATCCCCTCCCTCATCATCCCAACTTCCCCCCTCCCCCCAAGAGTCGTCAGCAGCGAATGACGACTGTTGGAGCTCCTGGGATGGTCGCCATAGAGGCGTCTCTGTGTTCGAGTCTTATACCTCATTAAATAAAAGAGCTTACGATGCTGGACACAACAGGTCCCTTGTTCAGTGATGTTTGTGTCGTGCCCCCATCCCCCCCCCTGGCCCTGGAGGACGGGCGGAAAAAGAACATTGATAAACGAGGAGATAGAAAAGAGCCATCTGGATGAGAGAGGGTATGACGTACCACCTGGATGAGAGAGGGTATGACGTACCACCTGGATGAGAGAGGGTATGACGTACCACCTGGATGAGAGAGGGTATGACGTACCACCTGGATGAGGGAGGGTGTGGCGTACCACCTGGATGAGAGACGGTGACGACGTACCGTTGGCATGAGGTACCTGAAGCTTTGCAATTACTTTATTCACTCTCGTGTTCTTGAGGATATCCTCATAATGCACCCAAACTCTGCCAGTGCAGGCTAATGAACTCTGATATGTATGACTAACGTAATGTATGGCCCTGTATGACTAACCATCCTGCGAGATGGGGACTTTTAGTACCACTGTTACCTTATTCACTCTTGTGTTGATGATATCCTCAAAATGCACCCAGAGTCTGCCAGTGCAGACTACTTATCACATGCCTCTGTATGACTAACCATCCTGTGTGATGGGGATTTGTTAGCGCCACGTAGCTTTAGCTTTTTGACACACTGTACTCCCCTTCATATAGTCTAGGGTAGCTTCACAAACGCAAATGTACTTAAATGTGTTAATAATAAAAAAAAGTGTTGAGGCCCATGAATAGAAAATAATTTTTCAACGGTTCAATGTTTACTTATATCCCAATCTTAATGGATTGGTAAATTCCGTTAAAAATGACTTCCAACCGCTGGTTACACTTGTGCTGTTTCTTAACACAAACTAGTCATTTATTATGCATCCCATACCCATCCCGTGGGCGATGGTGGAAAGGTTTTCAGAGGCACATAATGAGTTCAGGAACTGAACCCCCCCCCCCATAGTTCATTTAGCTAAGCAAATAATAATCTTGTGAAGATAGTTACACAAATGCTTAGTACATATACATACACATACATATATTCAATGCATATATTCAGTACATATATATTCATATATACAATGCTTACCAGCGTATGTTCATTTTCTTCTGTCCATGTTAGTGATTTGTTCTCCCTCATATAGTGCAGTGGGGTTATTAAGCACTCAGCGACAGGTAATTGACGTGTTCTTATAGTGATAACATGAGCATTCGTACTCTTTTTTTTTCATCTGTCTTACAGGGTTATTGAGTACTCAACCACAGAGTACAATCAATATGCGTTCATTAAAGGCGAAATACAATTCTAACCAGCATATATATATATATATATATATATATATATATATATATATATATATATATATATATATATATAAAAATATATATATATATATATATATATATATATATATATATATATATATATATATATATATATATATTAGTATATTTTGGTAGCAGTCTTTCCTGTAGGCATATGTTATTAAATATGACCGAAAAATAAGATTAATAATTCTAACACGAATTTTCTCAATTTTCCTTATGTTTCTTTTTACTGATGACGGTAAATGAAAAATCAATTCTCCAAAATTCATTTTGGAGAATTGATTTTTCATTTACCGTCATCAGTAAAAAGAAACATAAGGAAAATTGAGAAAATTCGTGTTAGAATTATTAATCTTACTTTTTCGGTCATATTTCATAACATATATATATATATATATATATATATATTATATAATATATATATATATATATATATATATATATATATATATATATATATATATATACGCCCTATAATCAGCCAAATACCAACTCCAACTTATCACCTGGCAAAAAAAACTCAATGAACTCCTAACTCCATACACTCCAAGTAAGTATAGTCTACAATCATCAGCAGATTTCCTAGAATTAATCAAATCTACCCAGCCCGATGGAATCATTGCTTCCCTGGACGTGGAATCCCTATTTACCAACGTCCCAGTCGACACAACCATAGGAATGATACTGGACAGAGTATACAGAGACGAGAGCACCCCCAAATTAGACATACCTGAGCCACACTTGAAGAGTCTTCTCGAAGCATGTACAAAGGAAGCCCCTTTCATCAGTCCACAAGGAGACATGTATTTACAAATAGACGGAGTAGCAATGGGCTCTCCCTTAGGAGTTTTATTCGCTAATTTTTACATGGGAACCATCGAAGACAGGGTCTTCAGTAGCAGACAAAAACCAACTTTATATTGCCGTTATGTAGATGACATATTCGTAATAGTAAAAGACTCAGATGAACTAATTGACGTAAAAAGACATCTAGAGAGAGAGTCAGTACTCCGATTTACACATGAAAATAGTGAAAATAACAGTCTGCCATTCTTGGATGTACTAATAACAAAAACAGGAACCTCTTTAAGCACCAACGTATATACCAAGCCCACCAACATAGGATTATGCCTGAACGGTAGAAGTGAGTGCCCCCAAAGATACAAAGCCAGTGTTCTCAATGCTTATATTCGTCGAGCGCTTACCCACTGCTCTGAATGGAGCAACGTGAGTAGAGAGTTTGAAAGAGTAACTCAGGTATTGGTGAACAATGGATATAGCAACGCGGAAATAAACGCTGCTATAAGAAGACACTTGGACCGTTGGTATAATCCAGAACCTAGAACAGAAACCACAATACCTCCAATAAAATTATATTACAAATCAACCATGCACAGTGAACATACAAAAGAGGAAAGAATAATGAAAGAAATAATCCGTAAAGGAGTAAAAAGCACTACTCCTAACCAAAACATAAACCTGACAATATTCTATAAAACCAAGAAGACTTCCGAACTCCTTATCAAAAACAGCCCGAAGCCGACAGAGAACCCTCTACAGCAGTCAAGCGTTGTATACATGTACACTTGCCCCCACGAAGGATGTAACCTTCAATCTAAGTACATAGGTATGACGTCGACCAAGCTGACGAGGCGTTTGACATGCCATCTTCAATCCGGTGCCCCTAGGAATCACATGAGACAAGCCCATGACATCACCCTAACAAGAGAAATGTTGAACAAGAATACATGCATAATAGACAGAACCCAAGATGCAAGAAGATTACAAATTCTTGAAGCAATTCACATAAGAACAGAACAACCTACCATGAACACCCAAATCACGGAACTATTTACTCTTCCCACAATGAGAGTAAGGACAAGACCAGAACATAACGATGCCAACACAGAAGACAATGTTCAACATAACAGGCCAATTACACTGGATTAATCTTTGTATGTAGATGCCAGCTGCCTCGTATGGGCCAATAGGCCTTCTGCGGTTACCTCTATTCTTATGTTCATATATATATATATATATATATATATATATATATATATATATATATATATATATATATATATATATATATATATATATATATACACATACATTCTGGGGGTAAACGGTAGGATTTTGGAGGATTCGAAAAATTTAGTTTATTTTTGTTTAGCTGGAAATTAATTCAGGCGTTTAGGGCTCCGACTCTTAGATACACATTATCTCGGGCGGCCGAGGACGCCCCCCTAACTGTTAACCATTCTACTAGGCATTGTTAGGCTCGCTGGTACTAATCAGCCGCGGCCGTGTTCACGCTCGCGGGGAAGTGGTTGCTGAGGGAATGAGCCAACAGCACAAACACGCTGTTCATTAGGCTGTAGTGGCGAGCGGTAATCTGGTTCAAGTATCTTTCGCTTTTTGTTTTTTTTAAGGTAATTCGAGTAATTTGAGGAAGGTCTGGCAAATGTTGGTTCCCCCCCCACCATCTTTCCCATTGCCTTCTCCACTACCCTTTCTATTACCTTCTTGCTACATAGCCTTCCCGGTTTGGTGCCTTCTTTGCTAATTACTTACATTACCTTCCTTACACCCTACCCATTACCTTCCTCACCACCCTTCCCCTTCACCGCATCCATTATTCATATTTCAGACCACGAACAGTGGCGTCTAAGAACTTGGTTAACCAGATCACTAACCAGGGGTTCTGGTCAGAGACAGGGCCGCTGGGATCATTGATCCTCCGAACCATCTCAAAGTAACCTTGAGATAAGCACTATACAGTTCACATATATCTATCTAACAATAGATACAATAGTTTACAATAGCGTCTTTTACCGGTGGTAATACAACAAGAATAATTGATCATTAGCATAACACAAAATGTTGCCTTACTGCTGCCCGTGCGAAAACCAGCTCTACTGGTCTTAGCTCTGTCAACACTGCATCTAGATACGCAGGAAACAATAAATCATTTAACAGTAAATCACAATTTTTTGTTGTGATATAATTTTCAACTTGGCCATTGCTCCCCCTTCGCTGCTTCTCTGCCGTCCAGGTTAGATATATACAGCAGATCTAGTAATTACACGACCTACTTTTCTGATTTTTTTTTAGTAATTATCTAAAAATGAAAAGAAATTGGTGTATCCTTTTGTTAAATGCTCTGGAGTTATCAAGAAACAGCGTGAGAAAAGCAATACCCTTTGAGTTTTAGCTCTGAAAAGTTTCCATTATTGTTGTTTTAGATTTAGCTACTAAGAACGAAATGTCCATGTAGCACTGGCTATGGTGAGCCCGTAAAAAAAAAGTCGTGGTAGCGGAAAAGTTTCCGCTACCACGCAGTTATATTAGCACCGTAGAGTACAGCCACTTGAAAGAGAGAGAGGGAAGTGTTCTTGTTTATAAGCCACTGGGTATATTAAACAGCGTATTAGTGTGATTAGGCCAACATTCCTATACTCTTGAATGGAAGACAAAGGTTCCAGATATTTTCTGACTAGGAACATGTAGAGAGAAGTATTTTACAGATGGCAATGTACCGTGGGAGAGAGGAGAGCTTGCAAGAAGAGACACAAACTGACAAGCATTTTAGACGTTCCATGTTTAAGGAACACGGAACGTTTGTTCTTTTTTTCTCAGCCATAATAGTGTGCAGGTGTTTAACATTTGATTTCAAAAACAGGTGTTGTACAGTGCTGAATATTTCTCTATGAATATATTCCATATATTAAAGACTCAAGAGGAGTCTGTCAGTACGTTCGTTACTCTGTTATCAATTATATATGTGTATTTTTATGTGAAGACTATTTTAGTAAGTTTTGATACTCCAGTGTCAATATTAACTTTCTTAATCTTCACCCTACTTTAGACAGTTTAGTGTACTGGGATGTGAAGGTATAGTGTACTGTGATGTGACGGTATAGTGCACTGTGATGTGATGGTATAGTGATCTGTGACGGTGTATCTTATGTCCTCACTGTTGTATCTATTACTGTTGTTCGTGTTCTCATTTGTTATTGTTTAGAGTAGCTTGTCTCACGTCATTTGTTTAAGCTCTAACATTTCAACATTACTTTCTTTATTATTTGCTATAATAGTCATCATCTGTGAATGTTATATTGTAGATGTATTTTGTAAGTATATTTTGTAGATGTATATCATATAAATGCTTTGTAGATGTATTTAGTAAATATATTTCGTAGATGTATTATGTAAATATTTATCGTAATATATCGTAATTGTATTTTATAAATATATTTTGTAAATGTATTTTGTAAATATGTTTCGTAGATGTATTATGTGGAGAGCCATTAATTTCACTATTGATGTTGTTAATTAATATAAATATTATAATTGTATATGTGTGGGATGAGTTATATGTTTCTGTCACGTTTCTGTGTTTTTTCTGTTTGTGTGACTGGGATTAATTAATGCATCAACAGTATTGGTATAAACATTAATCTTTCGAGTAATACTGTTTAAACATTAGTAAACATGGGCGCTGAGGTGGGTGTGTGTGTTGGTGCCTGCGCATGCGTCGGGCAGACTCTGTGACTGCGTTGATAAACATTTTGTGTTGATACACATTTGCGATTGATAAACATTTGCTTGTGTGTGTGTGTGTGTATGTCCAGAATCATTCAGATACGTAGCTCAACACCCTTCACTTGGTGTTGAGTCGACGAGTGGGTCAGATGGTGTAGGCCAGCAGGGTGCTATTGCCTACACCCACAGCCCTACACCCACACCCACAGCCCCACACCAACAGCCCTACACCCACACCCAGAGCCCTACACCCACACCCCACATCAACAACCCCACACCCAACACACCCGCAACCATTTCCCCTCTTGAAGGTGTCAACAGTGCCTGCTGTGTTATTAACGTAGTCTCGCTCGGGTTTTATCTCATTAGCAATTTATGGACCATTAGAGATGCTTAAAGTGTACCGTTAGTCTCTGTATACTGCACTTTGGTTTCACTAGTTGACGGTTGAGCTTCAGTAAGACCTTATCTCTATGACTCATCTCCAAAACACCTGATTTGTCTAACATCTGTATCGTGAATCTAGAGAATAATTGGCGTTTTATACTGCACATGTTTAATTCGAGTCTTGAGCTTGAAATACAGGCATCTTACCACTCGCCCTGCCACAAAATAGGACCATCCCCACCTCCACAATAACAAACAGGTTCATCCCCACTTCAGGTGCTTCATACTGAGTCTGGTGCCTGATACTGTAACTGGTACCTAATACTGAGGCTTGTGCCAGATACTGAAGCTGGTGCCAGGTACTGAGGCTGGTGCCAGATACTGAAGCTGGTGCCAGGTACTGAGACTGGTGCCAGGTACTGAGACTGGTGCCAGGTACTGAGACTGGTGCCAGGTACTGAGACTGGTGCCAGGTACTGAGACTGGTGCCAGGTACTGAGACTGGTGCCAGGTACTGAGACTGGTGCCTGATACTTAAACTGGTGCCTGGTTCTGATGCCTAAACTGTACCTGATGCTGAAACTTGTGGCTAATTCTGAAACTGGTGTCTGATGCTGTCTTAAACTGGTTGATGGTGCCTGATACTGACACTGGTACCTGATAGTGAGACTGGTATGTAAGAGACTGGTACATTTACTCAGTTCGAGTAAAACGAGAAGAGCTAAAGTGTTAGCTGTAGTTAGCTATATATTTCAAGGCAATTGAGAGAAGAAATATGTGCAGGAGGCAGATCCTCTTGACTCGTATCACAACCGGACACAAGTGTCATACTATACTCTAACACATAAAATTATGCTGCCAGACGCCCACTACGTTGCAAGGCTCTGTTGCACGTTATTAGTGCAAGGGCACAGAGGTTTAATTGTTTCTTATTGGAAATATTTCTCTTCACAAGCAAGATGAGTGCATCCAGAGGTGCTTGTGTATGGTGTGTGTGTGCACAAGTGCTCTTGGTCATGTGTGCTTGTGTGGAATGAGCTCCAGCGCCTGGACCCGCCTCGTAGTTACTGGCCTTATTGGGAAGTAATTTATGGAAGGAGCGGGACCTAACGACGCTAGAAAAGAGGTGAGAGAGAGAGAGAGAGAGAGAGAGAGAGAGAGAGAGAGAGAGAGAGAGAGAGAGAGAGAGAGAGAGAGAGAGAGAGAGAGAGATAGAAATGTATGAAATACTTAAAAGGATTAACAGTGAAAAAGAGATGTTCACAGTGAGCACCATTAGAATATGAGGTCATAGTTGGGAACTTTGAGAAACAGATGATGAAACAAGAAATGAAACAGAAACAAATAGAGATGTTAGACAATTTTACTTGAGCGTAATATAACAGTAGGAAAATGTCATGAAGTACACGAATAGGCCGAAGAAGCAAACTCCATAATTGCATAAGTAGATTAGATAGAACAACAGGTCAGAAGTCATTACAGTATACAAACGGCGGCTGAAAAGACTGGACCTAAGAGTTAAAGCTCATTTCAGCATAAACAAGTAGGTGAATGCACACTTATGCTACCTCTGACGTATTATCATCGCCGTTCATATGAGCAGATCGGTAGGCATGATACGAACACTTCTTAGTTAAATCGTGAAAAATAGCTGATAAATTACTTAATTTTAACTTAATAAATAACTTCTTCCTTCGAGAATATAGGGCCGAATGTGTCCATTCATCTTGCAGCATTTAATTTAACTTGCAAAACAGAGAACAATAAAGAAGTGTGTGAAGAGAGATCAAACAGCTCTTATTCTCCAGCCTTATATATTATGCAAATTAATGCCTTGTCGTGAGCCACTAAATGATCTATAGTTATACTCAGCTAACAGCTTGTTACGTATGCTCCAGGGGTCCTCACCTAAGGCATATAGTGACGTGTTCACTGTGGTATAGGTACTAAACATCCTTTTTGATATTCTCAGTTATTTTGTTCATCGGTTTCCTGGGCATCGTTTGTATCCTTTCTATGTTAGCTCCTTCACGCGTCTACCTGGTTGTCACTTGCACACCTGACTGTCACTTGCACACCTGATTTGCATAAAGTTCAAGGAATACACTTCTTCATAATAGGCCAGTTTGAGCACTGCTCTATTCATTATAGACAGCTATGGGCACTGACCGCCACATAATAGACCAATATGGGCACTGGCCACCACATAACAGACCAGTATGGGCACTGGCCGCCACATAACAGACCAGTATGGGCACTGGCCGCCACATAACAGACCAGTATGGGCACTGGCCGCCACATAACAGACCAGTATGGGCACTGGCCGCCACATAACAGACCAGTATGGGCACTGGCCGCCACATAACAGACCAGTATGGGCACTGGCCGCCACATAACAGACCAGTATGGGCACTGGCCACCACATAACAGAACAGTATGGGCACTGGCCGCCACATAACAGACCAGTATGGGCACTGGCCACCACATAACAGACCAGTATGGACACTGGCCGCCACATAACAGACCAGTATGGACACTGGCCACCACATAACAGACCAGTATGGACACTGGCCACCACATAACAGACCAGTATGGGCACTGGCCCCCACATAACAGACCAGTATGGGCACTGGCCGCCACATAACAGACCAGTATGGGCACTGGCCGCCACATAACAGACCAGTATGGGCACTGGCCGCCACATAACAGACCATTATGGGCACTGGACGCCACATAACAGACCAGTCTGGGCACTGGACGCCACATAACAGACCTGTATGGGCACTGGCCGCCACATAACAGACCAGTATGGGCACTGGCCACCACATAACAGACCAGTATGGGCACTGGCCGCCACATAACAGAACAGTATGGGCACTGGCCGCCACATAACAGACCAGTATGGGCACTGGCCACCACATAACAGACCAGTATGGGCACTGGCCGCCACATAACAGACCAGTCTGGGCACTGGCCACCACATAACAGACCAGTCTGGGCACTGGCCGCCACATAATAGACCATTATGGGCGCTGGCCGCCACATAACAGACCAGTATGGGCACTGGCTGCCACATAATAGAGCAGTATGGGCACTGGCCGCCACATAACAGACCAGTATGGGCACCGGCCGCCACATAACAGAACAGTATGGGCACTGGCCGCCACATAACAGACCAGTATGGGCACTGGACGCCACATAACAGACCAGTATGGGCACTGGACGCCACATAACAGACATGTGGCGGCCAGTGCCCATACTAAACAGACCAGTATGGGCACTGGCCACTACATAACAGACCAGTATGGGCACTGGACGCCACATAACAGACATGTGGCGGCCAGTGCCCATACTAAACAGACCAGTATGGGCACTGGCCACTACATAACAGACCAGTATGGGCACTGGACGCCACATAACAGACATGTGGCGGCCAGTGCCCATACTAAACAGACCAGTATGGGCACTGGCCACTACATAACAGACCAGTATGGGCACTGGACGCCACATAACAGACATGTGGCGGCCAGTGCCCATACTAAACAGACCAGTATGGGCACTGGCCACTACATAACAGACCAGTATGGGCACTGGACGCCACATAACAGACATGTGGCGGCCAGTGCCCATACTAAACAGACCAGTATGGGCACTGACCACTACATAACAGACCAGTATGGACACTTACCATTCCGAAGACACCGATGGCCACGACGCCCTTCTGGAGGCTGACGCAGCACCAGCAGCACCGACGCATGGCCGCTCCTGCAGGAGACGCGAGATGAAACACTTCCACCAGATCAGGAAAGACGAGGGGCGGCCACAGTGAGAGGGTGGAGGGAGAGAGAGAGAGGAGAGGAGGATAGGGGGAGAGGAAGGAAGAGAAGAGGGAACGGTGGGAGGGGGAGAGAGAAAAAAGGGTAGGAGGCCTCAAGAGTAAAACGTTTGATATTTTTTTAAATTGTAAATTGTCATTAAGTTACATTCTTCCTAATTCTTGGTTGTAAATAATAATAATAATAAATATTAATAATAATAATTAGATTACTAATATTAAAGCAATAACACGATCATAATAATTATTATAATTATAATGGTTATTTGCGTGGATATTAAAAAATGTAGTTATGGCATTAATATAATAATTTAAATAACCAAAATAATTGGGGCAACAATGGATATGTGAACAGATCTGTAAATTACACAAAAAATATCCAAATATTCACTTAGATTTATTGTGAAAGATCGTAAATTTTATCTTTCACTCATTTCAAACAATCATATGTCATTAAGGTACGGGCGATTGTGAAGGGCATCTCTCCGGTGTACAGCCCTCATGCCTAAACCTCTCGGCATCACATGTAATGTATTACCACCTTGATTTTACGTGTGATTAAAGGGAAAGATGTGTATAGCCGCACTGGCCTAATAGCGCCTCCTGTGCCAGGATCAAACGGGATTCAAACTGGGGCCGAATACCAACCAAGCCATGGTTGGTGCATGGTTGCTGAGACAACTGGCTTAGTATTTTGAGGCACACGTCGAGTCTCTCTCTGACGATCCAAGCAAAGTAAATGTTATTACCCCCATGCCACTGTGCATTGCATCTTGCTTACTTTGTCGAGAGAAATACTGAGAGGGGGGGGGGTAGTGGTTTCGTGAAGTATAGCACATTTAACTCATCCTTAAGAGTTTTTCCTTTAGTCGCATATTAATTCAGTTAAGAGTTAGTAGATTTGCGGCAACTGTTTGGTACAGAGGTGTGTCAATGGCTACCTGTGGAAGCTGCTGGAGACACTTGGGGTTGGTCAGAGGTGCGGGAGTCGTGCGAGAGTAGGATGTCGTGATGCGGGTGTCGCCAGGAGAGGCGCGCCGGGAGGGAGGGCGGGCCTGGCCTCACCAGCAACAGTCACGCCGCCACGCTAATCGTCCACCCGCGTGAGTGTCACGCACTCAACCCAGATCTGTCTTTATTTTCAAGATTGGATCAAAATGTTCACACTGCTTAAATCACCTTTTGCTTTATTTTATTTCATTGAGATTTTTCATCAATATATTTTCTTCGCGGTTGACTGTCGCTAATGATTGGTTTATGTGTTGATACGTGTCTGGCTCTGTTACACAAGTGGTGGGAGGTGTGGGAGGCCGTGCTGGCTGGTCGGTGGTCAGGGCAGGAGTGGCAGGCCGCGGGGGAGGCACTGGCAAGTTTCCGTCTGCGGGCACCCGGGTGCCAGAATAGTGCCACTATCACCAGACGTGGCACTAATACTGAGACGCCGCAGGAGGGGGCGTGCAGGGAGGAGCCGAGAGTCGAATCGCTGCTCCGTGTTCGAAGGTTAGATGCCCGCTCCGTGCACAAAGTACACCGGCTTTTAGAGAGCCAGATAACTGTGAGGACTGG
>WNGS01111181.1:31444435-31456935 GCA_020271785.1 Procambarus virginalis
GTAGATGATATTGTAAAACTATGGCCCATCCAGGTTCACTGTAATCGCTTTTGTCATGCACTGGACAGTGGAAATAAGTCGAGCTCTGGCTAATTTAAAGGGCATTTAAATTCAGATCCTCTCCAAGTATTTAAAAAGAAAGCGAGGGACTCACAGCTGAGGCTCGACGGCAGTCTGCAAGGGAAACTTATCCAAGCTCATGCGAGAGAAAATTCGCTTGTTTTATTCACAGTGCTCCAGATGAGAGACTTCCTCACCTCGGCGTCTGAAAGCAGGAAAGGTCTCTCGAGTGAGAACGAAATGCTGCTACGATACACCTGGGATAAAGATTCCGACAACATGTTCCTGCAGATCGGAGCCATTAATTTGACTTACTCGTGGGAATATCAGGGATTGTGGTCCTTTGCTGCTTTTTACTCCAGCCATGACTCGCTCCATTCTTAACCTCTCAAGAGTACTGTCTCGGGGCGTGGCTGTTGGCGTGCTGGGTTCTCACGACTGTGGGAAAACAGAGACTATTAAGACGATGGCTCAACTTCATGGTCGCCACCTGGTCATAATAGCCTGCACTCCTACCCTCACTTCTGTTCAACTGGTGCAGTATCTCTTAGGAACCTGCCAGTCTCACTCTTGGCTGCTGCTAGAGGACGCTCACCACCTCGACCTCGATGTTGTGCCAGTTCTCGGGGAGATGCTCCGGGGGTGCAAGATGCTCAACGAGTAGTGGACCGCTGCAGCAGGGGGCTAAGGCTGGTGGTGGTGGTGGTGGGACGAGGGGCAGCAAGCCGCACCAACCGCCAACCAAGATTCTGGAGGGGTGGAAATTGCTGTGTCCCCTCTGGCTGCTGTTCTTCTCGAGATGGTACCTAGCCACCCTTCTTCTCTCAAGACGATGGACATATTGAAGCACAGTGTAAGCCAGTTGTCATCTTTCCTCCGGATTTACAAGTAAGCAGTTTAATAAATAGTTACCCAATTTTTATTTAGTTTATCAACTTGCTTGATGTGTGTGTAAATATAAATATATATACAATATTTGAGATACACACACACACACACACACACAACACACACACACACATATATATATAATATATAATATATATATATATATATTATATATATATATATGTCGTACCTAGTAGCCAGAACGCACTTCTCAGCCTACTATGCAAGGCCCGATTTGCCTAATAGGCCAAGTTTTCATGAATTAATTGTTTTTCGACAACCTAACCTACCTAACCTAACCTAACCTAAATTTCGGCTACCTAACCTAACCTAACCTATAAGATAGGTTAGGTTAGGTTAGGTAGGGTTGGTTAGGTTCGGTCATATATCTACGTTAATTTTAACTCCAATGAAAAAAAATTGACCTCATACATAATGAAATGGGTAGCTTATCATTTCATAAGAAAAAATTAGAGAAAATATATTAATTCAGAAAAACTTGGCTTATTAGGCAAATCGGGCATTGCATAGTAGGCAAAAAGTGAGTTCTGGCTACTAGGTACGACATATATATATATAATATATTATATATATATAGATATATATATATATATATATATATATATATATATATATATATGTGGTGTTATTATAGTATATATATATGTGTGTATATATATATATATATATATATAATATATATATATATAATTATATATATAATATAATATATATATATATATATATAATATATAATGCAATTGACGATCACAAACACTGATCATTTTATGCGGAAAATCCACAGAGAAAAATGAAAGGAGGTGAACGTTTCGGCTCGTTAGAGCCTTTGTCAACACCAGACTGACCACAGATTTCTCTGTGGATTTTCCGCATATATATATATATATATATATATATATATATATATATATATATATATATATATATATATATATATATAATCATAAATTTACCACCAAATGACTAACCATTATTAACATTTGATTAATGTTAGACATGCATGTGGCCAAACAGGTGATAACGGAGTGTGTGATGCTGGTGGAAGGCTTCAAAGAGTTCCGGACTCTGTCGGTAAAGGTGAGCGAGGCAGTAGAGAGCTTGGCCACGGCGCTCCCTACCCGCTACCGGTGGCACTTGAGCACCAGGAGTCCCTCCGCTATCGTCGCCCTGGCCAAGGATATAATGAAGAGGATGCCTGAAATTGACGAAATTGACACAGTTCCTCTCGCCTTGAGAGAGTACTTAATGCCGCAACTGAAAGATAATGACTTGCCAGTATTCAAGGAGGTGTTTGAGCTGCTGTTTCCAGATTTCGACGCTGTATCTCCGGCCAACGATGTCCTGAAAGAAGCTCTAGTAATAGAAATGAAGGAGAATAATTTAATTGTCAAAGACAGTTTTATCGAGAAAGTTCTTAAATTACATGAGGCTATTTCCAAAAACCAATTTGTTTTACTATTTGGAAATTCTGGTTCAGGAAAATCCACAGCACTGAAGATGCTTGAAAAGACGATCAACAGACTTAACGATGAAAGAAACGCAAGCTTCAAACCTACCAAGATGGCCATACTCAATCCTCTGATACTTGAGCATGACATACTGTACGGTCCTGGTGAGGAGGTAGCGGTGAAGGCGGGTGAGGGATACCTTCCTCATGCGATCAGGAGATTTCAGAAATCTGACCTTGCCTCTGAAAACTGGCTTATCTTGGAAGGACCTCGAAAACATTGCTGGCTCAAGAACTTCTTTCATCACGTGCATTTCACAAACAATAATTTCCTCACTGGCCATCGACAAACAATCTCACTTCCCAGTAACTTGAAGATTATGCTTGAGGTCTCTGGAGACATTAGTCACCTCTCCCCAGCCGAGTTGACCTCTTGCTACGCCGTCTTCTTCCCTCCACAACACCATTTGTGGGAGGACATCATCCAGAGCTGGCGAGCTACCATTACAAATAACAGGATCTCACGAGCGCTGCAGACCTTAATAAAGAAGAATCTTCCGAACTTTATAAATATTCTCGACTCGGAAACTATCACAAAGCCACATATGATTATGAAAGCCAAGGCATTTGTGGCTATAATGAAATCTTTTATGGACACTGAACTAGTTAAAGCCGATCCAGAGGATTGGGTAGCTAGGCTTTCGCCAATGTTCATATTCAGCATCATTTGGTCTTTCGGGGCTGATATCTCGGCTGCAGAGGCTGCAGAGTTCCAGGAGGTGGTGACAAGGATGATCGAGGACGTTCCAGAGGGCGGCATTTACGACTACTATGTAGATATAACCACTGGACACTTTGCCCCATGGAACAAACTAGCACCAAGTTTAGAAGAACTTCATCTTCGCATTCCAGTAATTGAATATAGTGTCATTCCAACGAACAGAATTATTAAATTCTCAAAGATAGCCCAAATATTAATGGCTGAGGGTATTCCTGTTCTTCTCAAAGGTGTTCCTGGATCAGGTAAAACTACCATTATTAATGTATTAAGACAGACTCCCGATCCCACGAAGGAGGTGATGGTACTCAGCCAAACAGCTTGTACTCATGCTAAGGATATTCAAAGCACTATTGAAAACAGTCTCATTAAGCAAGGTAAAAATGTTCTTGCCTGTAAAAAAGCTAAGTTACATTTGTTGATTGATGATCTTCATTGCACTGATGGAGACAGACATTTACATGAAATTCTGGCAACAGTAAAGTTCACTGCAAATAATCGGAAACTGTATAGCCATGAGAGCATGACCTTTCTTAAGATTCCTGAAATATGTTACATGTTTACTTTTCAAGCGACAGATTGTGACTTTGGTCAAGAAAAAACGCAAGAGATAAAAGACCATGTTGAAACTTACTGGCCGGAGTCGCTTCACATTCTGACAATGTTAGATTTGGGGAATGAAGAGTTGGAGGCAATCTTCAGTCAGCTGTATGATAAAACTCTTGGACATTTTGAACAGGAAGTGAAATGTTTAAAGTCCGTGGTAGCCGAAGGAATTATTTACCTCTATCAACGCATGGGAGAGAAGAGCCAGACTGTGTGTGGAGATCATCTGCCTCTCATCCACCATCCTCGACAAATAGTATCAGTGCTAAAGGGTCTTCAACTAGCAGATGAAGAAACACAAGATCGAGACAACTTCTTGAAACATCTTACCCATGAGTGTTACAGAGTGTTCCATGATTTAGGCGTTCTACCTTCATCCGACTTTGACAGTTTAATGAACCAAGTTCTCTCAGAATTTCTCTGCATAAGTCTCAACGCCGTCAGTGCGGATCCCGCCTCGTTTTTATTGACGCGGCTCGGCAACAACGACAACTTTTACGAAGATTCAGATATAGAGAAGCTACGACCGATTCTACAAAACGCTGGAAAGGCTCTCGTTGGCGAAAATAAAATATTCGCAATCCACAACAGCCTCGTTCACCATACTGTTCGTCTTCTGAGAATTCTAGAATGTCACGGTGCCAGGGGAGGAAGGCCTATGGAGGACACGTGCTCTTCAGCAGTGCCAGAGGGTATTGGGGGCCACCTAATACTGGTGGGTCCTGAGGGCTGTGGGAAGAAAACATGTGGGCGTCTCGCAGCCTCGGTTGCTGGCTACAAAATCTATGACGTTATTGGAACTGAAACTGAAGCAACAGTCCAAGCTAAAAATATCATCGCAGATTTAGAGATGGACATCCCAGTTCTTGCAATAGTTGACTGGAATATTTTGGAAAATGCTAGGAATTTGAAATTTTTGAATGATTTACTTGTAGAACAACAATATACAGACAAGGCAAAAGACTGGCGAACTAACGTCAAAGTTTGTATATCAGTTCCAGCCTTGGAAGAGGCCCATGAGATCATGAAATACTTACCTGCTGTTTCAGCTTTCTACAGTGTTGACACTTTCCATGAATGGTGTGTGGAGGACCTACAAAGCATCGGAAAGCAAATTCTTATGGAATCTCTAGACGAAAATATCGCAGAGATAAAAGCCCAAGCTGTGTCAGAAGTAATGGCTTTCATACACTGCAACACAGGATCGAACCCTTCTGCAAGATTTTTAGAATTTGTCACAGTGTTTCTACAAGTACATAACAAGCTGCTTAGTGATATCGTTAAAGACAAGGAAAGACTCAAAATAAGTATTGTGAAGTTTGAAGACACTCAGAAGCGGGTGACAGAACTCTCAAAACAGCTGGAGGAGCAGCGGGCACAGGTGACCTACATCCAGCAGTCTTGTGGGGGTGTTGTCCTCAAGATGAGAAACATCAAGTCTGAGCAGGGAAGGCTGGAGCAGGACCTGGCCAAGAATGCTGTGCTGCTGAAGAGACAGAAGGACGAGTCAACCAGAATAGGAGAACTCATCAGCCGTGACCTTACTGCCCCTAAGCTAGAAATGAGAGCCATTCATCGCAAGTTGGATCGTATTACTAAAGCAGAATTCGAAAGTCTGAAGAGCCTTGGAAGGCCACCAAAATGTTTAGAATTAGTATTCGATGCTGTGCTTACAACACTTGGGTTAGATCCATCGTGGAACGAAGCTAAAAAACAAATGTCAAATGGATTAAATTTTGTATCGTCTATTAGAAAACTTTCCGTCGAGGACACAAATGAAAAAATTCTTTCAAGGATCCAGTCCTACCTGAAAATGGATGAATTAAACATTGACAAAGTTGCAAAGGAATCCTTAACAACAGGCACTTTTCTCAGTTGGTTACATACATTTGAGAAATATGTTAGAGTGTACAAGGACTACCATCCACTCAAAGTACAGGCAGACATAATCGGTAGAGACATCGAAGAAACGGAGGAGGCCATTAAGCGCTATGGAGACGATCTAGCTGGGTTCAGCATGGAGCATCACATTCTTATGGCGCAACTGAAGGAGAAGGAACATCACCTGGAGGCTGCTGAAGAGGAGATGAAGGTCCTGGAGGGCAGGATACAGCTCGCCCAGAAGGTGATGGCACAGTTGGGCGAGAATAAGATACACTGGGAAGAAGCTCTCTCTCATTCCAGCGTAAACCTTCGCAATATCTTTGGTGATGCAGTCTTGGCTTCAGCTTTTGTGACTTATATTGGAGGATTTACATATTATGAGCGACAAATTATCCTTAAAAAATGGCAAGAGAAAATGGACGAATTGTGCATATTTTACACTAAAGAAAGAAACGTTCTGGACATTTTAGCTCCTTTGGAGTCACAGGTTAGATGGCATGAGGAAGGTCTGCCTATAGATGCATTTTCCCTCGAAAATGCTGCAGTCATTTGTAACTCCAGCCTCCCGCAACTCGTCCTTGATCCACACAGCATACTTGACCAGTGGATCTGCAAATGGAAGGATTCTGTGGAAGTTGACCTTAACAAGAGTGACTACATAGACGAAATTGAGGATATTATGAATAAAGGAATGACTTGTGTAATAATACAAGAAGAACTATCACTTCCAATACACATCCTTCAAATTCTTGAAATGGAGCCAATAAGGTCAGATGATGACACCAACAAAACGTTCATAAAAGTCGGAGAAAAGAAGGTGGAAATTCACGAGACCTTTAAGCTTATAATACTATTAAAACAGAGAGAAACTCGCATCAGCAACAATATTAGAGCTCTGGTCAGCGTAGTGAACATGGAGAGTCAACAAGAAGGTCTGGAAATGCTCCTGACGGCTCGGGTCGCCTCCCATTGTCAGCCGGACTTGGCTGAGATGCTGAAGAAAACCGAATGGGACTTACTGGACCGACAAAAGCAGCTCGCTGAACAAGAAGAGGCAATAAGGAATCTTATGTCCCGCTTTGATGATGACGTTCTGGAGGAGAGCACTCTTATGGAGATGCTGCAGACGGCGTGCGCAAAGGCGGCCGAAGCCAAGAAGAAATGCCACGACCTCCGTAAAACTCTGGATTCAGCCAAGGAAGGGACTAACGCATACAGGAAAATTGCAGAGTTGATGACACGACTTTATCTGATGGTGGAGCGCTTTTCCCGCTTGCAGCCTTCCCTCACGATAGGGATAAACCGCTTCAGCATCCTCATCTTAGGCGATATGCAGTCTCAGAGCCTTGCACCGCCCTGGGGGAGGATGTTGGATAGTAACACCGTCATCAAGATGCTCCAGTCACTCTACCGGTTAGTAACCTCGACAGTCACAATAATATAGCACGACAAACTCGGTGAGTCACGTCATAAAACAGTCTTGAGTGAATAACTCATTCCTTGAGTTTATCTCACATTGTGACTTTTTACAGACATAGATTTTAATTGTATCTAAGTATTTTATTTGAATTGTGTGTTTTTTTTAATAATTAATATGATATCATATAATGTATTCTTTATAATTCTATGTAAAGTAGTATGAAGTTGCACAGCAAAAAAAATAAATATATTCGCTGATATCAGTAGATAAATAAGCGAAGATATTACAGAAAGGCTAAATTTCAATTCTATGGACTAACTTGTTTGGGATTCTTCCTTTATCCATATTATTGACAAAAAAAAATATTTTCTCATTGAAGCATCATTCACGTTATAAAGAACCCTTTACAGCAGCACTGCAAATACTATATTGAGAATAACCTCTACAAATGTGTCTTCTCTGCTCTCAGACACTTGCAGGAACAAGTGAGCCGGATCTCCTTGGTGACTGTGGGACTCCTTCTGGCCATGTGGTACGAGCGTCACCTCGGCCTCCTGACTCCTCAGTTCTGTTCTCTCCTTTACACTCCTTTGCTATCGCAGGTCGACCCTCCGTACTGCCCATTAGACCTCAGACCTCTCCTCAACTCAGAGTCCAACATTATGAGCCTACAGCCCTTGCAGACTAATCCAGTTAGAGCTTCGCGTCCCAATTGGCTCACAGAACGACAGTGGGCCCAGGTGTTGGCTCTGTCAGCCGTTGAACCATTCTGTGAACTGCCGGACCATATGCTGACCTATGAACATTTGTGGCGTGTGTGGTATATCACGGAACAGCCCGAGGCAGGAGCACTTCCAAAAAAAATGGAGAGAAAAATACGAGGCATAGCTAAACTAATTCTTATTAACTGCCTAAGATCAGATCGCCTGGATGAAGCAGCCATGCTATACGTTCAGCGAGTTCTGAAACAAGAGGCTGGCGAAGCCACAGCCAAGGCTCTACTCTCCGCGGCAAGTAAAGGCACTGCCTCAGAGCCCATCATCGTCTACAGCTCGGAGCCGCTGGATATAGAATACATTCTGCAGCAAGTTCAGCCCCTCTGCCACCCTATCCTGTCATCTTATCCCGAGTCCCTGGACGTGTTGGCTCTGGGTCAGGGCAGGGAGCGGAGCCTCAGTGTGCGCCTGCACCATTCTGCTCAGAAGGGTTACTGGATGCTTCTGAAAAAGAGCACGGCTGCTGCCTCATGCATTAACTACCTAAATGAACTTCTTAGAGATGACTTGATTAAAACAGCGCATAAACGATTTCAGGTTTGGATGTACTTTAATAGCGATGATGAATTGCCAGGCAGCTTAATGACTTCCTGCCATAAGATCTATTTATGTTTGCCATCAACAATCAAGGAATACCTGCATCATTTGTATGAACTTGTCGGAGAGAGTCGCTTGTTAGTCTACAGCAATGAGTGGAGCAAATGGTGCCTGCTCAGTCTCGCCCTGTTCCATATAGCATTTGTGACGCGACAGACTCTAGAAAACAACAGTACTCCTGTTGCACAGATCCTCGGGGATGCTCAGTGGGAGGAGGCAGAGAATGTACTGAGGACTCTGGTGGCCGGGAGTCTCCCTCCAAACAGCAGCATCCTCCCGACCCTTACGGCCCAGCTCACTGATATCTATGTCGCTGGGGCACTGACTGAGGAAAGTCACAATGTTCTCTCCCAGCTCCTGCACGTCTATGTCTCTCCTGAAGCTATACAGAATGTCCCAGGGAGAGTCTCTGCTCTCACCCACTTTACTGTGCCCAAAACCACCTCACTGGTGGACCACGTGACTCAGATGGAATTCATCTACCTGGCTCAAGCTGTCTCCTTGACCGGCGTCGCACCGATGGTCATCCTAAAGAATCAGAGAAACGAGGCTCGAGATATTAATATTGCTCTACGAACCATACACGAAACCCCAACATTAAGCCACTCTGTTAAAGAAATTGATTGGCTAAAAGGTTTTAATACTAAGAAATTTAAGAAAATACAAAAATTACAAGTCCAAGGGTCTCTTCAGTCAATCATAAAGCAGGAGATTGACGAGTATATTAAAACTTCAGAAAACATATCAATAAAACTAAAGGTTTGCAATGACTCAAATTCCCTCTTGGAGGCCCTTGAGGGTAGCGTTCCGGACTTAGACGTAACGTGTGAAGGTGATGATCTGCAGAAGATTGAAGCAAAATTAGACCGGCTGAAGGCAAGGGGTAACTTTCTTTATGACATGGTGAATCGAGCTGAGCAGCCACGGACCATTCGACTGGGATTGCTGTGGGAACCTGCAGCAATGTGGGCGGCAGTCACCCGCAGCTGCTGGGGTGAGATCCGCGCGGTTGGACTAGAGGTGGTCGTGGCCACCAAAACTCTGTGCGCTGGTCTGGCTGCTAAAGGAGGCGAAGCAGAAGGTAAGGCCGTGAGTGAGGAGGACGAGAGCACCACGCTGGTGCTGGAGAAGTTGGTGCTTCTCGGAGCACTATGGGACCCCACATCCGAAGAGGTGATGACGGAGACGCTAGGGTCCAGCTTGCCAGCCTCCACCACTCTCGACCTAAGCATCATGCAGTGCACACCACGGGTCAAAAAGATGTTGCGGAAATCAAGTAGAGGTAAGAGACTCCCGCAGACACTCCAGGCTTAGGTTTAATTTTATTATCTCCAGTTGTAGAAGTTGATTTGGTTTGCTCGTCTGTTACCCCATTGCTCGTCCAGATCTGCACCAGCTTTGAAAAAGACCAAGAACTCTGGCATTTTCTCCTGTTAATTCCCTTCTCTTCTGGTCTGGTTAAACAACAAACACGTAACTGAGGCCAGAACTGATCAATGGTAACATTGATTGGTTACCATTGGTAACATTGATTTGGTTACCAAAAATTAAGTACAAAAAGATGCATTCTTCAGAGGCCATAGATTTCTTCGAGCTTCTTGCATGCAGAGCAGGATTATATATTTTAAAAGTAGTTATTCTTGTAGATATATGTTACTGAATATGACTGAAAGAGATTAATGATTCTAGGCTAAATCTCCTCTGTGTTGCTTATGTTCTTTTTCAGCTGGGAAGGAAATTGTAAAATGATTTCTTCAAAGTTTATTTTACACATTTAATTGGTCTCACACCTGTTGCTAAAAGGCGTATTCCGCTAAATAACACCTTAGCATCTTCGGAGGCAGAGAGAAAGTGAATATAGATGTTGTTTTAGATTCAGCTGCTTGGAACAAAATTGTCATGTAGCAGGGCTATAGTGAGCCCGTAAATACAGATGCGCTGAAGCAGCAGTGGATGCTACATAAAGGTATGAGAAGTATGGTGATTACACTATTGGAAGGATTGCGTAATTCTTCCCTGCACTCTCATTGGTCGGCCAGGGCAGTAGGTGTGCTATAAAATGGTAGTTCTGCCCTGGTCATGTAGATGTTATGATGTACCTAGGTGTAAGCTAGCTGTTGATAAGTGGATGAAAGTGCTTTATATGAAGTACTTCAGATATGTCTAATCTTCTACTGTCACTCTATCTGTGAATTATATCAGGGTAGCTGGTCAGGATATCTCTGGTAATAGTTTGATTATGTTTAGAAGTTTCGTGAACTTTGACAAAGCCTTGCTGTATTTGCATTGCTAGGCACTTTGAAAGAGATATTGTTGTCTTTCCTATATATTAAGATCGTTGTAGCTGACAGTCGCCAAGTGGGCATATTAAGACAAATTCAAGATTTGTATCTTTTCAAAGCGTTTGGGTTGTTAATGGGAAGAGCTCTTCATTGGCAAGTTGGTGGTCTTCTTGCTATTGTAATATATTGTGAGCTGTATCTTCTTAGTATTGATAGGAGTCATGTTTCTGTCGACAATGTCTCTCCTCCGTCGTGTTAGTCGTGACAAAAGAAGTTCCTGTACTCGAATTTAATAGATGGAGCAGATTCTGTAACGTTGTCTACATCAGCAGTAGCCCGGCGGGTTACTTTCCGTGTGATACGACCTCTTCCATATAACCATTAGAGAATCCATTGTTGACGAGCAACTGCTTCATTACTGAGTTCCTTGTCAACCTTCTTCCAACTGGAGCTGTATAGAGGTGCACAGTACACGAAGGCTTCAACATCACTCGTTTGTACCTATCAGGGCACCTACTAATGGTGCCTATATCAATGCACCATTACGGCGCATTCCTACGTCAATTTTCTTGTTATAGACTGAAGTGTAAAGACCATTATTTATTTCCGAAACTGTGAAGATAAGCTGCCTTTCTTGGGTATAACAGTTTGGGAACGGTATAGTGGGCTATAACAAGGAAACTAACATAAGAATGTAACCTTAATCCTCGTAGTGAGCTCCCTGACCCGTACAAGCGAGAGTGATGATGATGCTGACGTCTACTGCACATTTTTACACAGCTCCAGTCTGAAACAGTGTGACGAGGAACTCAGCAGCGTGAGGCAGGTCCTCCTCACCAATGAATACTCTAATGGTTATGTGCAAGAGATCGTCAAAAGAAAGGGGAACCAACATTGTACCACTGATAAGGAGGTCAGCATTGCAGACGCCGTCAGTTCTAGTAAAGTCTACTCAAGAAATTTCTTTCCTCCGTTTTGTGACTAGTTGAAAACGAGTTCCGAAAGACATTAGCGACAGAAACACGACTCCTACCAACACTGAACAGGAGATACAGCTCACAGTCACTCTAGCATATAAAGAACACTCTTCCAGCATCAATATCCCTGTAGATACGTATATATGAAGTGGCCAAAATAGCTATGTGACATTAATGAGGCTCCACAGTGAAACATATATCACCTCCCAGTAGTAGTAGTAGGCATCCATCAGTCTCAGGAGACTATGGCGTTGCGCTCTGGTTGTCGGTCTCCCACTAATGTACACAAATTTATCACGATTCGCAGTACACCGGACTCCGGTACACATGAGCGAGGACCCGATGGCTCCGCCGCTCTTCTGGGTCCACATGCCCCTCTCTGCCACCATCACCAGCCACGTCTGCCTCCTTAGCGGCGTCCGTCTCCTCGCGTCCTGAACCCCTCTACAGTAGTAGTAGTCCTCTGTGGTACCTCCTTGAGAAATGAAAGAATTTTTGAGATGTTCTGAAGAAGTAGTCCCAGTTGGCACGTATTAAAGTGTCCTGGGAAAGTAATCTCAGTTGGCACGTCACGAACTGTCCTGGGATATTAGTTCTCGTAACATATCTTGGTGTTCTGAGAAAGTAGCCCATAGCTACTGCTCTTGAGAAATTGATCTTCATGTTATTATCAGCTGGCGTGTCGTAAAGCATCCGGTGAGGAAGTTTCTTCACATATTTT
This sequence comes from Procambarus virginalis, assembly GCA_020271785.1. Lineage (NCBI taxonomy): Eukaryota > Metazoa > Arthropoda > Malacostraca > Decapoda > Cambaridae > Procambarus > Procambarus virginalis. Next base: position 31,456,893 of record WNGS01111181.1, read on the forward strand.
CTAAGCATGTCCAGAAGCGACTATATAACGTAGGTAACAACAC
>WNGS01111181.1:31467253-31478975 GCA_020271785.1 Procambarus virginalis
TACCATAGCCCGTGCTACTTGGAACTTCTTCAGGACTGGCCTCAGGTGTGGCTCCCAGACACCGCCTCAGTCTTCCTCCCCGTCGAGCTCTTCGTCAGCCGCTGCGAGGACCTCAAGTACATAGGTCTCAGTAAGGTCCAGCTCACCAGGTAAATATGTGGGTGGTGAGAGTCATAGGTGTGACATCTTGTGTGGATTTATTTGCATAGATTTTTTAAAGTTATTATTTACAAATAATTTTGCGGTTATTATTTTTTCTGTTTTGTTTTTCTACCATAGACGTGGTCATTCATTTACACAAAGGTAAGCATCATGTATATATTTTCTTCTGTCCTCCATGGATGGGGTTAGACATCTGTTAAACTATATATAGTGTAGTGGGTTATTGATCACTCGACTACAGAAGGTGATCGAAGAGCTCTTGCAATGACAAATTACAGTAGTAATTAGCCAGCATTTATAGCGCTGTCGTGTGGTACGGGTATATTTGCATAGGGTGTAGTGTTCCACGGACTTATTGCAACATTTGTACAGTTGCATAGTGCTCTTGGAGGCGCATAGCCTCCTGGCTGACCGTCTGGGTGCATGACGTGAGCGGCGGAGAGGACGCGAAGAGCGTCATTGAGGTGCGCTGTGTGATAGACCGTGTGACCTTAAACACATCCAGGCGATTGCAACTTGGGAGTCTTGTATCGCAGTGATCTGCGCCCTCGGGTCACACCGAGGATCCCCGGTTCGATCCCCTGGTAGTTGGGCGCGTTTCCTTTCACCTGATGCCTTGATTCACCTAGCAGTAAAGTAGGTACCCGAGAACTATGCTACCGTAATGGACTGCATCCTGAGGAAAATCAGTAGGCGAATTAAGGGAACCTCAATACGTTTCCTGATCCCGACCATGGGAAACCATATTTGTTTTATTTATTCACAGATATGTTTTGATGCGCAAATTTATTTACAGTCTCCTCGTCAGACACGGCGACGGCGGAGTGATGTCGATGAAGGCCTACGCGGGCGGGGACGGAGGCGCCGAGAGCGAATTCCTGGAGGAGGAGCTGGCACAGGTCGACCGGGTCCTGGACGCTGCCCTCAAAGCAGTCGGGAGGAAGAGTCGTCTAGTTTTCAACCTCACCTCAAAGGAATGGCTCAAACATTTTGACAGGTACAGAGGTCCTGGGAGTCTGTATTCCTCCATCCTGTATCTTATGTGACCTTAGCTGACTACAGAGGAGCCACATAAAGTGCGTATATACATGGAGGAGTAAGCGTGTGAGTACCAGAGTGCGCGTTTGAAGGTACCAGAGTGGACGCTTAGAGATAGCATGTAGAGGTTAACGTAAAGGTATCAGCGTGAATAAATTGAAAGCTTGAGGGGAAGATGAGTGGATGAAATACAGGACGATGATATATATATATATATATATATATATATATATATATATATATATATATATATATATATATATATATATATATATATATATTATAAATATATATATATATATATATATATATATATATATATATATATATATATATATATATATATATATATATATATATATATATATATATATATATATATATTAGGGGTACCACCTCTGGTGCAATTGCAGGGACCCACATCCTCGAAGAAGAAAACAAAGAGCATTCAGAGAAGATCTTGTGGATTCTCACTGAATACTTAATTCTTTTCCTCTCCTACCACCCTATTATTTTTTTGTATATATATATATATATATATATCATCGTATAGATGCATCATTCCTTCAAGGCTCGGGAACAGCTTGTCGGAAATAAACAATTAACGGAAATTCGATCCTTTACAAGAGTTGGGATGCCATTTATGTATGAAATGGGTGTAGGTTCCTAATATTTATTGGTTCGGTAAAAAGATGAATGAAGCAGGTGGGAAAGGACATGCCATTATTTGAAGTCTCGAGGGAGAGGAGAAAATAGGTTTTATCGTCGACCTGCAATACGAGCTTGGTCTTAAGCACCATACCCGACCTGCTCAGAGAAAGGAAGAAGGTAACCTTAGCCCACATGAGAAGGGCAAAGGAAGACTTCGGTCTGTCCTAGACTCTTACCAAGTGGTGTTGGGTCCAGGACGGACCGATGCCACATTATTTTCGTTTCTTTTATCGGATGTGGAAGTTGGGTATATTATTGTGACATTCTCTGCACGGGGAAAGTAGTGGTGATAAACGTGTATTGTAGGTTCAAGGAACTTTTAGAGCAGTCAGAGAACGAGTGTCATTTCTTCAGAGGCTCATACGGAATACAGAAATGCACGAATTGAGACATTTTTGTTGACCAAACCACACACGACGTTTCGGTCCTTCTTGGACCATTATCAAGTCGATTTGGGAAATTGAACGTCGTCATCTCTTCAATTTCTAGTGTGTGGTTTGGTCAACATTTTGTTCAGCCACGTTATTGTGACTTTTCATGAAACATTTTTGTTTGGTATTACAGGTTCAGGGAGAGCATGGAGGAGGTAGAGAGGAGGTACCAGTGTGTGATGGTGGCGGCGGTACAGACGGTGGAGAAGGTGTCCCAGGGCCTGCGGGTCCTAAACGTCTTCAAACCCCTGGCAGCCAGGAAGTCCCTCTTTTCGGTTTTCTACGTCATGATTGACCATGTAAGTCCAAACACCATTTTCCTTATTTCGCTTATTAAGGCTTCACTTGAACCGTTTAATGTTAGAGTCTCTGCCTACTGTATTAGTGGGTCTGATACCTCATGAGGTCTGATACCTCATACAACCTAAGCAGCGCCTCGGAGATATATCCTTATCCAGTGAATTTTTGCGATAGAATCACTGCCGCAGCGTGTAACACAGAATTTATTTGTATTTTATGTATCCACTGTTTAAGGGTCCACAATGCAATGCTAATATGTTCCCATAGATATGGTAGAAGATTCTAAATTTCGAGGGGAAAAATAGAGACAGATTGAACGTCTTATGTAATTGTTAATGGGAGTAATGTTTAAACTGAATATTTTGGGGACTCTGAAGCTTTAAAAGTGCTTAAAACCACTGCACAAATTATGAGGACAACTGCGGAGTTGGCTGAATGAACTGAAAGAATGATCCAACAACTGGCTACAAGAGTTTAAAAGAATCAAATGCAAAGTAAGTAACTAGGTGTTGAGAACAGGAGGCCGGACACAAAGTACCAAATGGGAAAGGAAATCCTTTTGAAACAGAAGATATGAACAAACCCTAAGGTGGTTGAGATCTCTCCGAATTCATCGTCAGAAGCCCTCATCAAACGGATAGAATCAGTTGCATATAGACTGACCACCATAAGAACTGACCTTAGCAATGCGAATGGGAAGGTCCTTCTGGACCTTGTATAGCACAGATTTTTGTCAGACTCTGTAATGTGCGGCACTAATGTGGTGTCGTCATACTCTTAAACACAAAATGATTCTGGAGAAAGTTCAGAGGAATATCACTCTATATGGTTCCAGAGCTGGTCTCTTCGCACTGGTTCCAGAGCGAAGAGATAAGAGATATGAGCAAAACTAAAGAAATACAGGAAGATCATGGTAGACACGATCACAATGTACAAAATTGTCAAGGATAATTGACAGGATAGGAAAGGACAACGTTTTGGAAATGGTGGTACACGAACAAGGGAACACGACTAGAAATGAAGTCTCCGAATGAGTTAGTGAAATATTAGAATATATTATTTGTGTCAGAACACTGAGCATTCGAAAGGCATTAAGGTGTAAAGTGGTGAAGGCAAACCATAGAAGGCTTCAAATATAAGTATACCAGAGCCGAATAAGCTTGGAGAGCAAGTATGCCAGGCGGTTGAAGATTGAAAGGCAGAATAAGAGAGCTGAAGTTCATCTCCTGCATGTACAACTAAGTGTGCTTCAGATGGAGTCACCCTGCAGCCATGGAGGGAAGGTAAACAGGTCGTATGGGACTACACGTGTGCATCTACATTGGCTGATACCTATCTACCTTACAGCACAGTTGAGGGAGGCGGGGCAGCCACCTTCAGGGAGACCCAGAAAACCAACAAGTACAGGGACCTAGAACGTTGTTACAGGTTCGTGCCGATAGGCTCTGAGACTCTGGGCGCCTGGGGGTAAATGTGCACTTGAGTTCCTAAAGGAGGTGGGCGAGGAACTCATTGGAAAACTAAAGACTCAAGAGCGGCCAGTTTCCTGTTCCAGTGCCTCAGTGTCGCAGTTAAGAGGGAAAATACGTGCTGTATCTTGGGTACGCACCCGACCTCCGAAGAGCTGTGACGAGGTCTTCGAACACTGATTGTTAGATTGTTATATGTGTGTGTGTGTGTGTTTTCTGTAAACTGTAGCAATGCAATAAAATAAAATAAAACAAAATTAATAAAAAAGAACAGGGGTGGCAGGAGAAGAAGAGTTTAAAGTGTTCAGTGAGAATCCACAAGGTATTCTCTGAACACTCTTTATTTTCTTCTTCGAGGCTATGGGTCCCTTCAATTGCACCAAAGATGGTTATCTATCTTGGTTATCTTGAGATGATTTCGGGGCTTTAGTGTCCCCGCGGCCCGGTCCTCGACCAGGCCTCCTGCACCCCCAGGAAGCAGCCCGTGACAGCTGACTAACACCCAGGTACCTATTTTACTGCTAGGTAACAGGGGCATAGGGTGAAAGAAACTTTGCCCATTGTTTCTCTCCGGCGCCCGGGATCGAACCTGGGACCACAGGATCACAAGTCCAGCGTGCTGTCCGCTCGGCCGACCGGCTCCCTATGGTACCCATATTAAAAATATATAATTATTTATACGCTCCCCAGTCGTTAAACAACAATGAACTCGGAACAAAACATACGCTTGTCACATTATCTTGATTTTTGTTGTGTTTTATACAGATCCTGAACCTGTTCGAACGTGACTTCCAGGAGGTAGAGAAGGAGTACGTCTTCCGCTCAATGAAGGTCGGGGGCGATGGCTTCTACTACTCCAAGATGGCTAAGTGGGCCGCAGATACCCGCAAAAAGCTTGAACATGAAGTAAACGTGAGTTATGAAACGTTATCACGTAGAGAAACGTGAGTTAAACGTGGTTGACAGTGGTAGTGAGTGACTCATGTGCTTGCTAGAACGTTTTTAGTGACAGGTGAGTGCAAATTTTTCCTCTCACGATTATTACTAAATTTTCCTGTCACGATTATTACTAAAGATCCAGATCCATCTGGATCTAAAGGTCCATAACCAGCCCTGTGTACCCTGCAAATAAACAGAATGAGGATTTTCCCCGGGAGAATCTTCCCAAATGCACCCCAGTACACATAATATTTATTCTTGAGTCTTGGGCCCACGTCTGCACAGGTCCCTTAAAAAAAAGGCGTTCCTGCCTTACTATGTGCAATGTTATAGAAATAAATGAGGTACAAAAATATCCGGAAGTTGGGAAAGCTTTTAAGGAAGGAAAAATTATTCTTCAAGGTTTATGTGAGACAAAGCTGAACAAAAAGTGAATATGAAAGACGAAAATTGTACAAAATGTATATATTGATAGTGAGGGGAAATGAAAGAAATATAGAAGGTGTATGACTGTTTAATAATCAAGAGAGGTGTCAGTGAATGACTTTTCGTGTTGCAGTTGAAAGTGTATGAATGAAACTGTAGTGTAAATGTGTAAAAGAAGAGGTTGTGATTTACAAGTTCTCTGTGTGATGCGAGCAGTGAAAAGGATATTTTTGGGAATAATTTACAGAAGGAGATTAGTATGACCCCATGAAAATGCCTCTTAAAAATGTTAGGTGATTTGAATTGTAAATTTGTAATAGGCATTGAAAATAACACAATAAATGTTGTCCTATGTATAAACAACAGTGGCTGTAGATTTATTTAAAGATTTATGAAACGAAAGAGAGTTACATATCACTAATGCACATTTTAAGCATAGGAATGTATGATGTAGAGGATGTACAAATTACAGGATACAATTAATATACAAACAAAACATGGTATACTTGTAAACATTGATAAGCGAAAGACATAACACCTGGCTGACCTGAGCTAGGGGAATCTTAGATACAGGGGAGCCGAGAGGGAGAAACGTATTTGGCGTCCTGGGCCACCCCAGACGCACGCCTTACCAATGAACCGCAATGTAATCACAAGTTAGTGCCTTGAGATGCAGATTTGATCTCGCTGTCCGGCTCCGAAGATTTTCTCACAGATTGATCACGTTTTAATGCTTTCATTGTGGAGATGAGAAAGGTTCCTTCACCGTGTATCCTCAGCTCTTGAAGAACCAGTCGTGGCTGCCTTACTACCCCAGGCTGGACTCCATCTATGAGCGGTGGAGCAGGACGGTGTCGCTGCTCAAGGGCGTCGTCTCCAACATGTACGCTGCCTGGAACGCCTCGCTAGAACCCAACCCTAACAGACGCCTCCTGGAGCCCATCTTCAGGTGGCGGCCGGGGCCCGTCCAGACTCTCCAGGACAACTTTGATATGTGAGTTGTTTGTGCGGAAGACGCAGTGAATGTGTGGGGGAAGCTTAGCAGTTGATATATTTACTTTGTGGCCAGGATAGCTGAGAGAAGCAACACTGGTAGCAGCAGAGGATGCTGCATTACGTTAGTACACAAAAGGTGTCACTCTTCAAAAGTATGTTTTTTGTAGTTATTATATTCTACCTTAGACGTGGCCAACATTTACAATGCTTTTCAACATGTATATACATTTTCTTCTGTCCTCCACTTCTGGCCTGGTCGAGGACCGGGCCGCGGGGACACTAAGCCCCGAAATAATCTCAAGATAACCTCCATGGACAGGGTTAGAGATCTGTTAGACATTATATAGTTCAGTGATTTATTGACCAACCACTGTAGGTGATTGTAGTGTTTTTACAATGCTAACCAACATACATAAATATTGAACATATACATTTACGTCTGTCTTATATAAACAGTGTTCGAGGTATGGTCTTTTACACATAAAGTGATTAATGTGCGTTTACTAAGGTCAAATGCAATTCTGACCAGCTTTCACATATACACATACGTACATACATAGATACGCAATATAATATATATGTATATCTCTCTCTCTCTCTCTCTCTCTCTCTCCTCTCTCTCTCTCTCTCTCTCTCTCTCTCTCTCTCTCTCTCTCTCTCTCTCTCTCTCTCTCTCTCTCTCTCACTAATTCTTAAAGATTCATCACTAATAAGAATAAACATATTATTGCTGGACACAACTTACACAGAGCAGCCAGCCGAGGGTGTAGCTTCCTCTCGGCCTCGCCCCGGCCTCACGGTACCACGGCACGTCCTCCTCCTCCTTAATTGGTCGTTTATAGTGTATATTATTCGGTACATTAATATCTTTCACGTGTGACTCGGATGTCTGCGTCCACAACTCTGCGTCTGCTCATTATGTCGCGAGGGAGTAAACATTTTGTGGGGGTTATTATGTCGCGTTAATCATTTGGTTTGAGCTTAAAGCTAAATATTCGTGGAGTTATTAAGGCCACTACAGGAGTCCAATCACTTAGACTCGTCAGATGAGTGGAGGTTTTGCTTCTTTCAAGTCCTTGTTTGATCCCTGATGGTCCAAGTGGTTGGGCACTTTCCTATCCCAGCTCTTATCTATCCTATCCCAGCTCTTATCTTATCTCTTATCTTTCCTATCCCAGCTCGTTCCTACCTTCCGTCCTATCCCAGCTCCTCGTGCGCATATCCCTTCCAATGCTAATCCTATAGGCTTGCGGCTTTCTCCTCATAATTACTTTACTTTACAAAACTCTGTTGACTAACCAGCAAGTATACGTTTGTTAAATCGAACCGATTCTATAACTCCTTTATGCCTCTGAACTCAGTGTCGCCTCCCCACTCAGTGCTGTGAGCAGGATGTGTGTGGAGGTCTACCAAAGATGACCTATGATGCCTAAGCGAGTCACAGTATTTGCGCTAAGCTTAATCTGTTGGTGAGTGGACCAGACTTCAAAGCAAGAAAATCCAGACCTTCGTCTTAGGTTCACCTGGGGAGTTGAGCGCCATCCCACGCCCTGTTCTCCCAGACATGCCACAACTCTTTTTGTGGAATCCCAGAACTCTTCAGATTAATATCTTAGGTTTTAGATCATGGTAATAATCTTTCATGTCACGAAGTTCACGCGGCGATATTAATTCTAGTTAATTGAAGATGGCGTCAATTTGGCCTTAACCAAACCTCTGTTTGGGAATATTTAATGCTAGGCATGATATTGCATATAATTTGCATGTGTTGAGTCCAGTTGTAAGAGCAATATATAAGGAGGTTACTATCTCAGGAGTACATAAGTTTATATGATGCAGGCAGCTATACAAGAACCTTGAAGAGGCTGCAGCGTGGAAGGCCATGGGGTTTGACGTCCCTGAGAGCATCAATCCCATCTTCGTGGATAATAACGTCTACATGGACATGAAAAAACAGGTAGCGTATTAAAATATATTCGTAAACATTTATGGCTCAAGTTAAAACATTACACAATAGTCACTATTAATTATAGTAATGCTCATTGTAATTACTGGACTTTCATAATTCATTATATTACGTTAAATAAATTAGTTTGATCTTTGAGTGACTGTAAAAGTAAGTAACAATGACATGTTTAATTCATCCCAAAGTACGAAAGTACGTTGGGTTGTACGATAGTAGTAAGATGCGTTAATAGTACGATGCATGTTTAATGAGAATTCTCACGTTAAGTAGACCAAACATAGTTGTAAGAATATCTCCACTGTAGCAGAGAGTAGTTTAACTTGCTCTTTTACCAGGTGTCCGAATGTGCTGTTGGTTTTAACACCTTCATGACAAGAATGTCTCGCGACGAGGCACAGATGTTTGAGGGCCAAATACAGAAGACAGTGAAGGCCTTCTTTCCCGGCCTCTGCTCCATTAGTTGGATGCAACGGCAGCAGACGGGGGCCCTTCTGGCCAAATGTAACCTCATAGTGCGCACAGTGCAAGACCAAGTCACCCAGTACTTGAATGTCAACCAGAATCTCTCAAGCATTCTCATGAAAACTAAAGAATTGGCTTTATATACCAACAATGGCGAAAAGGGTCTACCAGAACGACGAATTTCAGGAAGACCTTATTAACCAGCTCGACACCACAATTAACATTGTGAAGACGGAGTTTCTTCAAATGGAAGATATACTGGATACCTTGTACAAGAAGTTAATAAACAGATCCATCGCCAAGTCTGAGGAGGCGTGGTTTGCATATGTGTTAAGAATTGACAATCTCCTCTTGGACTGCCAGAAAGAAATTTTGAGGAAATCTCTCTTGTCATTTGAGGGGATGTTAATGGGCTCCAGAAGTTGCCCGACAGAACAGCTTGCCTCGGTTTTTAAGCTTTCAATTAGTCTCACAAACACCAAAATCGTATGCAAGCCCTCAGTAAATCGATTACTAAAAATTGTGAATTCCCTTAAAACTCAGTTTTCTGAGAGTCTGGTAAAAATACCATGTCTTCTTCGGCGATTTGCTCTTGAAAAGGCTAAAGCTCACAACCATTTGGAAACTCTCGATGACGAACTTTGTGATAAGCTACAGAAAAAGTTGTCGGTTGAGTTCCAGATGCAAGTAGATAACTTGAAAGATAAATTGGAGCAGTGGCAAGAGTACCGCGATTTGTGGGAGGTGAATAGAAAAGAATTCTTCGAGCACTACCTCAAAAGTGCCAAGTCTGTCTATGTGTTCGAGACGGATATTATGACATTTGAAAAGAAAGTGAGAGAAATCGAAAATGTTGACGATCATTTGAAAGTTGGGACATTCTACATCAATTCTGTAAAGTTGAAGAAACAGCTCATTAAACTTTGCAGGTCTTGGATATCAGAGTTCGAAGACAATCTTTATAAGATAGCCTCACATAAACTAGAATCATTGTACACTTATAGCAAAGAAACAAGAGTCTTACTCACAAGCAATCCACAAGCCATACCTTCTCTTCTCTCTTCTGCTGAGGAATGTCATTTAGCAAGACAGCAACTAACGAATTACAGGAATGAGTTCGAGCCTGTCCGGGAGCAGTTCGAGGTACTAAAAAAGTATCATTACAAGTTCCCTTCGAGTGTAAACAAACGTTTAGCTCAGTTGGAGGACGAATGGGACGCTGTGGAGTCCTCGCTAACTAACAAGATACTTGAGCTGAACACGGCACTCGATACCTACAGGAAGGCATACACCGACCGCTCAGAATTAGTCATGGAAGAAGTTGAGGGTCTTAAGGTGCAGTTCAGGCAAATGCTGCCGACTAGATGTGACAAAACGGTTTTAGAGGCAACTGAAAACATTGGGAAGCTAAACTGTATGATGAGAGACATTGTCAATAAGTTGGTTATTAACGAGACTTTGGAGCTCCTATCACTTCCAGTGATTGAATTTCTCGAGCTCGCAGCCTTTCAGCATGACCTTGTGTCCGTAGAGAAAATGTGGAAACTAGTGGAGGAGTGGCAGAAGACCTGGGACACTTGGGCAGCAATAGTTGTTTGGGAAGTAAGTGCGGTTGCACTTCAGGACACGTTATCTACTTATGGTCACAAAATAAGGGCAATACAGCCTTTTGCTGCTTGTGCTGAAGGCGACTTTGAGGACAGATCTGCTCTGGGAGAGAGTGAATGGGAGTTTAAGGAGGAAATTTTATCTAGAATAGAATTATGCAAGCTTTTAGTGCCTCTTACGCTAAATCTACAAAACGCCAATCTTAAAGACCATCACTGGTCTCAGATAAAGTCTCTCGTCAAAACGGAATTTGATAAAGATTCAGAAGCGTTCACTCTTGGGTTCCTCCAGAAGCTCAATTTAACATCATACAAAAAAGAAATGACTGCCATCATGATAGATTCAACAGAAGAGACGAAGATTGTTAATGACATCCAAGATATAAGACACCTGGCCTCGCAGATAACTCTCAGCCTTAAGCCCATTGCCTCCATGGGTGTGTCTGTGGTCGAATCTACAGTGGAAGCAAACTCAGCTATTGCAGAACTGAATATGAGGCTGCAGATACTGTCTGCCTCACACCATGCCAGACCATATATAGCAGACATTGAGGATATTCGCTCCATGCTCTCATCTATGATAAATTTCCTTGAAAATGTGGAGGCGCTGCAAAAGAAGTGGGCCATGTGGGAGCCTTTCTTTCACGTGGCAGACGTGAGGCTTCACCTGATGCAAGCGACAGCGATCTTCGACTCTTTGAACGAGCGTTGGAGAAAGTTATCGACACTCATGGCCTCAGAACACTTCCTGAAAGCTGTTGCTCTTCAGGAGAACCTCCAAGAGGAAGTCAAGTTTTTGTCAGAAGAGTTTAACAACATCGCTCAACACGTCAAGCCTTATCTTCAAGACCGAAAAGAGCAATATTCACGATTTTGGCTTTTGTCTGATGACGACCTTGTCTCAGCCATATCTACTGTGTTGGACGGACAACATGCAAAGCCATTTCTGTCGAAGTTATTTACTAATGTAGCCAAAATAAAGCAGGAAAAAAATAGTCACTTAGGAGCACTGGAAATTATCGGAGTATATTCTAAAGAGGGCGAATTCCTCGAGCTAAATTCTTACATTCCCATTCTTGGTTCTTTTGACTCCTGGCTCAAGAACCTCTCTTCTGGCATAGAAGCAACACTTAAAGATAACGTGAAGCAGTGTAGAAACAGCATGAAGTCTGTTACGATGAAAGTAGATGATATTGTAAAACTATGGCCCATCCA
>WNGS01111181.1:31498824-31513788 GCA_020271785.1 Procambarus virginalis
AAATGATTTCCCTTTGAATCTGTATTCATTAGCGAACTGAAACCCTCTTTGCGGACAATATTAGAAGCCATCGAGTAGCCTCAAGCAATCAAAGGTGATAGATGACAGAGGAACCAGGAAGTTCGTGGTATAAAAGGTAGGTATAGCACAGGAGACTCACTCCGGCATCAGCCTCCACACACACACCTTCGACTTGGACAAAGGGCACCATGAAGTTCACTCTTTTTGATCGCCGACGCGGTGTTTGGGCACGTCGGCCACACACAGCGAGCAGTGACCACCTCCGTCCTGGTTTACCTGGTGCATGCTGCGGTGGCCACCCCTACCCAAAACACCAGCCTGAGTGCTGCCGTCAGCAAACTTCCAGCCACTGTTTCTTCACTTCAGACATCGCCAGCAACGGCAAGCCAAGAAGACTCAGAGATGCCGGAGGATTGGTTACAACCCGAGAGAATCTGTTCACCGCTCGTTCTCCTGGAGAACCACTTCACCCACTACACCTCCTTCCCAATGTCTTTAACTACTTTGAACCGCATTAATTCCTGCGAGGACTGGAAGCCGATAAACAAATAGTTGTTTTTGGACAGCCATCATAACTTGTTTCCGGAATGGCTAGCGGATGCCACTCTGGCCGGGGAGTGCCCTGGCAGCTGGTCAAACGAGAGTTTATCCCGGCACTGTGCCCCCTTCCATTATAAGAGGGCGGCTGTCTGTGTAACGGTCACAGCTGCTCGCGCGGGGGCGACTTCCAGTGCACGGCCGTCAGTCGCCGCGTCGAAGTATGGACGAGCGGACCCCACCACTACGGTGTGTTTCGCTCCCACATGGTGACCATGACGACAGCGTGTGTGTGTGCTCGGCGCCACGTCCCTCGAGGAGGTGAAGCAGAGTTCGGCTTGGGCCACTAGTTCCCCCCCAACACCCTCGAACCAAGAACCATTTCATCTTCATCTAAGAACACAGCCGTCGAGCGATTGTTTTATCATTTGGTGTTGATTGTAAAACAAAGTCACTTGCGTTTGTTCTGTTCTTGTCATTTCATATATTTGTTACACGGAAGAGATGTCACAGACTCATTGTTGTTTATGTAACGCGCGCGCGTGTGTGTGTGTGTGAGACGTGGTGCTGGGAAAAAGAGGTGTATATTTTCACAGATGCTGCTTCAATAGGTAGAAAATGTTACATTACTCGTCAGACAAGTGATGTGCCATTGTACATAGCTCGGCAGCGTGTCTAGTCTTCTTGTTGAGAAATGTGAAATTTTTTTATAATGTATTTAAATATTTATATTTTACGTGAGAATACTAGTCAATTTCATTTTCCCAAATATATAACAATCATGAAATAAACCAAGCTGATCACTGTGTCAAGAGAACTTGCTGAACACCCCTCCAGCGCCCTAGAACACCCCTCCAGCGCCCTAGATCTCCCCTCCAGCGCTCCTAACCCACTCCAGCGCCCCAGAACTCCCCTTCAGCGCCCTAACCCCCTCCACTCTCCCAGTACCACCTCCAGTGCTTCTGAAACTCCCTCCAGCTCCCCTGAACCCCCCCCCTCCAGCCTTCCTGAACCCCCTCCAGCGCTCCTGAATGCCCTTCAGCGCTTGTGAACCCCCTTCAGAGCTCGTGAACCTCCTCCAGCGCTCCTCAACCCCCTTCAGCGCTCAAGAAACCACCTAATGAGCTCCTGAACCCTCCATAATGTGCTATCGAACCCTGTACAGCGCTCATGATCTCCCCTTCCACCCCACCCCTTCCGCTCCTGACTCCCCTACAGTGCTCCTGAAACTCCTGCAACGCTTTTGAACACGCTACAGGTCTCCTGAACCCTACCAACGTTCCTGATCCCTGTAGAGTACTCCTGAAACCCTCTTGGTGTTCCTGAGCCCTCTACCGCATTCCTGGACCTCTTGCAATGCTTCTGAACTCCTACCATCTTTTTTGTAACTCCCTACCAGCTCTCCTGATCCCCCCTACAGCGCTCTTGAACGCTCTACAGCGCTCGTTAGTCTTCTACAGCGCTCCCGAAGCCTGTACAGCGTTCCTGAAGCCTCTTACAGTGCCATTCAACCCCACAGAGCTTCTGAAGTCTCTACAGCGCTTGTGAGTCTCCTTCAGTGCCCGTGAGCCTTGCACAGCGCTCCTGGACCCATTACAGTGCTCCTGAATCCCCCTACAGCACTCCTGAAACTCTCTGAGCACCTCTGAACTCCCTAGAGAACTCTCTGAAGCTTTCAAAACTCCTACAGCGCTATTAGACCCCGTATAACTCTCTTGAACTCACTACAGCGTTCCTGTACCCACTGAAGCGTTTATGAACCCCCCCCTACAGTGCTCCTGAACCTCACAAAATGCACCGGAACCCCCCTTCTACAGCGCTCGTGAACCCCTTCAACAGCGCTCTTGAACCCCTTCAACAGCGCTCTTGAATCCCTTCTTCCTGCGCTATCGAACCTCCTATTAGCGTTCGTTTTTGCAGGGATTCACCGCCTCCACTACGTAGAGCCTCAATAAGCCTCTGGCTGGTCCACAGTTACTTGTCTGTCGTTTTTGTGTCACTTAGGCGGTGGATGAGCATTTATGACCGGTATGTTGCGGTGGATGAGCATTTATGACCGCTATGTTGCGGTGGATGAGCATTTATGACCGGTATGTTGGCTTCAGTATCATTCTGGCCAATGTGTTTAACAACTTCTTGTGCACTTTTACATCTCAAATGGAAACTGATTTGGTTTGTAACTCTGGACTGTGTTAGACAATGTTCCAGTGGTCTGTTGGGCCTTTCTCCACCTGAACCCTCTTCCTGCTCATTATAAAAAAAAAACCTGATTGTGTGAACCTTCCTCTTGAAAGTTCTAACGATGAACCCATAAACTGCTTGATTACTTGCAGCACGTAAACAACTTGTTTATGGCCATGTATATAATCTTGTATAGTAGGCATGTATACTGAAGTATGATTTATCACTGAATTTGTTTAGTGTTTCTATGGTGGATAGAAAAAGGAGGTGCCTTGGTATGGGCTAATTGGTATATGTATCCTTTATTCTTTTGTTTCAAGTAATACCGATAACTGGCTTGTTATTCTATAGTTCACTATATTAAAATGTTGTTAAAATCAAACTGATATAATGTTCACATTTAAAAAAATATTTAAAGTCTGAATAACATTAATAAACCATCTGAGGTTGTGAGTGAAAGCTTTTGACGTACATAACAAGCATTTATTGATATTAAAACAAGAACACTTTTGAAGGTCGTTTTGTATGTAAACGTTCGTATCGTATAATGAACACAAAAGGTCACAATATCGTGACTGAAAATTATTCACCCAACCTACAAACCTGAAAATAAGGTAGTGAGACGTTTCGATCCGCTACTTGACAATGGTCCGAAACGGATCGAAACGTCGTCACCTACTCTATTTACAGATTTGTGGCTTGGTGTCTATATTATATAATGTTTTCTTAATGACAACAAATGTTCATCGCATAATTGGAGGCTGGCGACTCCTCTGCTGATATATCTGATCTGCAGTCTGTATCACTAAGAAAAATATGCGTGAACTTTTTAACAATAAAAAGTTATAAATCTATATATTCTCCTTCAATATCCCCAAGAGTAATATGTTAGTTCAGAGCATCATAGGCATCCTGCAAGTAATTAATCATAGACTCTTGATATAGAGTCGAATAGCAGTGTAGAACAAGTGAATATTTCCACACGAGGGTTTCTGGCTCCGGCAATTCCACTCACTCTCCACTCTCATGATTTCGGTTCCGTGGGGGTCGACCAAGCGAGCTCTGCGTCGTCAACCAACCAGCCCGCCCTCATCAACCCAGTCCGTCCTCATCAACCCAGTCCGTCCTCATCAACCCAGTCCGTCCTCATCAACCCAGCCCGTCCTCATCAACCCAGCCCGTCCTCATCAACCCAGCCCGTCCTCATCAACCCAGCCCGTCCTCATCAACCCAGCCCGTCCTCATCAACCCAGCCCGTCCTCATCAACAAAGGCCAATGATCATTCCACGCAGCTGCCAACCACTTGTCCCTGAATGAAAACGGTTTACTCACGACTAAAACAAATGACGCTTGAACATTTTCTTGCACAGTGCTATGTTGACGACCTCTGTTCGAAACATAACTCTGTAAATACTTCATCCATGTACTCATATACATATAATTTCCAACGAGAGAGAGAGAGAGAGTACGTACTCACTTGCATTGAGTACAAGTGAGTACATACTTGCACTCACATTTCTCTCTTACACACACACACTACACACCCAGGATGCAGCCTGTAGCAACTGTCTAACTCCCAGGCACATATTTATCGCTAGGTGAACTGAGACATCAAGTGAAAGAAACTTTGCCCATTTTTTTCAGCTTCGACCGGGACTCGAACATGGGTCCTTAGGAAAACAACCCAGAGCCCTAGAACCTACCCTACCCTACGTATATATTAAAAGTAGAGCGCTGTGTGTGAGTGTGTGTGTGTGTGTGTGTGTGTGTGTGTGTGTGTGTGTGTGTGTGGTGGTGTGTGTGTGTGTGTGTGTGTGTGTGTGTGTGTGTGTGTGTGTGTGTGTGTGTGTGTGTGGTGTTGTGTGTGTGTGTGTGTGTGTGTGTGTGTGTGCGCATGCGTTCGTGCGCACGCGCGCATATGCATTTTGGTGTAGACCTACGTATTATTTGCATTATACATGCATAAATGTATACATGCGTTTGTTGTATTCTATATGCCATTACGGGAGACCTGAAACCTTATAGGCTTCCCTTCCCTCCATGTAGCCACGGTTATCTGTGAGTCACCCATTGCCAGAGTCAATGATGCTAAACCACACTAATCAATGGGCACATCTTCCAAATCATAACTCTCCATTTATTAATTCTCAACCTCTAGCAGATCTCGCAATTCTTTAAATTGGTTATTTCTTAAGATGTTCAACGTGTGTGTATATACAAGAAAGACATCCCTTTGGATATATTGTTGGGCAAATTGTATAAAACATTTAGAAGAAGTCCATAATAAATTATACCGCTAACGTAAACTGACATAAACAATAAATTAATAAACATAAACAATTTCTTAATAAAACCCGCGTGAGTCTAATGGTTGCCAGGAACGCCGTCACCATGGTTACTGTAGCCGAGCAACCAAACAAAACATTTTGCAGAAATTCTAAACGTCAATAAAAAACTATTCATATTAGTTATTATTTAGCGTTTAGAAATAGTTTATACACGATTCAATATTTATTTGCATTGTGTTTTATTTTGATTTGCTATTCAAGAGAAAATATCGTACTTGCAAAAGTATATTTCGCAAAATGAAACCCCTCGACATGACGTCACTGGTAAACAAAGCCGAGTCAAGCAGTGGTTTACCAGTGTCGGAGATAGCCGAAGCAAGCAGTGTTATCAGGTGATTGGCATCTCGTAGACGATATCAGTGACCATTTACTTCTAGATAACTTGTGGATCAACCTGCCTGTCATAAAGTATATTTCATTAAGATAATGACACTTTTTACTGCTACAGTATGTAGATATTTTCGTTAAATATTACAGTTATCGTACGTACATATTCTTCCAGGCTCGGTACCTTCTTTTGATGATTGGTTGCTTTATAATAAGTTAATGTATAATGTAAGTTAAAGACAGCGAGATGCGTACATCATCTTACCCGATCTCTGCAGCCGTACACATTACGGCTACGAACTTCTGGCCATTGTGAACGGCCTGAAATCAAAGTCGCTTATAATTTATCAGCACGCGTGCCCCCGGGTACGTTGTAACCTGGAGGCATTACCCTTGGGGTATGTTGTCTCTTGGAATCATTATCCTCAGGGTATATTGTAACCTGGAGGCATTACCCTTGGGGTATGTTGTAGTTTGGAAGCATTATCCTCGGGGTATATTGTAACCTGGAGGCATTACCCTTGGGGTATGTTGTCTCTTGGAAGCATTATCCTCGGGGTATATTGTAACCTGGAGGAATTATCGAACTTAACATATTTGATATTGCCTCCAGTGAAGCACATACCACGTGTCAGCCATTAATTAAATGCATAAATTTTTATGAAAGGTGATGTGTCATTGAAACACTGAGTCCACATTTTCCCACTGCCTATTCTATAATGGGTTGATATTGCAGCATTTATACAATTAATTAATACCTACGACCTATAACACATTTTAAACATATATAATATAATAATTATACAACTGTAGACATATGAATCATATGAATTAAATGAATCATATAAATTAAATTATAATCCAGCAATACAAAAGTGGCAAACATAAAAGGAGGAAGAACTTTAGCAAAACTGGAAGGCGTTGTCCTGCAACCCGCTCTCGCACAAGACAGTACATATATGACTTATTGCTTATAGTCACTATTTGGCTGATTAATAAGTGCATATGTGGTATATGCCAAGTTGTCCTAAGAATCACTCTTCCCCCCACTTCAGTGATACAAAAGATCATTAACAGAACACTACAATCAAGCGAGAGCTTCCAAATAGCATGCTACCTTGGTGGTGTATGCTTTCTACACGTCTTTATGCTAACCAAAATAAATGCCAAGCAATAGTTTGGGAATAACAGACATGAAAGTCACCCCCTCCCCCAGACCCACCGTTGATGGTGCCCAGACCACACCGTTGATGGTGCCCAGAACCCACCGTTGATGGTGACCAGACCACACCGTTGATGGTGCCCAGACCACACCGTTGATGGTGCCCAGACCACACCGTTGATGGTGCCCAGACGACACCGTTGATGGTGCCCCAGACCACACCGTTGATGGTGCCCAGACCACACCGTTGATGGTGCCCAGACCACACCGTTGATGGTGACCAGACCACACCGTTGATGGTGCCCAGACCACACCGTTGATGGTGCCCAGACCACACCGTTGATGGTGCCCAGACCCCACCGTTGATGGTGCCCCAGACCACACCGTTGATGGTGCCCAGACCACACCGTTGATGGTGACCAGACCACACCGTTGATGGTGCCCAGACCACACCGTTGATGGTGCCCAGACCCCACCGTTGATGGTGCCCAGACCACACCGTTGATGGTGCCCAGACCACACCGTTGATGGTGCCCAGACCACACCGTTGATGGTGCCCAGACCACACCGTTGATGGTGCCCAGACCACACCGTTGATGGTGCCCAGACCCCACCGTTGATGGTGCCCAGACCCCACCGTTGATGGTGCCCAGACCCCACCGTTGATGGTGCCCAGACCACACCGTTGATGGTGCCCAGACCCCACCGTTGATGGTGCCCAGGCCCCACCGTTGATGGTGCCCAGACCACACCGCTGATGGTGCCCAGACCCCACCGTTGATGGTGCCCAGACCACACCGTTGATGGTGCCCAGACCACACCGTTGATGGTGCCCAGACCACACCGTTGATGGTGCCCAGACCACACCGTTGATGGTGCCCAGACCACACCGTTGATGGTGCCCAGACACACTAAAACGTCGCCAAGATGGACATGCCTGAGGAGGAGCCGCCGGAGTACGCTGATATTGCCAGGTGAGTTTCCCTTCCTGTGGTAGACGGCGGCTATACCATGATATATCCCGGTATACGACGACCATATCACGGTATATCCCGGTATACGACGACTATATCACGATATATCCCGGTACACGACGACCACATCACGATATATCCAGGTACACGACGACCACATCACTATATACGTCGACCATACTACGATATACGACGTCCATACGACTATATATATATATATATATATATATATATATATATATATATATATATATATATATATTGCTTCTAGGTGAACAGGCCCATTAGGTGATAGGAAGCGTGCCCAATCAATTCTTTCGAGTCCCTGGATTCCCAACTGTGAGTCGAGAACGAACCCAACACTACTTCAGAGACCCCCAAATATCACTATACAATGACTATATAGCACATACGACGACGATATAGCAGTATACGACGAACTTGTAATGATATATTGCGACCATATAACGGTATACGACAACCTTCTAACAGTATATATATCATGGTGACTTGATATATATACATTTGACTTCAAGACATTAGTCATGCAGTCAAGTGTTGGTAGACTTCATTTATAAAGTCAAACTTTGTTAGTCTAAGGGGTCGACTGTAAGCTGTAATATTCGTTCAGGTCTAAGAGTCGACAGAAAGATTAGGTCTAAGCTTTAGCAAAGTGATTTCGAGTTATAAAGGCTTAAAAAAAAAGAACCCTTCCGTTCAGGAACCATTCCATTCAGGAACCATTTCCATCAGGAATGGTCTTCGGTGGTATGAGATCGGACTCAACTTATGTGTGTTACATGTGTCAGGTTCAAGTTTTCTTTGTTACGTATTGAGGCCTAACTTTATTGTTTGGAGGTTGCTAACTTTATTTACTTGTTAACGTTAAGCCCCGGAAGCACCTCAAGGTAAGGGGGGGGGATTAAGTCTTGAGTATTTCGCTCCCAAGGCAGGTTCATTGAATTAATATGTGCTAATGTATAATCTTAAGCAATGAGATGTAAAAGTTTTAGGCGTGAAGGAATTATACACGATTTAATGAATTGAATCAGCAGTAGTGGACACCAACCAGCGTACAGCACGCTGACCATGCCAGTCAGGTCATGCAGGCGCTGACAGTGTTCACTTGTTTTTCTCCACAGCGAAGAGGAGGAGGAAGAGGAGGAAGAGGAGGAGGAGTTCGATGAGGAGGCGCACCTGGAGGCTCAGCGCTCGGCCCTAGAGCAGGAACTACTGACGGAGGCGGTGAGTAATATTTCTCGACCGTGGGACGGTAGCTCTCACTGTGTTTCCCACTTCTAAACTTCCCGTCACCTGTGCCTCTCCATCCTCTTTACTCAATATATATATATATATATATATATATATATATATATATATATATATATATATATATATATATATATATATATATATATATATATATATGGTGGCATGGGGCGCTTGTTCTCACCTAGTTTTACTTACCTAGTTGTGCTTGCCGGTGGGAGGGGGGGGGGGGGGTGAGCTTTTGGCGCCTTAATCCCGCCTCTCAACTGTCAACTGGAGTACAGATTCCTGAGTCTACTGGGCTCTATCATATTTACGTTTACAACTGTGTATGGAGTCTACCTCCACCACATCAGTGCCTAGTACATTCCATCTGTTAACTACTTTGACACTGAAAACAATTCTTTATAATATCATGTGGCTCATTTGGGTACTCAGTTTCCACCTGTGTCCCACTTGTTCGTGTTCCACCCATGCTTAATAGTTTGTCTTTGTCCTCCCTGTCAATTACTCTGAGAATTTTGTAGGTAGTGATCATGTCTTCCCTTACTCGACTGTCTAACAGGAACGTGAGGATTACCTCTTGTAGCCTTTCCTCGTAGCTCATACCAACAAGTTCTGGGACTATTCTGGTGGCATACCTCTGAATCTTCTCTAACTTTTTCATGTGTTTAATTAGGTATGGCCTCCAAGCTGGAGCTGCATATTCCAGGATTGGTCTGACATAGGTGGTATACAAGATTCTGAATGATTCCTTACACAAGTTTCTAAAGACAGCTCTTATGTTGGCCAATCTAACATCTGCCGTTTATGATATCCTTTTGATGTGGGCTTCTGGAGACAGGTTCGGTGTGATATTAACCCCAGATCTTTCTCTATATTTGATTTTTTTTTCAATATTTCACCTCCCAGATGTTACCTTGTGTTTAGCCTCCTGCTTCCTTCACCTAATTTCATTACTTTACACTTTCCTGAGTTAAACTTTAGTAGTCATTTTCTAGACCATTCGTCCAGTTTGTCCAGGTCGTCTTGCAGTCTCTGTCTATTTTCATCTGTCTTGATTTTTCTCATAATTTTTGCATCATCAGTAAACATTAAGAGGAATGAGTATTTTCTCTGGACGATCGTTTACATATATCAGAAACAGGATGGTCCAGTACAGAGCCCTGTGGAACCCAGCTGGCGACATCTCGCCACTGAGATGTCTCCTTCCCCACCCCCCTCACAGTTACTCGCTGGTTCCTATTGCTAGATACTCCCTTATCCACTGGAGCACCTTACCTTTTACTCCTGCCTGTTGCTCAAACTTTTGAAACAGACTTTTATGGGTACTGTGGCAAAGGCATTCTAACAGTCCAAGAAAATGTAGTTTGCTCTTCTTTCTCTTTCTTGCCTAATTTCTGTCGCCTGGTCATAGAATTCTATTAAACCTGTGAAACACTATTTACCATCGCTGAACCTATGCTGGTGGTGTGCTACAAAGCTCCTTCTCTCCAGATTCTATATGAACTTTTTCCTCACGATCTTCTCCATCACCTTGCATGGTATACGAGTTAGGGAAACTGGCTTATAGTTCAGTGACTATTGCCTGTCATCATTTTTTGTATATTTGGACTACATTAGCTGTCTTCTAGCTTTCCGGTAGGTCTCCTGTTTCCAGTGACCTGTTATACATCATAGAGGCTGGCACACTTAGTGCTTCTAGACCCTCTTTTAGTATCCATGATGAGATTCAGCCAGGCCCAACAGCCTTTGTCACATTCAACTCTAACATATTCCTTTTGACTTCCTCACTGGTGTGAGCTCAAATTCCTTCAAGGTTGCTCGGTTTGCCGCCTCCTCTCTTAGTACAAGGGCTTCTCCTTGCTCTATTATGAAGACCTCCTGGAATATCTTGTTGAGTTCTTCACACACCTCCTTGTTATTCTCTGTGTATCTGTATGGTACACAAACCTGGGATACACATGATATCATAGTCTCTTGAGTCATCTGTATGACATTCATCTTGGATACACACATATGATTATCTTCACGTGTGACACTGTGTGACATTTTTAAGGATACTCTTGGCAGACACCTGACATTTTAAGGATACTCTTGACAGACACCTGACATTTTAAGGATACTCTTGACAGACTCCTGACATTTTAAGGATACTCTTGACAGACACCTGACATTTTAAGGATACTCTTGACATACACCTGACATTTTAAGGATACTCTTGGCAGACACCTGACATTTTAAGGATACTCTTGGCAGACACCTGACATTTTAAGGATACTCTTGGCAGACACCTGACATTTTAAGGATACTCTTGGCAGACACCTGACATTTTAAGGATACTCTTGACAGACACCTGACATTTTAAGGATACTCTTGGCAGACACCTGACATTTTAAGGATACTCTTGACAGACTCCTGACATTTTAAGGATACTCTTGACAGACACCTGACATTAGGTGACAACAATACCAAGGGGGGGGGGGTGGCATATACCCGCACGAAACAAGTTTCTGATGCAAGCCAAGTACTTACTCGCAATCTGCCATTGCATAAAAGACCCACGTATGATGCACGAATTCTGGCACATTCAGATGTATACCAGACAGTCACCTGACAAGCATCAGTACTGAACTTGGTGCGCCAAACAATCTCTACGCAGCGTAATTATCAAGCGATATCGTGGCACATTATTGCGTATTTTTTAAAACACTGTTTCACTACGGTATTTACTGCCGATAATTCAGGGTGTTAATATTCCATACAGCTGGATCTGGTGGAAGCGCTGACGCAGCTTCCGGAGAAGTCCCGACTCAAGTGGACGCCCCACCACAAAAATCTTGCCACTAGTTTCCTTCGAGACCCAGCTGAACATATCCTCTGCTGCTACGTCGTCAGGTAAGCCGGCGTTGGTTACTCTTCTCCCGCATGGGGTTGCAACCCGTCCTCGCAAATTCGTATAGTCAATATTGACTTATTAAATATGTGCATAGGTGACATACTTAACATAATAGTTTCCCTTGAAAAGCTTCATAGAAAACACCGACCTTACCTAACCTACTTAGTATTTTAAAATAAGCATCTTATAGCTTCGTAATTACAATTGTTACTTAACCTATTATAGGTATAGGTTAGGTAATAATTGTAATTACGAAGCAATAAGATGCTTATCTTAACATACTAACAAGGTTAGGTAAGGTCGGTGTTTTCTATGAAGCTTTTCAAGGTAAACTATTATGTTAAGTATGTCACCTATGCACATATTTAATAAGTCAATATTGACTATACGAATTTGCGAGGACGGGTTGCGTTAGTTTGGCTCCGGTCCTTGGCCTGCTTCGCTAAGAAAGGACATTCCATCCACTTTTAATTCCTCTGAAGCGGTAAGCTCGTGTAGGCTACGGTTCTGTGGTGCCTACCTTGTTTAACAGATACTCTGCATTCCCTTGCACCATGCCAGATCAACTCCATCTCTCTTTGCTTCTGCATTGGCTGAAAGGTTGGCTGCTGTCCATCAATCCAATTATAAGAGTTCTGCATTTTATTACAGTTTTAAGAACAAATTATGGTTTACAAGTGTACTAAAGTGTACTCGTGGGTATAGTGTGATGAGGTGTATACCTGTACAAGTCGCTGATGCACCCACGTCTGCACTACTGAATCTGAACATTGAGCGCCGTTAAAGGAACATGTGCGCTTTGGAGAAAGTTTAACACCGAGCGACAAAAATCATCCCAGAGCTAAGTCGACGCTCATACCAGGAACGATTGAGGGCCAGAAGACTAGCACCAGGCAGGACAGGCCTCCCCTCGTCGAGACCATTAACATACTAAACAAGTTGGAGGATATTAATCCAATGCACTTTTTGTCAAAGGTTCAAATGTAATGCATACAACAACTTCAAGCTCAACAAGTCACTCTGTGGGACAGAAAACAAAAGATGCTTTTTTCACTCATAATGTTATAAACCCATGGAACCTCATACCCACAGAAACTCTAAATTAATAGACAACTCTTCAGTTTAAAATCCAGTTGGAAAAAAAATCCTCAGGAACAATGGGGGGGGGGGGCTTTTAATAATCCACAGGCTTCTTGTCCCCACGGAGGACAGTAGAAATTTAGGTAAACTGTGTGAAGGTCTAAATTAGGAAGGTATTCAATTCTCTCCTGTCAAGAGAAGAGGAGTTTAATTGTTCAAGTCTGAAGAGGTTTCGTGGGATAACCAATCATTAGGCTATCTCCGGGTCAGGTTAGAGGGAAGTGTGTGGGTTCCTTTAGCTATAGATTTAGGAAGCAAACATCGTGGGTTATATTCTGTAAAAAAAAAATCCTGAAATATGGAGTAAAGACATTGTTCCATAAATCAGTTCATAATTGTTAAATGCCTCCGTATATATATTTTAGAGTATATTAGTACTAGATGTGTTTAAAGTAATTGTTTGTAAAATAAACTCTCTTATTTCGGGATCATTTATTCCGTTTTTATTAATTTGACTGTTTCTATACATATGTCAAGTTCAAGTAAGTTTACTGAGATAATAATACACGTTCCCAAAGAATAGAATAGCTTAAGCTATTCCTATCCCACATATATCTAGCTGATAACTTTTAATAAAATAGCCTCCATTATTTGCTATGTTTAGTAAATGATTCAGCCTCCTTGATAAACCGAGGTTACAATTTTGCCTAATCTGAGAAATTCAATTAGGTCTTATTAGAGTGAGGATAATGCTGGTATTAACAGTCACACAGGGCAGAGGATCATACACAAGACAATATGTCTAAACTGTAGGCTGAAGCACATATATATCATGGTTACATTCAATGGACGAATATGTAAATACATTAATGCAATAGTTTGTTGTGTCGGCGACAGGAGCTGTGGGAAGGTGCGGCTGGCTGTGAGTCTGAACCTGCCTGTGGGGCCCGTGGGAGTGGTGTGGTACTTCATCAAGCTGGGCCTCCAGCCTCGCATCACCGCCCTCAACTTCAAGGACAGCGTTAGGTAGGTGGCAACACCTGGGGGTGGCCTGTGGGTGGCAACACCTGGAGGTGGCCTGTGGGTGGCAACACCTGGAGGTGGCCTGTGGGTGGCAACACCTGGGGTGGCCTGTGGGTGGCAACACCTGGGGGTGGCCTGTGGGTGGCAACACCTGGGGGTGGCCTGTGGGTGGCAACACCTGGGGGTGGCCTGTGGGTGGCAACACCTGGGGGTGGCCTGTGGGTGGCAACACCTGGGGGTGGCCTGTGGGTGGCAACACCTGGGGTGGCCTGTGGGTGGCAACACCTGGGGGTGGCCTGTGGGTGGCAACACCTGGGGGTGGCCTGTGGGTGGCAACACCTGGGGGTGGCAACACCTGGGGGTGGCCTGTGGGTGGCTACACCTGGGGGTGGCCTGTGGGTGGCAACACCTGATGGTGGCAACACCTGGGGTGGCCTGTGGGTGGCTACACCTGGGGGTGGCCTGAGGGTGGCAACACCTGGGGGTGGCCTGTGGGTGGCAACACCTGGGGGTGGCCTGAGGGTGGCAACACCTGGGGGTGGCCTGTGGGTGGCTACACCTGGGGGTGGCCTGTGGTGGCAACACCTGGGGGTGGCCTGTGGGTGGCCTGTGGGTGGCAACACCTGGGGGTGGCCTGAGGGTGGCAACACCTGGGGGTGGCCTGTGGGTGGCAACACCTGGGGGTGGCCTGTGGGTGGCTACACCTGGGGGTGGCCTGAGGGTGGCAACACCTGGGGGTGGCCTGTGGGTGGCAACACCTGGGGGTGGCCTGTGGGTGGCTACACCTGGGGGTGGCCTGTGGGTGGCAACACCTGTGGGTGGCCTGTGGGTGGCAACACCTGGGGGTGGCCTGTGGGTGGCAACACCTGGGGGTGGCCTGTGGGTGGCTACACCTGGAGGTGGCCTGTGGGTGGCAACACCTGGAGGTGGCCTGTGGGTGGCAACAATAACCGGAAAAGTATATATATATATATATATATATATATATATATATATATATATATATATATATATATATATATATATATATATATATATATACATATGTCGTACCTAGTAGCCAGAACGTCGTACTCGGCCTATTATGCAAGGCTCGATTTGCCTAATAAGCCAAGTTTTCAAGAATTAATATATTTTCTCTA
>WNGS01111181.1:31521534-31588234 GCA_020271785.1 Procambarus virginalis
TCCTTGTCCAACATTTATTTTAACATTTGACGAGTGTTTGTGTAGGGACTTACAATAGTTTTGGTGAATATCATAATTTGTGTCCTAAATAAACTCTTGTTAAATTTTGCCATCTGTTTGAGTCACTCGCCTTCCCCTTTGTCATCTCGAGCTCTGGAAGCCCCCCAATCCTCTAGGTTCAGATAATTAACATTGCGGTCATTGAGTAATTACCATATAGAAGAAAGCACTTGCCTTATCCATTCAGTAATGTCTCCTACTTATATGCTGTGCATGCATTTCAGTAAACAGGATGGTGGCGGCGTTAGTTAATAAGTTTGTCTCTGTTTAGCATTTCCTTGGAAGGTGCCCATTGATTAAGGTGTAAACTATCAGGTGGTATCACATATGTCAGTTCCAATGGTCTTGAATAGTTTAACAGTGTTTATTTCCCATTTTTGCAATAAACATCGTGTTGAAATGAACGTATAACATACTCAGGGGGGGGATTGACAGTGGACATAGACGAAATGTTCACACGGAATAGTAACCAGAAGCGAGGGGACATGGGTGGGTGCTGGAAATTCAGATGATCACAGATCGATTAGGAAGTTTCTTTTAGAGTGAGGAGTAGTGGAAAAATGGGAAGTGCACTTAAGGAGCAAGTGGGTGGAAAGCAAATTCCTTATAAATTTTAAAAGTAGGTATGATAGGGAAATAGGACTGGGTCATTGCTGTAAATAAAAACCGATGGCTGAAAGGTGATCCAAGAGTCAGCTGATCCTGCAGACAAAGAGAGTGAGTACAAATAGTGAGTACATACACAACTGATGATAGGAGTACTGTACTCAAATTCACTTCAAACGATAAGAAAGTGTGCAAGACCTCAGTAAGAAATTCCAGGAGGTCTTCACAGTAGAGCAAAGGGAAGTCCCAGATATAAGAGAGGGAATGTCTAACCAAACACCACTAGATAGTTTGTGATTACTAGGGGGAGGTGAGGAAGCATCTGCTAGAGTTGGAAGTGACAAAGGCTATAGGCCCGGATGGAATCTCACCATGGATACTGAAGTGAAGGAGTATAAGCTCTGTGCTTGCCACTCTCCATGGTGTACAGCAAATCCCTGGTAACAGGTGAAATGCCAAAAATTTGAAGACGCCAATGTAGTCCGATTATACAGAAAGGTGAAGGCAAGAGGTACTGAACAACAGGCCAGTGTCCCTAACTTCATAACATGCAAGATAACGAGAAGATTGTAGAAAAAAACTAGTGGGACATCTGCAGCTGAAGAACTTTGTAACACAACATCAGCGTGGGTTTCATTGATGGCAAATCATGCTTCACAGGATTAATTGAATTCTAAGACCAGGCAACAAATTCAGGAAGAAGAGAGGGCTCGGTAGATGCATATTTTGGATTGCCAGAAAGCCTTTGACACACCTGGAGGTGCAGGCAGGAGTAAAAGGAAGGTACTTCACTGGATAAGGAGTACCTAAGCAACAGGACAGCGAGTCACTGTGAGGGTGAGATCTCGGAGTGGCGAGGCGTCACAGTGGAGTCCCACAAGGATCAGTCCTTGGACCTATACTGTTTCTGATATATATAAATGATCTTTCAGAGGGAATAGACTCGTTCCTCTCAATAGTCCCAGAAATAAGAGGCATGAGTTTACGAGGAAAGGCTGCTTGAAATGCACCACACGTCGCTGGAAGACAGAAGAACTCGGGGAGACATGATCACCACATACAAAATTCTCAGGGGAATTAACGGGGTAGACAAGATGTATATCTACACGTGTGGTAACACACAAGGGAAACAGGTGGAAACATAGTACTCAGAGGAGTCACAGAGACATTGGAAAGAACTTTTCAGTATCAGAGTAGTTAGAAACGGAAGTATTAGGAAGTGATATGGTGGAGGCAGACTCCCTACATAGTTTAAATGTAGATATGATAGAGCTCGAGAAGCTCAGAATCTGTACACCAGTACATTGACGGTTGAGAGGCGGGACCAAAAACCAAAGCTCAACCCCTGTAAGCACACCTAGGTAAGCACGAACACACACACACACACACAGATATAAGAGGCCCTGTTGCGCAGTAGCCTATTGCGCCGGCATATAACCAAAATCACGGGTTCTGTTTACATCTGTTTCACATCTGTCACCTCTGTTTACATAGCAACACACATATATATATATATGGTACCTGGGAGTTAAACAGCTGTTGTGGGTTACATCATGGGGAATGGTCAACAAATTCACTAGTAAAGATATAATATACGAAAATAGAACGGGAATCATCGCTTCGGATAACTGGCGGTTGGAATATAATCTTAAAAAAAAATCGATGCTGCAGATAAGATCGAGACCCCCCACAGATAAGAGATGTCTGCGATCAGTAGTTCTGAGAAATAGGAGCGACTCGAGTATGTATCTGTACCCCGTTTAGCGAGGGAACAGCGACCTCTTGGTGGAGGTGAGTGAGGAAGTACTGATGCATCAGCACTGCAAGTAACAGTTTGTGTAAATTATGATCAACTTTGTAAATGGTGTATGTTCTCTGGACCTCTTTGCTCGTGTATCCTCTATGTCACTCTGCTCATGTGTCCTGTGCGTTACTCTGCACCTAAGCGGACGCAGATGCAGATTCATGTTCATATTCAAATGAGTGTAGATTCGTTCGTTTATATCAATGTTTGCTCAGTAATTTCATCGGCTTGCATACATTAGGCTAGCTCGCTCCTTCATCTACATTATACAGGGACAAGACTAGATCAAAATATACTTGAATAACTTGTGTAAACAAAAATGAACGTTTACATGACCATCCAACAAGAGAGAGAGAGAGAGAGAGAGAGAGAGAGAGAGAGAGAGAGAGAGAGAGTAGAGAGAGAGAGAGAGAGAGAGGGAGAAGAGAGAGAGAGAGAGAGAGAGAGAGAGAGAGAGAGACGCAGAGAGTGGCGAGATTGCGGGAGAGAGGATAGAGGCGATGAAGAGAGAGCTGAGAGAGAGAGTGAGAGAGAGATGAGCAGAGAGGAGAGAGAGAGAGAGAGAGTAGAGAGAGAGTGTGAGGAGAGAGGAGGAGAGAGAGAGAGAGAGAGAGAGAGAGAGGAGAGAGATGAGAGAGGAGGAGAGGAGGAGAGAGAGAGGAGTAGAGAGAGAAGAGAGGGAGAGAGAGAGAGAGTGAACTGCCCGTGAAGAGCAAATATGGGAATGAATCCTTTACATTAAATAACATGCAAATACTGTATATGGAGACAAGCGACTTGAGAATGGTCCAAGGACGGACCGAAACGTCGTCGTCCCTTCAACTTCTAGTGTGGCTGGTCAACATACTTCAGCCACGTTATTGTGACTCTTCGCCTGCCTATACTGTATATTGATATTTCACCAGGAACCAGCTCATTGGATACATCCAGTACTCTCACTCTCACTCCCCCACAACTCACAACCAAATTTCGCTTATAACAACTCGGATGTTTCTGATGTCTAAGACCCAAGTGTTAACAATCACACTGTTAACAGTCAGCTCTGGTTCGTACTTACACTGGACTGGCTAATTTTTACAGCTTGAGCTGCTAGTGATAAGAACCACTTAAACTACATGTTATACTGTGAAATTCATAGTTGAAATGAAAGATTAACCGTTCAATACGTGGGTGAAGGAATGGAAGGGGGGGGGGGTGTATGCGGAATGAATGAATGATGACCAAACCACACGGGTTTGAAGTGAAGGAACGACGACGTTTCAGTCCGTCTTGGACCATTCTCAAGTCGATTGAATGAATGAATTAAATACAAGACAAGATACCCTTTGGGTGAGCTTTGAAGTGGGTATAGTTGAAGAGTAGCCTGGTGAGAGGAAACGTCGAAGTTGGAGAGACAGAGCCAGGGCTAACCCAGCTGCACGGCGGAAATGAGGCTCTCAAACACCCAGACTGGCTTAGGCTAGGAGGCAGAGTCCCAAGTCATTGTCGGCGAAGCGAGGACTGCTTTCCTCTTGAGATGTGGAGTCTTCTTTCTTCTAAGGAGCTGAAGTCTTCTTTCTGCTGTGAAGCTGGAGTCTTCATTCTTCTGTCTCTCTGCCTTCTACGTTGGTCTGCCCCAAAGCTTGCAGGGATTCCACCACTTATAAACGAGCAAAATTAGGTCCCCATCCCCCTAAAGAGGGAGAAGAAGGCAGTTGCCTTCAGTAGGTCTTAGTTCTACAGTTGGTTTGGTTAGGAGTCATTTCCTCTTAGGCTTTTTGCTCGACGGTGCTTCTACATAAGAACAAAGGCAACTGCAGAAGGCCTATTGGCCCATACGAGGCAGCTCCTATTTATAACCACCCAATCCCGCTCATATACATGTCCAACCCAAGCTTGAAACAATCGAGGGACCCCACCTCCACAATGTTACGCGGCAATTGGTTCCACAAATCAACAACCCTGTTACTGAACCAGTATTTACCCAAGTCTTTCCTAAATCTAAAAAATGACCCACTAGATACTCAGATTAGTCGCCGAAGCTTCAGCGTTCAAGCAAGCTCGGCATCTCACCCATTTAAAGTGTTCTTTCACTGTTGTTGGTATGTTTACGTCACCTTCAGAGGGGCGCCATACAAGGGTGCATATTATGTGCTTTAGGGCTTTCCTGTCTACTCGGGTTACAGTCTCGTCGTCATCTGTGTGCTTTTGTGTGATCGTCAGGTCTATCACATCGAGGACAGCCAATGGAGAGGCTGGGTTCCTTGGGTTGAAGAGTATGAATCTGCGAGGGGTAGACAGTTTTCTGTAGTTACTGCTCTGAACGATTCTTGGTCGAAGGCTGTGTAAGAATAGCCTACCAAGTTTTCTATGATCTGGTTCCGGACTGGTACTTGAATTCCGCCACTCTTGGGGGTATTGATTTAATGCTCCCATCTTGAGGGACACATAGAGATTGAATAATTTCCCTTTGGTCTCATAGGGGGTGAATAATTCCGAGGTCGTTGGTTCTTCAATTGCCTCAGTATCCATTGCTGTCCTCGGGACCGGGTCAGGCATTTATGTGACTGGTGGTGGTTGGCTTGCAGGTTCGGTGACAGGTGGTGGTCCAGCAGGTGTTGTGATCGGTGGAGAAGCTGGTGAAGTGCTGGCGCTTGCCGGGTCCGGGTTGACGGGTATTACTGGTGTAGGGTTGGCCTCTGGTGGAGTAGAGCAGTCGGTAAACATGGCCTTTGGTATCACAAAGGCGCTAGACACTAGTTAGCGCCAGTAGACCTGTGCTTGCTTGGTGAGGAAGGGTAGGGTGAGGGGGTGGAAGGTTGGGTCACCCATAATGGCAATTTTTCTTTGTCGGGATATTCCTGCGCGGGCCCTAAGCCTCTGACTAGCCCAATGAGTGTGTTACTCATGTCTACCATACGGTGGATGAGTGTTTATGATCTGTGTGTTGGCTTCAGTAAGATCGTGTCCAATCGTTATAACAACTTCTGCTCTGTTAAATCTCAGTGGCAATCGTATCTGGTTTGTAACTCTGTAATAGGCTCCCGGTAGTGCAGTCGGGTTCGTTCTCGACTCACAATCGGGTTCGAATCCTGTGCGGAACAGATATAGTTGCTCGTATTTTCTATCACCTAATGTCTCTGTTCACCTAGCAGTAAATAGATACCCAAGAGTTAGTTTGTTGTGGGGGGTTGGGTCCTGGGGGAGGATCAGTAGTTTGTCCTTGGGGAAGTGGGGGGACCTCGATATGAGCCAATATGTATAAATACACTGGCTGCCTGTCCCCCGACACAACGAATTATGTGTTAGATATTTTTCCAGTGGTCTGTCGGGCATTTCTCCAAAATGCTGATATTTCCTATATTCTTCTGGAACCTGTAAGCCTGTTTCCTCGCCGAGCCTGATGCGTTTTATTATTATTATATTGGTATATTATTCTTATTTATTATTATTATTATTATTATTATTATTATTATTACTTTCTACCACAGACGTGGCCACACATTCACAATGCCAACCAGCATATATACATTTTCTTCTGTCCTGCATGGACAGGGTGAGAGATCTGGTAAACATATAGTTCAGGCATTTATTGAACAGTCGACCACAGACGGTGATTGCAGAGGTTATAAAAATGCTAATCTAACCTACATACAGAAATACATAAATACAGAGTTACGTCTGCCCCTACATAAACAGTGTTCAATGTGTCCTTTTTCAGGAGCCTCATTGCACCTGACTTTTCAGAAATTAAATTTCATCCAAAGACAAAATAAACTCATTGATTATTATTATTAACATCTTTATTGACAAAATTTAATTACAATTTTGCCTAATCTGAGGATTTCAATTCATTGATAAGACATCTGGCGGTTTTCGACTTGAAAAAGTTGGCTTTATCTCCTGACTCTCAATACAATACTTTCGCACCACTTGACGAGGCTGTAATTTGAAGTGCTAGTGTCTTGGACTACAGCGTGCAAACCTAGACCATGCCACCTAACCTCGTGGTCAATGCATTCGTTCAACGAGCGTTCAAATTGAGGTGCTTCAATTTCACTAAACTTCCATACTATGGACGCTGGTGTGCAAACCATCTGCACTTACTATTGCTATAGTAAAATAACATATTACAATCTACAGGGTGTGTCACAAATGTTTGACCAGTTACGTGCCACTACCTTGATATCGCTTTTCACGTGTCAATGAAACGTGAAAATATCTCAGCTATATTTCAGGTCCATGAAGTTATTTTCACGTTTCAATGAAAACTGAAATAACTTCATGGAGCTGAGATATTGTCCCATCAATTCAAGCCAATCACGTTAAGGAAATAGGGGTTTTCTTCTATAGTAATAATACAAATTAAATACTAATAACTTATCCTGACCCCTTCCAAGTGCTATATAATCGTAATGCTTGGCGCTTTCTCCTAATATTCCTCCATCCCATACCAACACAAGAATGTGTGAATTTTTTTTATTTTCTACCACAGACGTGGCCACACATTAACAACGCTAACCAGAATATATACATTTTCTTCTGTC
The DNA here is from genome assembly GCA_020271785.1 of Procambarus virginalis. Lineage (NCBI taxonomy): Eukaryota > Metazoa > Arthropoda > Malacostraca > Decapoda > Cambaridae > Procambarus > Procambarus virginalis. Next base: position 31,528,531 of record WNGS01111181.1, read on the forward strand.
CTCCATGGACAGGGTGAGAGATCTGTTAAACATATAGTTCAGGGATTTATTAAACAATCAACCCCAGAAGGATACTGTAGTGCTTTTAAAATGCTAATCTAACCTACAGACATAATGTGTGATTGAAGGATACTCTGAAGGACTTATATTGGCCCACACGAGATAGCTTCTATTTATACTCAACCCAATTTATTCACAAATATGTCTCTCCTACGCTTGAAAGGACTCTTCCTCCTTTACAGGGCCCGGGGTAACCTCCGACTGATCTCTGCTTTAACTATCGTCTCCCCCGTTTGGTGAAGATGCCGGGGGGTTTGGACATCCGTAACCTGGTGGGGAGCGTCATCAACGCCGTCAAGAGTTCGGCCAACAGGGTGTGTGCAGCCTCTTGCGACGGCCTGGTGCTCAGGATGCACTACCGCTGGACCTTCTGCGTCCTGCTGGGGGGCTTCTTCACCACCTGGTACTCCTGGTAGGTGTTGGCACCGACACTCTGGTTCAATAATTAGCTGAAGGTAGATTGATTGATTGATGAAGATTAAGCCACCTAAAAGGTGGCACGGGCATGAATAGCCCGTAAGTGGTGGCCCTTTGGAGCCATTACCAGTATCATTAGCTGATATTGGAGATCTGTGGAGGTGCGACTGCACCCTGCGTGACGGGGAGATGTCTCCCCCCGTGCTGAAGGTAGCGTATGTTGTTGTTTTTAGATTCAGCTTCTCGGAACAAAAGTTGCAAGTAGCACGGGTTATGGTGAGCCCCGTAGAAGACTTATCTGGCACTGGAGCGGGACTGATTGATTGATTGATAAAGATTAAGCCACCCAAGAGATGGCACGGGCATGAATAGCCCGTAATGCAGCGGGACTGAAACTGAGGTTGCGTATATAGTTCACTAATATGAATCCCTACCCTGACCCTTCCCTACCCAGGTAGCGCTGGGGATTCTTCAGGTGAGGTCGGGACAACTTAAACTGGGATAACTCCCAAGTTAGGTATAACATGCGTTGGGTGACTTTATACCAAGTCTTTTGCACTCTCCCGAGTGCTTTGCCAAGGTCTGAGTGTGTGATTAGGACCAGACTTACATCTTATCGTCTGATGATGATGATGGGGGGGGGGGAGTTGGTGTGGAGAGGAAGGTGGGGGGTGTTGTGGAGAGGAAGGAGGGGGAGGGGGTGTTGTGGAAAAGAAAGTGGGGGTGTTGTGGAAAGGAAGGAGGGGTTAATCCTGGACCATTCTCAAGTCACAAGCGACTTGAGAATGGTCCAGGACGGACCGAAACGTCGTCGTCCCTTCAACTTCTAGTGTGTGGTCTGGTCAACAAGGAAGGAGGGGTTAATCTTAGTCGGGATGGGGTGCCTTAGCTAATGCAGTAGAGGGTAATTTATCAAGATTGTTAATAGGATTGTGATCTGGGTTAGTACTGGCGGGGAGACTGTTGTAAACATGATAACTGGTCTGGGAAAGCGGAGATTTAGGAATTTGGATTTGTTTAGGAATTAGGAAAACTAAACAAAGCGGATTTGTTTAGGAAAAACAAACAAAGAGAAAATGGTTTACCTCAAGTAGTGTTTAGAACTATAGTTTCAAGAATATTTTAGTAGCAGTAAAGCATGATTAATATTATATTAAGTGTATATTTTACTTGTTTGTCGCTCTGATTATCAGCATTAATTCATGCTTGTTTTACAAAAAATTATTCACCTTAGTTGAACATGTTATTTTAATGAAGTTAAATTCACAAAAATACTCAATTATACATTCACATACATAGAAACAAATTCAAATTCACAAAGCCTAAGGTAAACAGAAAACGTAGATATGCCACATTGAGCATCACTAACAAGGATGTCCTCTGTGTAACTGTCTAATTTTTGTGAGTTGTTCCTAAAGACCTTCTTTGATGTATTGTTTGTTTTGCTTCAGGTATCACCGTGACGTCATTAGCTGCGTCTCTCACTTCAACGCAGAGACCCAAGTGCGTCTAGATTACATCAACATCTGCCTCTCCTACCCCTACGTCGAGGACGACGGGGTCAGGCGTTACTTGCTCTTCTACCGCTGGATATCCTGGTCGTTCCTGTTCCTTGCCGCGGTCTACTACATCCCGCGGAAGATGTCTAAGAGCTTTGATAACAGCAGGTGCAAGAAACTGTTGGAGGACCTGGCAGCGAACGCTCACCATTACGAGAGGGTCGAAGCCCAGCTGGTGGAAAAGGCGGCCCATTACATGCTTGTCAACCTTAGGACCCACGACGGTCTTTATTGGAAGTACCTTTGTGTCAACGTCGTCGCGCTCTTAGTTGATGTCTTTGCCTTGCAATTCTTAGACTTCATCTTGCAGGGACGGTTCATTCAGTACGGCATCAAGTCGTATCCATTCGATCGCGACCCGCAAACATTCTCGGACTACATGTCGCAAACCTTTCCCCCGTTTGCCTCTTGCGAGCTCTCCGCTGAGAACCAACTGGTCAATAGACGAACCGAAAAGTTTGGTTGTCACCTAACCATCATGGAGTTGTACGAGAAGGTGTTCTTAGCCCTGTGGGTGTGGCTGATTGTGCTGTGCTTGGTCACGTGTTGCTACATAATCTTTCTCTTCCTGATGTGGTTGCCTTGGGTGCGGGTGCTGCTCATCCGTATTGCCAGACCCATCCACGGCACCGACAAGGTCCGGAAGATTAGCCAAGACGTGGTCAGCAACTGTAAGATCGGAGACATTTACCTTCTCTACCGGCTGAAACAGCACCTCAGCCACGTTATGTTCTACGAACTGACTGTGCGTCTGTCTAACCCCAGCCTGTATGATAGGACGCAGAAGCACAAACCAGAGGCCCCACCGGAAAACAATGACAAAATGCCGCCGGGCGACCTGGTGACCACCACCGCGAGGAATCGACGATCTAACGTAACACTGGATCCCAAGGTGGATCCCCAGTATCTGTACCAGCTCCTGGGAAGCCCAGAATTCCTGGGTAAGCCTCCGAATCAGAACCATACAGCAACCAAGAAAAATACGAGCATTCTCATGGAGTAACTGTCAGAGGTGTATCTCGGGGCACGCAGTGAATATATATGTGTGTCTATATATATATATATATATATATATATATATATATATATATATATATATATATATATATATATATATATATATATATATGACATGCTTGTGAACCCATACACAAAGGACTAATGGAGGGAGGAGCGTCAGTACAACAATATAAACCTGTGATATTCCTTAATAATAATAATAGTAATAATAATAGTAATAATAATAATAATAATAATAATAATAATAATAATAATAATAATAATAATAATAATAATAATAATAATAATAATTTATTCACAAGAAGGCACAATGGGTTAGTGAGATTACATAAAATTGGTATGTGTACATTCTTGCAAGGCCACTAACACGCATAGCGTTTCGGGCAGGTCCTTAATCTAACATATCAGGTAAGGTGAAAAGGTACATTGTGGCAAGGTTTCACATAACAAAATAACTGTAATATCAATTGGCAGAAGTGATTTACACAGGTAAACATGTGTAAACCTACTGGGTTAAAAGTACACACAGTGAAACTCTTTAAGTGTATGTTTGCTATTTTGTGTGTGTGTGTACACAGGAGAACTTTGCTTTATATATTATATATCTGTAAATAAGTATATAATGGTTGATGGCATTTAGCATGCTGTCCTCGCCCAGTCGGAAAATATGAGGTATTTTTTTTTTTTAATGAAGACCCTAAATGAATATAGTTTATCCTTGTCACGTATTCTTAAAGTCTTATTTTGACGTAAAATGATTCTTTCAGGAGCAATGGGGGGAAGACCTTTCACAAGCCAATGGCTTCCTGTTCTGCAGCCTCACCATACAAACTTATTTATGCACTGAGCTTATTATCACTATCTGTTATATTACGATTAAACTTGGGCCAAGCCCCCTTGGAGGTACTGATAAGATTAAGGGATTACAGGCCCTAAACACTACTCCATTTTCTATGTTCTCCTGTTCTTGCCAAGTGTGTGATACGCATTTAACAACCTCGAGCTCTCACCTAATACGACGTAATTGCTTTTTGATAGAATCTACCTTTCCGTTAAAAATGCGACGCACTAGTAAAAATGAATGCACAGTGACATTGCCGTTTTCAGTGCATCGGCTCGAAAGGTTAGGTGGGTTGTTTAGGTTCGTACGTTTATGGTTAGCCAAAGTATTTTTTTTATGGACTGTTAAATTCGTGAGAGAGAGAGAGAGAGAGAGAGAGAGAGAGAGAGAGAGAGAGAGAGAGAGGGGGGAGGGAAAATAGAGATGTAGGGGCAGGGTGGGGGGGGGATGCTGGATACACGGTGACACCACCAGTGCCTGATAAGACAAGATAAGAGCATCCCCCCCCCCACCTTACTGTAACCATGCTACACATTGCCAACATTAACAAGCTAGTTGAGGGGGGGCGGGGAGGACCTTCCATAGTTGTTTATTATGACCGTACACATCTGACAATAAAGAGTTGTGACGTATCTATTATTATAAAATAAATCTGAAAATTAATTCGCTGTCATGCTTTGACGTCGGAAGCTGGGGACCAGATGCTGGGACACGTCTGCCAAGATTGATTGATTGATGAAGATTAAGCCACTCAAAAGGTGGCACGGGCATGAATAGCCCGTAAGTGGTGGCCCTTTTGAGCCATTACCAGTATCAATAGATGATACTGGAGATCTATGGAGGTGCGACTGCACCATGCGTGACGGGAGATGTCTCCCGTCCGCCACCCAAGAGGTGGCACGGGCATGAATAGCCCGTAATCTCTCTCTTGTCATTCAGGCTAGCAATTTATACCATGTTTGCTCTTAAGGGAATTTGTATGTTTAGATTTATATTTAGAAGTTTCATTCGTGATTTATATAAATCATTACAATGCTGGCCGGAATGAACAGGTGCAAAAAGAGCTAAAGGAACTTAACAATTAGAGCGGTGAGATTTATATTAACAAGACATATGGCAAAAATCTGAATAATGAGGAGACAATCTGGAGGATAACTAACATAAATATTACGTTATGTTCTGCACTCTTTTTTTTTTTTGCACAGACTCAGCATTTCGCGCCGGCAGTTTCAGTGACGCTGACTCAAACTCCCTCTTAACACACAGCTCATTTAAATAGATCTGATTTCAATTGGATTTAAAATAGTTGTCAATAAGCCATGTTGACCAGACCACACACTAGAAGGTGAAGGGACGACGACGTTTCGGTCCGTCCTGGACCATTCTCATCCTGGACCCACAATCGACTTGAGAATGGTTCAGGACGGACCGAATCGTCGTCGTCCCTTCACCTTCTAGTGTGTGGTCTGGTCAACATACTTTAGCCACGTTATTGTGACTCATCGCCTCAATAAGCCGTCTCTTGTACAGGCCATAAGTCACAATAACGCGGCTAAAGTATGTTGACCAGACCACACACTAGAAGGTGAAGGGACGACGATGTTTCGGTCCGTCCCTTCACCTTTTAGTGTGTGGTCTGGTCAACAAGCCATCTCTTTTGGCAGTAATTGCATAATTCCAAATATCCAGCTGGGGGTTCTCGCTGCTTTCTCTGCTAATAAGTGACTTTATTCTTTCTTCTACATCATGATCCACATTACTCATTCTTTAACTTATGTTTCCTATGAAACTTGTATATTTTTCCTGTTAAAGTTTAAGTGATCAGTGTTAAATGATCACTGATCTTAAAAATGCAATGAATTACGTCTCTTAACATATCTTATCAACGGGCGTTGATAACGTCGTGTTCTGTGATAAGATATACACATCGAGGCTGGGAAGGATCAAATGTCTGCGATGGTAATCTGAGATAAGAAGCTGATCAAGACAAGGAACTGAAGGCCATAACACGTGAAGGAAGACATATTTTGGTGGTATTAGGAACGGAAAGTAAATTTTGCGATGGATTTAAAGTATGGATATGCAGACGATGAGTCACAATAACGGGGCTGAAGATATGATGGAGACGATGACCTCCATTATCAAGACAACAATCGACTTGATAATGGTCCAGGATTGACCGAAATATCGTCGTCTCCTGATCTTTTGGTGTGTGGTTTGGTCATAAAGTATGGTTATGATCCGGGGGCGGGGTTTGAACTTCGGCTCTTTGGTCCCGCCTCTCAACTGTCATTCAACTGTTGTACAGGTTCTTGACAAAGTCTGTGTGTGTGTGTGTGTGTGTGTGTGTACTCACCCACCTAATTGTACTCACCTAATTGTGCTTGTGGGGGTTGAGCTTTGGCTCTTTGGTCCCGCCTCTCAACTGTCAATCAACTGGTGTACAGATGGTACTCTGTTTCTACTCTATGTGTGTGTGTGTGTGTGTGTGTGTGTGTGTGTGTGTGTGTGTGTGTGTGTGTGTGTGTGTGTGTGTGTGTGTGTGTGTGTGTGTGTGTGTGTGTGTGTACTTACTGTTTGTGTCTGCTGAATCGAGCTATTAGCTCTTGGACACCGACTTTCTAATCAATCTTTTTTTTTAAAGTATATATACTACACATATTTGCACACACACACACACACTCACACACACACACACACACACACACACACACACACACACACACACACACACCCACACCACACACACACACACACACACACACACACACACACACACACACACACACACACACACACACACACACACACACACACACACACACCACACACACACACACACACACACACACACACACACACACACACGTGTGTGTGTGTGTGTGTGCGCGCGCACGCGCCCGCATATGATCACTATAAAGATTACCGACTAAGTTACAAACAAGGAAATAGAAAGAAGTATAATATTGCCGAAGCGTTGCTAACCTACCATCATTGTACTTAGCCGTCTTCAACACGAGGCAGACGACATATTACAAGGGAACGGCCAGAAGCACATTGTAACTCATCTCCAAAATTACAGAATGATGATCATAAAGGCGCATGCATCAATGAGGACATAGATGACAATTTAGAAATGATTTCCCTTTGAATCTGTATTCATTAGCGAACTGAAACCCTCTTTGCGGACAATATTAGAAGCCATCGAGTAAGCCTCACAAGCAATCAAAGGTTGATAGATGACAGAGGAACCAGGAAGTTCGTGGTATAAAAGGTAGGTATAGCACAGGAGACTCACTCCGGCATCAGCCTCCACACACACACCTTCGACTTGGACAAAGTGCACCATGAAGTTCACTCTTTTGATCGCCGACGCGGTGTTTGGGCACGTCGGCCACACACAGCGAGCAGTGACCACCTCCGTCCTGGTTTACCTGGTGCATGCTGCGGTGGCCACCCCGACCCCAAACACCAGCCTGAGTGCTGCCGTCAGCAAACTTCCAGCCACTGTTTCTTCACTTCAGACATCGCCAGCAACGGCAAGCCAAGAAGACTCAGAGATGCCAGAGGATTGGTTACAACCTGAGAGAATCTGTTCACCGCTCGTTCTCCTGGAGAACCACTTCACCCACTACACCTCCTTCCCAATGTCTTTAACTACTTTGAACCGCATTAATTCCTGCGAGGAACTGGAAGCCGATAAACAAATAGTTGTTTTGGACAGCCATCATAACTTGTTCCCGGAATGCTAGCGGATGCCACTCTGGCCGGGGAGTGCCCCTGGCAGCTGGTCAAACGAGAGTTTATCCCGGCACTGTGCCCCCTTCCATTATAGAGGTCGGCTGTCTGTGTAACGGTCACAGCTGCTCGCGCGGGGGCGACTTCCAGTGCACGGCCGTCAGTCGCCGCGTCGAAGTATGGACGAGCGGACCCCACCACTACGGTGTGTTTCGCTCCCACATGGTGACCATGACGACAGCGTTGTGTGTGCTCGGCGCCACGTCCCTCGAGGAGGTGAAGCAGAGTTCGGCTTGGGCCACTAGTTCCCCCCCAACACCCTCGAACCAAGAAACATTCATCTTCATCTAAGAACACAGCCGTCTAGCGATTGTTTTATCATTTGGTGTTGATTGTAAAACAAAGTCACTTGCGTTTGTTCTGTTCTTGTCATTTCATATATTTGTTACACGGAAGAGATGTCACAGACTCATTGTTGTTTATGTAACGCGCGCGTGTGTGTGTGTGTGTGAGACGTTGTGCTGGGAAAAACAAGGTGATATATTTTCACAGATGCTGCTTCAATAGGTAGAAAATGTTACATTACTCGTCAGACAAGTGATGTGCCATTGTACATAGCTCGGCAGCGTGTCTAATCTTCTTGTTGAGAAAGGTGAAATTTTTTTATATTGTATTTAATATTATATTTACGTGAGAATACTAGTCAATTTCATTTTCCAAATATATATACAATCATGAAATAAACCAAGCTGATCACTGTGTCAAGAGAACTGCTGAACACCCCTCAGCGGCCCTAGAACTCCTCTCCAGCGCCCTAGAACTCCTCTCCGCGCCCTAAACTCCTCTCCAGCGCCCTAGAACTCCCCTCCAGCGCCCTAGAACTCCCCTCCAGCGCTCCTAACCCCACTCCAGCGCCCCAGAACTCCCCTTCAGCGCGCCTAACCCCCCTCCAGCGCTCCAGAACCACCTCCAGTGCTTCTGAACTCCCTCCAGCTCCCCTGAACCCCTCCAGCCTTCCTGAAACCCCCCCAGCGCTCCTGAATGCCCTTCAGCGCTTGTGGAACCCCCTTCAGAGCTCGTGAACCTCCTCCAGCGCTCCTCAACCACTTCAGCGCTCAAGAAACCACTTAATGAGCTCCTGAACCTCCATAATGTGCTATCGAACCCTGTACAGCGCTCATGATCCCCCCTCCACCCCTTCCGCTCCTGACTCCCCTACAGTGCTCCTGAACTCCCCTGCAACGCTTTTGAACACGCTACAGGTCTCCTGAACCCCTACACAACGTTCCTGATCCCTGTAGAGTACTCCTGAAACCCTCTTGGTGTTCCTGAGCCCTCTACCGCACTCCTGGACCTCTTGCAAGCTGCTTGAACTCCTACCATCTTTTTTGTAACTCCCTACCAGCTCTCCTGATCCCCCCTACAGCGCTCTTGAACGCTCTACAGTGCTCGTTAGTCTTCTACAGCGCTCCCGAAGCCTGTACAGCGTTCCTGAAGCCTCTTACAGTGCCATTCAACCCCACAGAGCTTCTGAAGTCTCTACAGCGCTTGTGAGTCNCTTTACTTTTGTATAATTGTAAATTATATTTTCTTTGTTCAAAAGAAGGTTCAGCAGATTTTTTTTTTTATAATTTTTGTGTACACCTTTTATCTTAGAGAAAATGCACAAGCAGGGACGAGTGGACCTGCTTGTGCATCTCTTCTACTTTTTGGTGTTGTTCCAGCCTCCCCATACACACAAGGGCAAGACCTGCCTGTTTCTGCTCAGTGAAGCTTACACTCTCATCGAAGGTACTGCTGCTACTGCTGCTGCTGCTGCTGCTGTTGCTGTTGCTGCTACTGCTGCTACTGCTGCTGCTGCTGCTGCTGCTGCTACTGCTGCTGCTGCTGTACGACGTTGGGGTTCTACTTATCTAACAGTGACAATTATGGACTTCCTGCTTGATGCCTTCCTCTGATAATGATTTACCTATCAGTGTATAGGAGGAAGTGAAGTCTGGTTCTTTATGCCTCATCTACTAGCCTGGTGCGTTACAATTTAACTATTCTGACGCAGACGTAGTCACAATAACGTGGCTGAAATATGTTCACCAAACCACACACTAGAAAGTGAAGAGACGACGACGTTTCGGTCCGTCCTGAACCATTTGACTTGTCAATTCTCAATCGACTTGAGAATGGTCCAGGACGGACCGAAACGTCGTCGTCCCTTCACTTTCTAGTGTTTGCATTCACTGGAAAGGCGAAGAGTTAGGGGTGACATGATAGAGGTTTACAAGTGGATGAATGGACATAACAAAGGGGATATTAATAGGGTATTGAAAGTATCAACACAGGACAGAACGCGAAACAATGGGTATAAATTGGATAAGTTTAGATTTAGGAAAGACTTGGGTAAATACTGGTTCAGTAACAGGGTTGTTGATTTGTGGAACCAATTGCCGCGTAACATTGTGGAGGTGGGGTCCCTCGATTGTTTCAAGCATGGGTTGGACATGTATATGAGTGAGATTGGGTGGTTATAAATAGGAGCTGCCTCGTATGGGCCAATAGGCCTTCTGCAGTTGCCTTTGTTCTTATGTTCTTATGTAGTGTGTGGTCTGATCAGCCCAGGATTAACTTCGACATCTTTCTCTGAACGTCTTACAAAGGATATATATTCATTCTATAGCATGGTGCCCCAAAACTAAACTATATACGGAAATCGGTAGAAGCCGTTGCGAGGATGATATAGTTTAGGAAGTTCCTAAACTATATATTATAGATCAGATCTAACAAGAGCAAGAAAAAGCTAACATCAAGAAAAGTTCTTCGGGGAAGTACTGGGAAGAAGCACTGTTCATCACTGTATTGGGTCAACTGCTTTTCATAATTTTTATCAAGGCCTTTTGATACTGGAGTGACCAGTATATCAGCAAGTTTGTGGACGACACAAAGCTCCGATTATTTGGATAGAGTTAAAGTGGAGGGGATATTAATAGGGTATTAAAAGTATCAACACAAGAAAGAACACGAAACAATGGGTATAAATTGGATAAGTTTAGATTTAGGAAAGACTTGGGTAAATACTGGGTCGGTAACAGGGTTGTTGATTTGTGGAACCAATTACCGCGTAACGTGGTGGAGGTGGGGTCCCTCGATTGATTCAAGCGTGGGTTGGACATGTTTATGAGTGGGATTGGGTGGTTATAGATAGGAGCTGCCTCGTATGGGCCAATAGGCCTTCTGCAGTTACCTTGTTCGTATGTTAAAGCCACTAGTATGCATAGCGTTTCGGGCAAGGTGAGGTGGAAAAAAAACACTTAGACTAAAACTTAAGAGTAATTATGCTTAAAGTATAAATTGCGTTGAAAGAAAAAAAATAATAAAAGATAAAAAAGGGGGAATATGGTAGAAAATAGCCAATATACAAGTTGGTCAACAAACAGCATTTGTTTTAAATAGTAAGACATGGGTTGACATTTAGAAGTAAGGTAAGTTACATGGAGTTAATTAGAACATAAGAACATAAGAACATAAGAACAAAGGCAGCTGCAGAAGGCCTATTGGCCCATACGAGGCAGCTCCTATTTATAACCACCCAATCCCACTCATATACATGTCCAACCCATGCTTGAAACAATCGAGGGACCCCACCTCCACAATGTTACGCGGCAATTGGTTCCACATATCAACAACCCTGTTACTGAACCAGTATTTACCCAAGTCTTTCCTAAATCTAAACTTATCCAATTTATACCCATTGTTTCGCGTTCTGTCCTGTGTTGATACTTTCAATACCCTATTAATATCCACTTTGTTATGTCCATTCATCCACTTGTAAACCTCTATCATGTCACCCCTAACTCTTCGCCTTTCCAGTGAATGCAAATTAAGCTTTGTTAATCTTTCTTCATATGAAAGATTTCTAATTTGGGGAATTAACTTAGTCATCCTACGCTGGACACGTTCAAGTGAATTTATATCCATTCTATAATATGGCGACCAAAACTGAACTGCATAATCTAAATGGGGCCTAACCAGAGCAAGATATAGCTTGAGAATCACACCAGGTATCTTGTTACTTACGCTGCGATTAATAATCGCAGTACTTAGTTTAGTACTTAGGTAGTACTTAGTTTCATCTTAAACTAGTTGAGAGAGGTACAATCTTTAACATGGTTGGGAAGGTCNACAAAACCTCCCACCTCCTCCCGGTGCTCCGTCGGAACCCCCAAACGGGGTGCTCCGTCGGAACCCCCAAAGTGACAAGCCAAGAATACCAAGCTTTACAATTACCGTAAATGCTCATGCAACTTTAAATTAGAGATGTCTCTTCAATGTATTTGATTACATTAATTCTACTTCTGTATATTAATTTATGGCTTTCACTAATCTTCATAGTCACCATAATTAATCAGCTCTATTTACCTATTTGTTATATTGAGCTATTATGCTTCTTCAGTTAAGGATTATCTAATTTAATCTTTGATGATTGTATTATAATTAATTATTTATTTATTAAATAATTAATATTATTATTTTAAAATTAAAAAATAAGTCCCCACTCCGTGAGCGTTTTCTTCCAACCACAGAATAGTACATAATTATTACGAAAAACAAATGCAACAAAGATACCTTTACATGAAGCTGATCATCTTGAACATTCTTCTTCCCATTCTGTTTATGACTTGATGTACTCGTGTATATTTTTCTGTAGATCTGATTTTGCTTAGCAATGCCTTGTTGGGACTTTAAAAAGGCGAAGAAGTCAACTTCATAATATTGTAACACCCTGGGAAAGGTCAGCCATCTCTGCACAGTCGCTGAGCCCCAACGAGTTGGTTGGGTTGCAAACATCTTAGTTGTTAATTGCCTCCGAGTCAATTGCCTGACCCCAAGGGCAGTCTCGCCATATATATATATATATATATATATATATATATATATATATATATATATATATATATATATATATATAGAGTGAGGATAATGCTGGTATATATATATACATATATAACTGAAAACTCACACCCCAGAAGTGACTCGAACCCATACTCCCAGGAGCAACGCAACTGGTATGTACAGGGATGCCTTAAACCACTTGACCATCACGACCGGACATAAGGAAGTGATGGTGAACCCATACTCAACGCAACTGTACATACCAGTTGCGTTGCTCCTGGGAGTATGGGCTCGAGTCACTTCTGGGGTGTGAGTTTTCAGTTGTATCTAGTCCTGGGGACCATTCAGGCTTGTTTGCATTTGTGTTCCTCACGTGTTGCCCCAAAAAAAAGAGGTGATTTGATAAAATGCTAGCCCAAGATAACCATCCAGGTGCCGGCGGGGAAGTGGTTCATATAGCTCAGGCTATCACTTCCTTATGTCCGGTCGTGATGGTCAAGTGGTTTAAGGCATCCTGTACATACCAGTTGCGTTGCTCCTGGGAGTATGGGTTCGAGTCACTTCTGGGGTGTGAGTTTTCAGTTGTATCTAGTCCTGGGGACCATTCAGGCTTGTTTGCATTTTCGCATATATATATATATATATATATTGGTGTATACTGGCAGCAGGTTTTCTTTTACACATGTCTCATTGAATATGACCGCATATTCTGTATTTACTATCTTCTGATTTAGGGCTTCTATCCCTCTAACTATTTCTTAGCATCAGGGCTTAGCTGAAACAGGAGTTCTCCAAAACTCATTTTCGTAATTTCTGGGTGAAGAAAAGATGTGGATTACTATAGAATGTATTACACTTATTTAAACAATTTGCACGACGTAAATTGCAAATACGTCGTGCAAATTGTTTAAATAAGTGTAATACATTCTATAGTAATCCACATCTTTTCTTCACCCAGAAATTACGAAAATGAGTTTTGGAGAACTCCTGTTCAGCTAAGCCCTGATGCTAAGAAAATAGTTAGAGGGATAGAAGCCCTAAATCAGAAGATAGTAAATACAGAATATGCGGTCATATTCAAGAGACATATATATATATATATATATATATATATATATATATATATATATATATATAGATATATATATATATATATATATATATATATATAATATATATATATATATATATAATATATATATATCCTTCCTAGCTCTTCTCTTCCTCCCGTCCTGAAGAGTATGTGTAAGAGGTCAGAGGTGAAGCACACTGTCATTAGCATAGATTAGTGCTAAGAACACAAGACATTCCTACATGGGTGGCTGTCAGCGAATAACGTGTGAAATGGTCTGTCAGCAATTAGGGTGCAGTTTGTGGCGTATAAATGGTCCGTGTGGGGACATAAGAGTCAGAGCAAGTGCCTGGTTCAAGGAAGGACAGCTGGTTGCAGGACATCACATAGCCAGGGCAGAGATAGTGAATCCACCGGTGGAAAGTCAGTGTTCCTAAGGCTATGTGTATGTCCCTGATATACATTTCCATGCCAAAATTTACTAAACCATTGCCATTGTGTAGGGACTTAGAATCTGTGGTGAATATCGGAATTTTGATTTAATAAACTCTTAAATAAATGTACATCCTTATGTTGACCAGACCACACACTAGAAGTTGAAGGGACGACGACGTTTCGGTCCGTCCTGGACCATTCTCAAGTCGCTTGTGATGAGGTAGAGAACGGGAAATAAATAGGCAAGAGAGAGGTGAGGAGGAAAGTAAGGTGTAGAGAATAGTAATAATAAGAACTGCAGAAGGCCTATTGGCCCATACGAGGCAGCTCCCATTATAACGAAGGAAAGGTAATAGGAATAAGCAGAGGATAGCAAGGGAGCGTAGAAGACAATGAACAGAAAAAGGGGAGAAGAGAGAAAGAAAGATAAATGGAAGGGGTAAGCTTATGTTAAGTCACGTTTGTTAGAAAGATTAGAGCATTTGAGTATGTACTGTGAAAGGGAAGAGTCCACAGCAACAAAGCCAGGACTCAAGTTCATGTTGGGTACATTGTGTATAAGAGCCGATTCTACAAGACGGCGTCTGTGAAGAGTAGAGGCAGGAAAGATTATTTTGGAGGAAGACCAATCAATGGGATGATTAGAATCCCTCACATGGCAGAAGAGAGCATTGTTAGTGTCTGCAGACTTAACACTTCTCTTGTGTTCTTAAGTCTGTCATTCAGTGTACGGCCAGTTTCGCCAAAGTATTGGAGAGGACAAGATGAACAGGAAATAGAGTAGACACCAGCAGCATTAGAAGCAGGAGGAGCAGTGTGAACTAGATTGCTACGAAGTGTGTTAGTTTGTCGAAAGGCGAGTTTAATGTCAAGAGGACGAAAGGTATTGGTAAAAGTTTGAGTTCAGATATGAAGGGAAGGCATAGTACAGTGCTACTAGTGTTGGAAGCAGGTTTAGGATGAAAGAAATTTCGTTTAGCTTGAGAGTAGGCAGAGTTGATGAAATGCAAGGGATAACCAAGGCGAGAGAATGATTTGTAGATAAAGGAAATTTCAGAATCAAGAAACTGAGGGTCGCTGATGCGTAGAGCGCGGAGGAAGAGAGAGAGACGAGGACTTTTCTTAACAGAAGGAGGATGGTAGGAAAAGAAGTGAATGTACATGCCACTATGCATGGGTTTACGGTAGACAGAGAAAGAGAACCCAGACACAGAGCTGTGAACATGAACATCAAGAAAAGGAAGGAGGGAATTAGATTCCCACTCAACTTTGAAATGGATAGAAGGAGCCAGATTATTAAGAGAGGCGAGGAAAGGCCGGAAAAGATTAAGGTCATGAGGCCATAAAGCAAAAATGTCATCAACATAGCGAAGCCAGAGAGAGGGACGAGTATCAATAGAAGGAAGAAGAACAGTTTCGAAGTATTCCATGTAGAAATTAGCAAGAACAGGGGAGAGAGGGGAACCCATAGCGACACCGAAAGTTTGAGTGTAATATTTACCGTTAAAAGAGAAAGAGTTAGATTCAACACAGAGTCTAATGAGATCGAGGAAAACGTCAGTGGGAAGTGGGAGAGGAAGGAGGCCCTCTGACGCCTTCCGTCTAAGGAAAGAGAGAACGTCATCGAGCGGAACTGTAAACGGAACTGTAAACGTCAGACGAGCGGAACGTCATCGAGGCTGTAAATCAACTCTTAACAACACCACACCACACCGACACTTTCGGTGTCGCTATGGGTTCCCCTCTCTCCCCTGTTCTTGCTAATTTCTACATGGAATACTTCGAAACTGCTCTTCTTCCTTCTATTGATACTCGTCCCTCTCTCTGGCTTCGCTATGTTGATGACATTTTTGCTTTATGGCCTCATGACCTTAATCTTTTCCAGCCTTTCCTCGCCTCTCTTAATAATCTGGCTCCTTCTATCCATTTCAAAGTTGAGTGGGAATCTAATTCCCTCCTTCCTTTTCTTCCTGATACTGGTGATGGCTCAAAAGGGCCACCACTTACGGGCTATTCATGCCCGTGCCACCTCTTGGGTGGCTTCATGTTCATCTTAACACATTCACACGGGAAACATCTCCCGTCACGCAGGGTGCAGTCGCACCTCCACAGATCTCCAGTATCATCTATTGATACTGGTATTGGCTCAAAAGGGCCACCACGTACGGGCTATTCATGTCCGTGCCACCTTTTGGGTGGCTTAATCTTCAGCAATCAATCAATCACCTGTAATTCACTCCTTCTGAAAATGTATTAATAATTAAACGAGAGTACCACCGACATAAACATTTTCTTTACCCTAATGCCTCTGTTCAACTAGCAGTAAATAGGGACTGGAGGGGAGTCGATATAACCTAAAGTATATATATTCGCAGGACTCTGTGGTCCCCGAGAAAGCGAAACCAACACCTATCCGGTGTGATGGTATAAGTCCCACCTCGATCAATAAACAGGTTAAACCCGCCTTGATAGAAAACGATACTTAATCATGTTTTGCACAAACAAAAATATTTCCTCGGAGTCTCTTTAATTAACTTAAAACTCAAGGCATTTGCGGGGATGGGAACCCGGGGCTACTTTTTTTTCATAACTGAATGTTGTTATTTCTCAGTGCATTTGCACAGATAGGTGAGAAACATGACATTTTTGTGTGCGAGTACATTTCAAGCGAAACTGAAATTTAGAATGGGGAAATAAATTTGGATTATTTACATTATTGAAACCAGTTATTGCACTATTAAACGCATAACTAAGAAATACAAATTCAATGTATCAAGCTATGTATGAAGCAATGTATCAAGTTGGGAAATAATTGACAAGGTAAACAACTGGCAATGATGTGCACTGGCCAATGCACGATGGTTGGCGGGGAGGGGGGAATTTCGTACTTAAATATTGCTTTGGTAAAGAACTGTGAAATTAATTACATAGTTAATAACGAGGCCCCGCCGTTCAATTCTGGTTACCATCTTACAGAGTGTTGATTTCTGCCTTCGAGGATATCTAACGTAAAATGACCGTACTAATCCCTGGTGATTGATGGGCCCTTCCATACGAGGAGGGATTAAGATCCTGCATTTCTCAGAATGGCGGAAGGAAGACGATAGTCGAGGCCTTCAAGTAGATGATGGATATCAGGGGGAAATATGAGCAAAGTTAAGACTGCTCATATTAAGACTGCTCAGCGATAAGACCTACCATTAATGTATAATGACTTACTGTAAATGTATAACTCTTGAAATAGCACTTTCTCTGTAACTAGCTGACATTCTAACTATAAGGTGTGAACGATAGATGAAATTGTTTATGTAATAATCTAAGATGAGGTCTGATAAAGACTTTTTGTGCCCTCTGTAATGCTTTTTGCGCTACTTTTGCGCTCACAGGATGAGTATGGGGTGCACAATAAACTAGCCGCCTTCGGCGGTAACAATAAAAAAATAGCTGAGTTAATAGAGCATCGGCCTCGCGTGGTAGGGTCCACGGTTCGAAACCCATTCAGTCCAAGTGAATGAAATGTTTATTTCCACGAAAGTATAGATGGCAATTTATGTATGAGCTATCAGACCAGGCGAGAATCATAACATTAGCGATTAGCTGGAGAAGTTATTCAAATTCGGGACGGACATGGAAAAGTATTGGGTGGTATACGATTAGAATAAGTAACCGACCAATATCACTGGGTTAAGTGGCTTTGTAAAGAGGCTTAACGGAATTAGTGGTGACCTAATTCCATCACTAATCTGGCTATTAAGAGGTCGTCAGGTCGTGACCTGACAAGCCTTCACATCCTAACGCTGCAAAGCCCTGATAACATCTTATCTCCTCCCCCGATCTTAGAAAGCTAATCTCAGCGCTCTTAAACACGTACAATATACGCGCACAAACCATCTGATTATTTATACTGATACAGAGAGAGGATGGGAAATTTTGTATTGTAATAATTATAATAATTCAGATGCAGGCGAAGAGTCACAATAACGTGGCTGAAGTATGTTGACCAGACCACACACTAGAAGTTGAAGGGACGACGACGTTTCGGTCCGTCCTGGACCATTCTCAAGTCGCTTGAGAATCACCAAGCGACTTGAGAATGGTCCAGGACGGACCGAAACGTCGTCGTCCCTTCAACTTCTAGTGTGTGGTCTGGTCAACACTATAATAATTCAGCTTTGGCAACACCTTACTGGGCCATATTCAGGCTGTGCAGTTCGAGTGCTGTTCTGAGGAATGCACATCGCCTTGAAGGTGCATTCCTTGTTAAGGAAAGTTAACATTGTTGACCCTTGGCATCGCGAGTTATTGAAACTAGGACAGTCTACTTTACACACACTTTACAGGGACATAAATGTTAGACGTGATACAGTTAAATATAATATAATAAAATGGGATATTTAAGCAAATGAATAACGTGAGGATTCGTAGGATTATTGTTATCATTATCATCGTTACATCGGCGTCATCTGCCGTCTGTAGGTTCCTATATAAATATTACACATCAGAGAGAAATGTTGGAGGACAATAGTCGAGCGTTGGAGGTGATTAATGTGTTGAAAGCATACTGAGGATGCTGCTACATCATCATCATCAAGGATGATGAAGGCATCATCATCTTGCTCGTGATGCTGACACAGGATGATACTCAGCTCAGACTCCAAATATAAATACCAAATATACAGGTAACGGTGAAAGTCATGTACTATCCAATGTATATGGCTGATATATTAAGCTTTCCAGTGTTCATTTGTTCGTTCACTTCATAACATCTCGAACTACTCACAGGCGGGACCAAAGGGCTGAAGCTTAACCCCTACAAATACAACAAGGTGAGTAAAATAGCCTTTATTTTGTATTTTTATTAAAGTATTACTATTACTAACTAAAAGTAATGTATTATTTATTTTACAGTAATAAAGAATTCATTGAAAAATTAAAATAAATTACAGTTTGAAATGTGTTTGTTATTCAGACTACAATAGCTAACGAATTAGTTTTGCTGATAATGTCATGTCAGTAGATGGTAAGTCACTGCCTTTCTTAAGCCAAGAATCACCAACATATTTATGTATCTTCTTTACAGAGACGCGTTTCTTGGGATTGGGTTCCAGCAACCGTTTCAGAAGGCACAAAAATCTAGGAGTAAAATGCTTGAAGATTGACGGTAAGGTGAACGCTTTACGCCAGGTCCACGCCAACCAGGAGCTGTAGAATGTATCTGTAATGTCGGCGGCGCACCAGGGATACGATCCTGTCAAGCAAACAATGAGGAGGATAGCCAGATGCCAGGCGTCCAGTGAAGGGTGGGCATGGTAAGTTTCCTCGTACGGAGGTGAGACACGCCTCACCTCCGGGGGCGCCCACGAATCTTGCAAACATAAACTTTTCACCACACTCCCTTTCTGTGTCGTTCGCCCAAAGTCGTTTAACTTAACACGGCATGTTTCTGCACGAAACACGAGAATGTTTTCTAAGCACACATTACAGTGGACCAACCCCTTATCGTGCATGTACTCGAGGGCGAAGGAAAGCTGCTCTGCAATATACCAGACCTGTTGTTCTTCAAGGGCACCACGCGTGAGCAACTCTGACAGGTCCCCTGCAGCAGCTAATTCTTGAGCGAATACATAATATCCACTAATTTCAAAGACGTCACCAAAACACGCCGTAATATTGGGGTGAGGAGTAAGCATTTTGTTGTAGTAAAACTCCCGTTGGAATTCATCCTTCTTCGTGACTTCCTTTCGTGCACATTTGAGGACCAATTTGCCGTTAGTATGTTTGTCGGTGGTAAGGAATATGTTTGTGAAGTTTCCAGAGGCCAGGAAGGTCAAGTCAGAGAACGCTTCGTCCATTTCAGAGGGCGAGAACCTCGGTATATAGTCCGATAAGAAATTCTCGCTAGTAGCCATCTTATCTGAAAATAAGACATCATATAATAAACCATCATACAACATCTGTTGCATTAACTCTGGCCATAGCAGATAATATACAAACAAAAAAGCGCGTTGTATCGATTTTTACTACTCAATTGGGATTATATATTGCAGAAATATTGGGAGCTCATTTTGGAAAGTAGTAAAGGACAGTGGTCTTAAGAAAATTTTGATAGCTTCCTATCCTAAGGACTTCTAACTCATTTGCCGTGTTGGAGGACGAGTGACGTGGTGGGCCTGCAGTTCGTTCGAAAGGGAAAGCAACGAAGAGCAGGTCCAAGTGTTCAGAAAGTATAGGAAGTACCTAAGCGAATTTTGGTTGTGGGAGATTCCCAGGTGAGGTATTTGGATAGAACTTTTTGTGCCAGAGATAGGGGGAACAGGTTAGGGGTTTGCTATCCAGGAGCTGGAATTGATAATGTTGTTAATAATATCATCAATTCCAGCTGAATGATATTATGACAATATGAATGATATTGTCATTCCCATGTGGAAATGGGAACAAACCCATTATTTGCATTAGTGCAGGTGGAAATGATGTTGGACGAGTTAGGAGTGAAGAACTGATACAGGGGTTTAAGACAGCAATAGAATGAATTAGCTAGGAGCAAGGAAGTAATCCCGATCATATGTGGCATTCTTCCAAGAAAGGGAGTTAGAAATGAATGGTTGTCGAGAGCACTTGGTGTCAATTGCCGGCTGGAAAAATATTGCAAATCAAATGCAATATCTTTCACAGATGTAGAAATGACAGGAATGCTCGGGAAGGGGATGCATCTATCGAGGGCTGGGGCTGTTGTTGTTGCGAATTCGTTGGAAACAGTGGTTGGTGGAGTTTGTTCGGATTTGGGTTAAACTGTTAGTAGATAGTGGTATGGGAATCGATAAGGAGAAAAGAGGTAATAAAAATATGGGTTTGTAGGGGGAAACAAATTGGCAAAATGATCAGAGAAAGAGAAGGGCCTCAAAATAACAATACATTTAGGATATATTACACTAACACTAGAAGTCTAAGAAATAAAATAAACAATTTAAATGTTCGTCTGCACAGAAAAAAATAGATGACCAGACCACAAACTAGAAGGTGAAGGGACGACGACGTCCTGGACCATTCTCAAGTCGACTTGAAAATGGTCCAGGACGGACCGAAACGTCGTCGTCTGTTCACCTTCTAGTGTGTGGTCTGGTCATCATACTTTAGCCACGTTATTGTTACTCATCGCCTGCAAAAAATAGATATTATTGGACTTACCGAAACGTGGATGAATGTAGAAAATTGAGAACTATTAGCTGAAAATGGATTTAAACTATTTCACACAGATAAATATATAAGACGAGGAGGGGGAGTAGCCATTTATGTTGGGGAAAATTCAAAGAGGGAATCAAAACTGAGCCACACACAGAAACTATTTGGATAGAATTAAACGAAAAAGCAAATAATCTTATAATAGGAGTTATATACAGGCCACCAAACTTACAGGAGAGAAGCAAAGCATCTATGGGATGAAATATCTAGAGCATCGAAGTCTAGCAGTATTTGTCATGGGGTGACTTTAATTTTAGTGGAATATGCAGGCGGTGAGTCACAATAACGTGGCTGAAGAATGTTGACCAGACCACATACTAGAAGGTGAAGGGACGACGACGTTTCGGTCCGTTCTGGATCATTCTCTAGTGATTGTCTTGATTTAGTGGAATAAATTGGTTTAACCGAACAGGGAATAATGAAGCAGAAGATTTCTAGAATTAATTGACGATTGTTCTCTTACTAATACATTAAGATAAATTAGGAAAGACTTGGGTAAATACTGGTTCGGTAACAGGGTTGTTGATTTGTGGAACCAATTACCGTATAACGTGGTGGAGGTGGGGTTCCTCGATTGTTTCAAGCATGCGTTGGACATGAGTGGGATTGGGTGGTTATAAACAGGAGCTGCCTCGTATGGGCCGGAAATGTAGTTACATGCTTGTGACTACACCACAACTACACAGAAAACATGCTTGTTAAAAAAACAAATCCACAGGGACGTGACGAGGATTCGAACCTGAGTCCGAGAGCATCCCAAACGCTGCCTTAATTAGAACGGCCTAGTGACACAGCTCGAGTGCACGAGGGAATTGTGTAAAATCCTGGTTTGATTCCAGTCTTGGAGAGGCTGCAGGGTCCAAGTAAATTCAGTAGAATTTCTGTTTGCAATTCTTATACCATGTCGTAGCTCAGTCAAATAAGGCAACATCATGGATGCTCTCGGACGCAGGTTTGAATCTTCGAAACGGCCCTCGCTATTGTGATTTTTGTATGTAATGCTTGTAAATACACTAAATACACTATCGAAACTTCCAACAAACCTTATTAACACGTGAAGATACATTCTTTTTAAGTATCAAGATTCGTCTTATCGCCCTTTCTCAGGTACTGATCGGGTTTTCGCTCAAATGTGCATTCAGAAGACATTTAATAAGAATATTAAGTTAACAGCAGAAGGCACATTGGATCCTCCTATTTATATCCACCCAAACTGATGTTTTGGGTTATCTTAGAGATTGTTGACCAGACCACACACTAGAAGGTGAAGGGACGACGACGTTTCGGTCCGTCCTGGACCATTCTCAAGTCGATTATCTTAGAGATGATTTCTGGG
This sequence comes from Procambarus virginalis, assembly GCA_020271785.1. Taxonomy (NCBI): domain Eukaryota; kingdom Metazoa; phylum Arthropoda; class Malacostraca; order Decapoda; family Cambaridae; genus Procambarus; species Procambarus virginalis. Next base: position 31,551,132 of record WNGS01111181.1, read on the forward strand.
CTTAGCGTCCCCCGCGGCCCGGTCCTCGACCAGGCCTCCTTTTTGTTACACCTCGCCCTCCCCCCAGGAAGCAGCCCAGGTACCTATTTACTGATAGGTAACAGGGGCATCAGGATGAAAGAATCGTTTTCCCATTTTTCTCCGCCTCCATCGGGGATCGAACCCGGAACCTCAGGAATATGAATCCGACGCGCTGGATTCAGATAAAAAAAATTGGATTTTGAGAACGATATACCGAGAATTATACCTGCATAAATTAATAATTACAAATATGCATTGAAACCCTTTATTGTTTCAAGGGTTGCTTAGACTTATTAATGAAATTGGGATTATATGACCATTCTCAATCGACGAACCCAAACGTCGTCGTCCCTTCACTTTCTAGTGTGTGGTTTGGTCAAAATATAACAGAAGATTATAAGGAGATTTATAATGTTTACATTGCTTCTGTTTATAATGAGATTATAAAAACAGCTTCTGTTTATAATGAGATTATAAAAACAGCTTCTGTTTATAATGAGATTATAAACAGAAGCTGCCTCGTATGGGTCAATAGGCCTTCAGCAGTTACCTTCATCCTAATTTCTTGAATCTCTATGTCTAACCTACGCTTGAAATAATCCAGTGATTCAAGGAATTAGAAGTCAAGATAAAAGTGAACAAGTGGATGCGGATGCATGGACAAAGACGGATGGAATATTAATAAGGTATTAAATCAGCACGAAATACAAGACGAAGCAATAGAGACTAACTGTAACTGGCTAAGTTTATGCAGACGATGAGTCACAATACCGCGGCTGAAGATATGATGACTGAGCCACTCATCAGAGACTGAAGAAGCGACAAGTCCGTCCTGGACTGTTATAAAGACATTATCAAGTGGAAAAGTTTAGCTAAAGGGTCTAACGTGTTGACCAAAGCACACCCACTAGAAAGTGAAGGGACGACGACGTTTTCGGTCCCTTCTAAAGTTAACTAAACTTAGTAGATAAGTTTAGTTAAAGGAAAGATCTGGGTAAATTCTAGTTAATAAAAATACACAAACATGACTTGAGAATGGTCCAGGACGGACCGAAAACGTCGTCGTCACTTCACTTTCTAGTGTGTGTGCTTTGGTCAACACATATGACTTGATAAGGTTAGGAATGTTACGCAAGTAATGTGTTATAAACAGTAATTCTTACCATAAATACCTGAAGAAATGGTTGTGAGAGAAGACGTTGACTTTAGCAGGTAAGTATCCACTGGAGACGGAGACGACACAACCTCATTGAAGGTCACTCAGTAACTACTGTCTTCCCCTAAAGCCTCCCGGGGTATTTATGACCACCGGCGTCACCTCACTCAGGTCATCCTCGTGTCAGGTCAACATTTACTTTCAGCATTGCGGTAAACCTAGGCTTATTATTTGTTAAATGTCATTCCAGTTTCAAAATATAAATGCATAATAAGGCTTAATAAAATCTTATTAAGAGGCTTAATTTTTTTCTTTAGAAACAATAGCAATAAAAATACTAGAAACCTGGCATATGAAGAAAGATTAACAGGGCTTAACTTACATTCTCTAGAAAGGTGAAGAATTAGGGGTGACAATGAGATTAGTGTGGACATAAATATGAGCTGCCTAGTATGGGACAATAGGCCTTCTGCAGTCACCTTCATTCTTATGTTCTTAAACAACTAACGTTATTAGTGAATGGAACTAATCTTATTCTTCATCTTCATCTTGCTCTAGATAATAATAACATACAGATCAAAGAAAATGCAAATGCTTGTTGGCCCAAGGCCCATATACATATAAACATAAGAACATAAGAACAAAGGCAACTGCAGAAGGCCTATTGGCCCATACGAGGCAGCTCCTATTTATAACCACCCAATCCCACTCATATACATGTCCAACCCATGCTTGAAACAATCGAGGGACCCCACCTCCACAATGTTACGCGGCAATTGGTTCCACAAATCAACAACCCTGTTACTGAACCAGTATTTACCCAAGTCTTTCCTAAATCTAAACTTATCCAATTTATACCCATTGTTTCGCGTTCTGTCCTGTGTTGATACTTTCAATACCCTATTAATATCCCCTTTGTTATGTCCATTCATCCACTTGTAAACCTCTATCATGTCACCCCTAACTCTTCGCCTTTCCAGTGAATGCAAATTAAGCTTTGTTAATCTTTCTTCATATGAAAGATTTCTAATTTGGGGAATTAACTTAGTCATCCTACGCTGGACACGTTCAAGTGAACCCACATCCATTCTATAAAATGGCGACCAAAACTGAACTGCATAATCTAAATGGGGCCTAACCAGAGCAAGATATTGATCTAGATAGGGTTTTGAAATGGTCAAAGGACTGGCAGATGCAGTTTAATGCTGATAAATGTAAAGTTCTGAGGCTAGGTAATGATGATAGAGTTACTAGATACGAGCTAGATGGTGTTGAGATTGCGAAGTCGGATTGCGAAAGGGATCTGGGAGTTATAATTAGTAAGAATTTAAAACAAAAGGATCAATGCATGAATGTTCGTAATAAGGCAAATAGGACACTCGGATTTATTAATCGCAGCGTTAGTAACAAGACACCTGGTGTGGTTCTCAAGCTATATCTTGCTCTGGTTAGGCCCCATTTAGATTATGCAGTTCAGGTTTGGTCGCCATATTATAGAATGGATATAAATTCACTTGAACGTGTCCAGCGTAGGATGACTAAGTTAATTCCCCAAATTAGAAATCTTTCATATGAAGAAAGATTAACAAAGCTAAATTGCATTCACTGGAAAGGCGAAGAGTTAGGGGTGACATGATAGAGGTTTACAAGTGGATGAATGGACATAACAAAGGGGCTATTAATAGGGTATTAAAAGTATCAACACAGGACAGAACGCGAAACAATGGGTATAAATTGGATAAGTTTAGATTTAGGAAAGACTTGGGTAAATACTGGTTCAGTAACAGGGTTGTTGATTTGTGGAACCAATTGCCGCGTAACATTGTGGAGGTGGAGTCCCTCGATTGTTTCAAGCATGGGTTGGACATGTATATGAGTGGGATTGGGTGGTTATAAATAGGAGCTGCCTCGTATGGGCCAATAGGCCTTCTGCAGTTACCTTTGTTCTTATGTTCTTATGTTCTTATATACGAAAGTACTTAAGGAAATTCCTGTTTCAATTTTCCTCCGTGGTCTGACACTGTCATACACGAGTTTGAGTGGATATAAACAGGAGCTATTACGTGCGGGCCAATAAGCTTCCTACCGTTTATAATTCTCATGCTTCTCTGTTCTTATATAGTGACATGATAAAGGTGCAGTGACGTAGTTGAGGTGTGGTATCCCATGCAGCATTAGGTAGGGGGGGGAGGGGATGAAGGGAGTGCTTAGGGATGGGATGGGTGGTTTCGGTGGTTGGGTGGGTGGGGGGAGAGGGAGAGGGCGTGCTTAATGGAATGTTTGAGCCTGTTTTCATAACAGCTGTTATCACGTTCCCCTACTGGCGATGTTTTTAAACCAAGAAACGTTGAACAGACTGGGTTTGTGTCCGGGACGATTGACTGGGCACCGCTCATTAACTGTTCACCCGGCAGTAATTGTGGACCTGGTTGTCAATCGATTGGCGGGTCGTGTTTCGGAGAGAACTATTAAGATAAGAGATATGGGTCATAAGATATGACAATGGTATGGGTAGGAATAGCTCTAAGTCTGCTAACAGGAGTCACTAGTCAGCTACTCTGTACCCACCTGTGCATAGTAACAAAAAAAAAAAGACCAATCATCTACACTTTACTTTTGTATAATTGTAAATTATATTTTCTTTGTTCAAAAGAAGGTTCAGCAGATTTTTTTTTATAATTTTTGTGTACACCTTTTATCTTAGAGAAAATGCACAAGCAGGGACGAGTGGACCTGCTTGTGCATCTCTTCTACTTTTTGGTGTTGTTCCAGCCTCCCCACACACACAAGGGTAAGACCTGCCTGTTTCTGCTCAGTGAAGCTTACACTCTCATCGAAGGTACTGCTGCTGCTGCTACTGCTGCTGCTACTGCTGCTGCTGCTGCTACTGCTGCTGCTGCTGTACGACGTTGGGGTTCTACTTATCTAACAGTGACAATTATGGACTTCCTGCTTGATGCCTTCCTCTGATAATGATTTACCTATCAGTGTATAGGAGGAAGTGAAGTCTGGTTCTTTATGCCTCATCTACTAGCCTGGTGCGTTACAATTTAACTATTCTGACGCAGACGTAGTCACAATAACGTGGCTGAAATATGTTCACCAAACCACACACTAGAAAGTGAAGAGACGACGACGTTTCGGTCCGTCCTGAACCATTTGACTTGTCAATTCTCAATCGACTTGAGAATGGTCCAGGACGGACCGAAACGTCGTCGTCCCTTCACTTTCTAGTGTTTGCATTCACTGGAAAGGCGAAGAGTTAGGGGTGACATGATAGAGGTTTACAAGTGGATGAATGGACATAACAAAGGGGATATTAATAGGGTATTGAAAGTATCAACACAGGACAGAACGCGAAACAATGGGTATAAATTGGATAAGTTTAGATTTAGGAAAGACTTGGGTAAATACTGGTTCAGTAACAGGGTTGTTGATTTGTGGAACCAATTGCCGCGTAACATTGTGGAGGTGGGGTCCCTCGATTGTTTCAAGCATGGGTTGGACATGTATATGAGTGGGATTGGGTGGTTATAAATAGGAGCTGCCTCGTATGGGCCAATAGGCCTTCTGCAGTTGCCTTTGTTCTTATGTTCTTATGTAGTGTGTGGTCTGATCAGCCCAGGATTAACTTCGACATCTTTCTCTGAACGTCTTACAAAGGATATATATTCATTCTATTGCATGGTGCCCCAAAACTAAACTATATACGGAAATCGGTAGAAGCCGTTGCGAGGATGATATAGTTTAGGAAGTTCCTAAACTATATATTATAGATCAGATCTAACAAGAGCAAGAAAAAGCTAACATCAAGAAAAGTTCTTCGGGGAAGTACTGGGAAGAAGCACTGTTCATCACTGTATTGGGTCAACTGCTTTTCATAATTTTTATCAAGGCCTTTTGATACTGGAGTGACCAGTATATCAGCAAGTTTGTGGACGACACAAAGCTCCGATTATTTGGATAGAGTTAAAGTGGAGGGGATATTAATAGGGTATTAAAAGTATCAACACAAGAAAGAACACGAAACAATAGGTATAAATTGGATAAGTTTAGATTTAGGAAAGACTTGGGTAAATACTGGTTCGGTAACAGGGTTGTTGATTTGTGGAACCAATTACCGCGTAACGTGGTGGAGGTGGGGTCCCTCGATTGATTCAAGCGTGGGTTGGACATGTTTATGAGTGGGATTGGGTGGTTACAGATAGGAGCTGCCTCGTATGGGCCAATAGGCCTTCTGCAGTTACCTTGTTCTTATGTTAAAGCCACTAGTATGCATAGCGTTTCGGGCAAGGTGAGGTGGAAAAAAAACACTTAGACTAAAACTTAAGAGTAATTATGCTTAAAGTATAAATTGCGTTGAAAGAAAAAAAATAATAAAAGATAAAAATGGGGGAACATAGTAGAAAATAGCCAATATACAAGTTGGTCAACAAACAGCATTTTTTTTTAAATAGTAAGACATGGGTTGACATTTAGGGGTAAGGCAAGTTACATGGAGTTAATTAGGTAGTACTTAGTTTTCATCTTAAACTAGTTGAGAGAGGTACAATCTTTAACATGGTTGGGAAGGTCATTCCACATTCTGGGTCCCATGATTTGTAGAGCATTTCTAGTTTGATTAAGTCGTACTCTTGGAATATCAAATACGTATTTTTTTCTGGTGTGGTGCTCATGGGTTCTGTTACAACCTTCTAGGAAGCGTTGAAGGTCAGGATTAACATTACAATTCAGAGTTTTAAATATATAGAGTACACAAGAGAGGATGTGCAGTGGCTTAATATCTAACATATTCAGTGATTTGAGTAAGGGTACCGAGCGCTGTCTGGGGTCAGAGTTAGATATTGTTCTAATAGCATCTTTGTGTTGGGTAATTAGGGGACGTAAATGATTTTGGGTAGTAGAACCCCAAGCACAAATACCATAGTTGAGATAAGGATAGATGAGAGAGTAATAGAGCGTCACCAGGGCAGGGCGAGGATCGTAATATCTGATCTTAGAAAGAATGCCAACAGTTTTAGAAACTTTTTTTGCTATATTTAGAATGTGTCCCTGGAAATTCAGCTTGTTATCGATGAGGACACCAAGGAATTTACCATCAACTTTACTACTGATTTGTATATTGTTTATTCTTAGATTAATTTCATTTGAGGATTTATTACCAAACAAAATATAGAAAGTTTTGTCAATGTTAAGGGTGGGTTTGTTAGCAGTTAGCCAAAGATGGATTTTGTTTAGTTCTGTATTCACAGTGACATTTAGAGCAAGATAGTCAAGACTGGAGAAAATGAAAGTTGTGTCATCAGCAAATAAGATTGGTTTGAGGTGCTGAGAGGCATTTGGAAGGTCATTAATGTAGATGAGAAAGAGGAGAGGGCCAAGTATGCTGCCCTGTGGAACACCAATGTTTATAGGTAGTGTCGGAGAAATGGAATTATTCACAGAAACATACTGGAGCCTGTCAGTAAGGTAGGACTGAAGGTATTGCAGGGAGTGACCTCTGACTCCATCATGATGTAATTTAAGAAGAAGGCTTTGGTGGTTGACAGTTTCAAAAGCCTTACGTAGGTCCACAAATAACTCAACAGGGAACTCATTTTCATCAAGAGCTGCATGTATCAATTTAATCATATTAATAAGTGCACCGTTAGTGCTTTTTTTTGGGTCTGAAGCCATATTGACAAGAGCTTAGTATGTTGTGTTTGGCTAGATAAGAGTAAAGCTGCTTGTAGATTAATTTTTCAAATATTTTTGACAAGTTTGGCAGAATTAATATAGGTCTGAAGTTGTTGACATCAGTGAGATCATCACATTTATGGACTGGGGTTACTCTCGCTTTTTTAGAATATCTGGAAACGTTTGGATATATACCATATATATATATATATATATATATATATATATATATATATATATATATATATATATATATATATATATATATATATATATACTACAGTTTACAGAGAACACACACACACACACAAATATATAACAATTAAACAATCAGCGTTCGAAGACCTCGTCCAGCTCCTCGGAGGTTGGGTGCGTACCCAGGATACAGCACGCATTTCCCCTCTGTACTGCGACACTGAGGCGCTGGAATAGGAAACTGGCTGCTCGTGGGTCTCTAGTTTTCCCAATGAGTTCCTCACCAACCTCCTTTAAAAACTTGAGTGCACATTTACCCCAGGCGCCCAGAGTCTCTGAGCCTATCGGCACGAACCTGTAACAACGTTCTAGGTCTCTGTACTTGTGGATTTTCTGGGTCTCCCTGAAGGTGGCTGCCCCACCTCCCTCCGCTGAACTGTAACGTAAATAGGTATCAGCCAATGTAGATGCACAGGTGTAATCCCATATATATATATATATATATATATATATATATATATATATATATATATATATATATATATATATATATATATATATATATATATGTGTGTGTGTGTGTGTGTGTACTCACCTAGTTGTACTCACCTAGTTGTGCTTGCGGGGGTTGAGCTCTGGCTCTTTGGTCCCGCCTCTCAACCGTCAATCAACAGGTGTACAGTTTCCTGAGCCTAATATGCTCTGTCATATCTACACTTGAAACTGTGTATGGAGTCAGCCTCCACCACATCGCTTCCTAATGCATTCCATTTGTCAACCACTCTGACACTAAAAAAGTTCTTTCTAATATCTCTGTGGCTCATTTGGGCACTCAGTTTCCACCTGTGTCCCCTAGTGCGTGTGCCCCTTGTGTTAAACAGCCTGTCTTTATCAACCCTGTCGATTCCCCTGAGAATCTTGAATGTGGTGATCATGTCCCCCCTAACTCTTCTGTCTTCCAACGAAGTGAGGTTTAATTCCTGCAGTCGCTCCTCGTAGCTCATACCTCTCAGCTCGGGTACTAGTCTGGTGGCAAGCCTTTGAACCTTTTCCAGTTTAGTCTTATGCTTGACTAGATAGGGACTCCATGCTGGAGCCGCATACTCCAGGATTGGTCTGACATATGTGGTATATAATGTTCTGAAATGTGTGTGTGTGTGTGTGTGTGTGTGTGTGTGTGTGTGTGTGTGTGTGTGTGTGTGTGTGTGTGTGTGTGTGTGTGTGTGTGTGTGTGTGTGTGTGTGTGTGTAAATCACGAAAATTAACACGTGATGAAAAATGTGAGTGTCAGTGCCATAATTCTTACCTTCTTGGTCTATTTGCTTCCCCAGGTACTCTCTCCCTCACAATGTAGGAAGGACGAGGTTGAACTTTATCTAGACAATATTTTTATGAATTGATGGAGTGTATCAGAAGATATCTGAATTTGTCTCTTCTCTCTTGATATTATCTCTATTCGCGTCTTTATTTATTTGAGTTTTATGGCAACTTACACCACTCTTAGATGGTTCAATTCAATGAAATCATGTCAGAAGCTTCGTTCGTAAATGGTTCCACATATATAATTGGAAAAGTTATTGCAGTACATTAAGTGCATAAGAGAAACGCACAATAACTCATAGCGCGTTGATATTAGCTTTATTTACTGTTCAATTTAGATACAAATATCCACACACAGGGTTGTGAGTAGGAGCAAATGGTTCTAAGTTATTGATATAATTTCTTTTATTGCAAATACTGTTTTTAATTTCTGTCTTGAAACTTATTTTTTTAAATTCCATAGATACATACACGGAATCAAAAGACTAAGGCAGTCTCCAAGGAAGAAAATTGATACAATAATATATTTAACAAAAATGACTCGTGATAAGAAAAAACAAGTGAAGACAGATGCTGTTGTGAACGACTCCGCAGACGTCGTGAACGTGAGTTACAATCACGACTCTGCAGGGGTCGTGAACGTGAGTTACAATCACGACAAGACAGGGGTTGCGAACGAGAGTTACAATCACGACTCCACAGGGGTCGCGAACGTGAGTTGCAATTACGACTCTGCAGGGGTCGTGAACGTGAGTTGCAATTACGACTCTGCAGGGGTCGTGAACGAGAGTTACAATCACGACTCCACAGGGGTTGCGAACGTGAGTTGCAATCACGACTCCGCAGGGGTCGTGGACAAGGGCTTCAGCCACTACGCAAGGCCTTCTGGCACAGTACGTGATACCTTCATAGAACTGACAGTGTACAAGGAGCGAGGTCAGCCCGACCATACGACAGACCCTCGTCAAGAAAGCTCACTAAATGTCTGGGAAGGAAGAACTAGGAGCACAGAGAGCTTACCTGCCCAGGAGGCGAAGAACACGGTGGTCGGAGAGACATTGGGACATACTGCTGACGATGACGTCTCTGGCTGCGCCGGGGTCTGGCTGATCGCGCTGGGAGCCTCCATTTGTATGGTGAGTACGGAGTAGTTGTTGTTTTAGGTTCAGCTGCTCGCAACAAAAAGTTCCAAGTAGCACGGGCTATGGTGAGCCCGTCGTACTTACCTGGCGCAAGAGATGTGCCGTTGGAATATGGAGCAAAATCAAGGGTTTTGTAGGCCTTGGCCATATCTTCTGACCATTTTTACCATTCTTACTTATTTTCGACAATCGTCGTCGTCCCGAAACGTCGTCGTCCCTTCACCTTCTAGTATGTGGTGGAGTTTAATTATCTTTTATATAGGTATGATGAATTTTCTTTTAGAATGGAGTTAACCGATCTCAATTAAATTTAAAATAAAAGTATTCTCTGGTATGGCTTAATTATAGAAGGAAAGTCACTTCTTTTAATTCTATATATCAACAAAATTTAACATGAACAATTTATCTTAGTTTTAAGCTACACTGAATGCACTCCCATCCCTTTGTTATTAATTATTGTAATCTTGTTCCATAGTTGTTTGCGGGCATGGTTGTGCCTTGCTTCGGCATCCTGTTCTCTCCGCTGCTGCTGGAGCTTGGAGCATCCTCCGCCACCGTGGGCTGGATTTTCAGCATCATGCTGTTTATGTGGCATAGTTCCGGTCTTGTTGTTGGCTCCCTGGTGGAAGAGTTCGGCTGGAGGAAGGTGGCTATGGTGGCTTCTTTCTTCGGCTCCTGCTCCTTCGTCCTCTCCGCCTTCGCCACCTCCACCTCGTTCCTCTTCTTCTCCTTGTCCATCATGGGAGGTAGGGGTTCGGAGAGTCTGTCCTGGAATGTAGGGCTAGGTAATATTTGATAAATTAGAAAATCCACCGAGGCTCTGAGGTGACGCGAAACCGCGACTAAGGCATTGCCAGCTACATACTCTTCTACTGTACCATCATTGACTTGAAAAAAAAAGACATACAACCGGATTTCTACTGATATCACAGGAAGTCCGGAGTCCCCTTTTGAAGCCAGTCTAAGTTTTACGTATGACACCCTCCCAAAGCTTTTGGGTGCAGGCAAAGTAGTTCAACACCTTACTACGCTCCATCTTCATATACATCTTCAGTGTATCTGAAGTTGTTGGAAATAAATGGAACCCACGTGGAATGGGCCACCTCTCTGGTTCTTGTATTCTTATGTAATCCTTTGTCCAAGTGTCAGCCATTCCGAAACACACTTTAGTCATTTAATCGGATTTTTTCTTTTACTGTATCTCATATTCAGGATGAAATCTTCCAAAATATTTGACTCAGAATGGAATCTTCCAAAAATCTTAAATTATACTGTTATTAATTGCAAAAGTTTTGATGTTATACGATTGGGCTCTGGTCATAAAGAATCGTATTCTATAAAAATATTGAATACCGAAAATATATTTACCTTAGACTCGATTAATTTTGAGTACATATAACAATAATTTCTTGGAACTAACCGAATCCTAATTAATCTTTTATTAATATTATTGTTTAGTAGAGTGTTTTATGACATGTCCACCTTGAAGACAGCAAGTCACAATATCGTGATTGAAAATTAGATGTCCAGTCCACTCATCTGAAGGTAAAGGAAGTGACGACGTTTCGGTCCGTCTTGATACCGATCCAGGACGGACCGAAACGTCGCCCTGGATCGTCGTCCTCTGAGATGTGTGGGGTTGAGAATATAATGTTCCCTTTCTTCCTGTCATCTCAGGGTTAAGCTGGGGCTCACTGCTGAACATGTGCTATTTCATCGTGCCTCATTACTTCTCCGGACGGAAGGGCGTGGCAAATGGGTGTGTCATCTCGGCTCTCAGCCTAGGACCGATGATAGCGCCCGTGTTGATAGGGCTACTACACAAGGCGTTAGGCTACACCGGCGGCACCCTCGTCTTCGGCGCTGTCATGCTCAACAGCTGTGTTGGTGCCTCCTTCTTGAGGCCCATCCAGGGAAAATATAACTCTTCTGTTCAAGACGACGACTCAAATGCAAAATCTTCAGGTGCTGAGACTGTAGAAAATAAGAGAAAGTGTAAGGTGTTGGTGAGGGTGTTGCAGAGGACGATCGGCAACTTGTCCACCCTTAAGTCCCCGCCAGCGGCCATTATTGCGATGGGAGGAATGTTTACATTCAACAGCTGCATGAATTTCATATCCATTATGCCCTTTGCCATGCAGGCAGCTGGACACACCAATGAGGCAGCTGGCTGGTGCTTGACAGTAGGATCCATTGCTTGTTTGGTGGCTACCATCGCAGTGTCCGTGCTGTCAGACCGGCCCTCGTTCAACATCCGAGCTTGCTACATGGCCAATGTCGCCCTTGTTGCTGCTTCAACAGTCGGTTTGTATTCTGCTTGTTATAATATCTACAATATTGCATGTTTTTTGTTCTGAGTACTTCTGATACTGCTGTTTCAACTTTTCTTGTGTTAATGCATAATAAACTCACAATTCTTTTTTTAGCAGATGAAAACACTCTAAACTCCTTGAGAATATGTAAATTTTCAAACTGTATTTTTAGTGTGATTACAGATGCGTGTGACTACACATACGCACACCTGTGTGCGGTGGAGACAGCAAAGAAGTTGCTGATGAGGGGAGGGAGGGAAATATCAGGGGAAAGCGCCAAGCCATTACGACTATATAGCACTTGGAAGGGATCAGGGTAAGGATTTGGGATGGGACGGGGGGAAGGAATGGTGCCCAACCACTTAGACGGTCTGGGGGATTGAACGCCGACCTGAATGAAGCGAGACCATCGCTCTACTCAGTCTACTGTCTAGCCCAAGTAGTTGGAGTAGCAAGATTTTCTAATCGTGTTCAAACATTTCTTACTATTTTCCCATTCGTAATGGTTCTACCACTTCATTATATATACTTTTACGCCTAGATTATGATGCATTTTATTATTGCTTTGGCTAAGGGTTAAATACCTCCTGGAACTTTTTTTTTTTAGCTCCTCACACACGCAGAGAATAATTGTCAATATCGTTGCTGAACACACACACACACACAACCCAGCGCACTTTAATATGTTGTAGTTGTTTTAGATTCAGCTACTCGGAATAAAACGTTTCAAGTAGCACTTTATATCACCTTTTATGGTGACCCCGAAGTGGACTTAGCTGGCACAGGAGCGAGGCTGTAACTTGTTACTTCAGTACTCAATCTCTTTCCTCATACGTCTCTATGGTGCTTTACTCTCCTTCGTGGGAAGTTCTAGAGGATAACAAGTGCTACGTATATTCTCTCTCTCTCTGCTGTTGTGTGTTCTCCGAACACAACTGTCTAGTTGAATGAGAGTGGCTGTAGCACTTGAGGTGGCCTTGGTTAAATTGTAGAACAAAAACAAAATATTTACTTTGTATAAAATTTAAAATGCGATCGAAAATACTCTTCATAAAACGACACTGAAATAATATTCACGATTACACTTGTATATTCATTTTGTTACTATTACTGTAACAATATGTTATAGTTAAGAGTGGGAGGTTAATAATTAAATGACAAGAAAGAACTATACAAATACATTACTCTTCTTGTTTGTAAACGCTACTTAATGTTAATAGTTTGATTTCGACTGCTGTACACACCAGTTAGTCCAACCATTATTGTGATCAAGTCGTTACGAATATAGTTTCTGATCTTAAGTCTGAAAAATATTTCCAGTCAAGTTCAAATACGTTTATTGAGACAATAAATTGCATTTCAAAGAGATAGAGGATCTTAGGCTACTCTACCCTCCTAATATTTCCAGTCTTCAGCGTGTTGGACGACTACTGGTGGCAGGTAGCGATGATGGGTGTGTGGGGGAGCTCCTTGGGGGGAATCAACAGTCTCTACAACCTCCTCACTCTTCACTACGTGGGCCTGGAGAAGATGATGTCCGCCATGGGGTCAATGATGCTGCTTATTGGCACAGGCTTCGTCATCTTTGGACCCTCCATAGGTTGGTAGACATGGCTTTGGACCCTCCATAGGTTGGTAGACATGGCTTTGGACCCTCCATAGGTTGGTAGACATGGGGTCTCGTGGCGGGGGGGGGGAGGGGGGGGGACACTGCGGTTCCTTCTCTCCGTCACCATTTATATGGCTATAATTCCAATTTATTTCACAGCTCGATTTTTTTAAATATAATATATTTAGATTTAAATTGATTCGTTTGACTTAGAACACAGTGCAATACAAATATTTCCATACTGTGGGTCAGAGTGAACATTTAGATACACCTACTTAACTCTCGTGTTCCTACAGATACTTGCATAACGTTATTAAAACAACTAATACAATAGCGGGTTACTTATTGTTTGTTGGTCTTAAACGTATGTTCTTTAAGTGTGTTATACAGTATCAAAGATAAAACCATATAACTTGAGATTTATAACACGCGCATGTAACACACGCTGAACTAAAGTGTAAGTGCCTCACGGGCTCACCATAGCCCGTGCTACTTGGAACTTTGTTCCAGGTAGCGAATCTTAAACAACAACATACCAGCAGTGGTCAGCGCTCAGCTCCACCTCTCCCTCCCTCCCTCAGGCATGATCAGGGACGCCACCGGCAGCTACGCCGTCAGCATGTGGGTGTGTGCTGGGCTGGCTGCTATCACCTTAGCCCTCTGGGCCTTCATGCCGGCGGCAGTCCGCTACGACCAAAACAAGTCCAGCAACTCACAACTCCAGCCACAAGAAGTCCAGTAATACATAACTCCGGCCACAAGAAGTCCAGTAACATATGTTGCTATTTATAGTTGTTTTAGTGTGCTTAGTTCTGTTGCAAATGTTTATGCAAATATTTTATCTAATTGCTGGACTATGTTTGTCCAAGCCAAAGCCGACCTCAAAACAAATAAAAATTATCCATTGTGTAAACCATAACGATTTTTTTTCTTATTTTAAATAATTATATATTTATTATAATTCTATGTATAGTTAGGCTATGGGAAGGTAAAGTTAGCTGTATTGGTTCTGTTGGAAATTATTTTAATTTACCGTAAGTGCGTGAAACATTTAGCAACCCGTCCTCAGACCAAGTCCATTCCATCCAGCGGTCGACCCAAAGACGCATTCATCAATTGTAACATGCTGATTCAGGAATTTGTTTAAATATAAATTAATGATATATATTTGCATATTATACGTATTTAGGTTAGGTTAGGTTAAGTGTTTAGGTTCTGTTTGCAATTATTTGCATTTGTAGTACTTGAGTGGAGCATTTACAAAGTTCCCATTCGAACAGAGGTCGTCAGCGAAGCACTGGTCGAGAAATGCTCGAACATTATCACTTGTGAGTCGTGTGTAAAATGTTCTTCATTGATAAACAGGCGTCCGCGTAGAAGGAATATTTGGCCTTTGCTGATGAGGCTCCCTCATTCTTAATCCCCCCCCCCCAACCGTCCTTGAAAGTGCGTTGGAGTCAGGCGGTCACCCACCTCATTTGTCACGAGTCTAGTAAGTACCTAGACACGTGAAGGTATTGGCCATCACCCGAGTAGTTACGAGATTCAGTCCTGATAACCACTTGTCAAACAAATTTTAATGAAATTCTAAAAGACTGAGTGTAGGGTGATGCGAAGCAGACCACCTCTTATAAGCTATTTGATCTTTGTAGTTGAGTCAACGAAAACCCACCAGCTGACATCTGTTGGTGGGGTTTCCGGTGCATATAGACCCCCTGTGTGGGGGGGGGGGGGGGATAAAAATTAGAGTGCCTGGAACGAGTGAAGAGAGGGTCGGCGAGGACATCACGGAGTCAAGGGTGGAGACAAGCTTACCCACGGTGAGAGGCCGGGGTTTTCAAGATGGTAAAGTGTGGACTCTGATGTATTGTTCGTGTCGAAATTCCTCGTCACATTGCCAGTGTGTAGGCACTTAGGACTTTTGTGTATATCATAACCGCAGGTCACCACGCGGCCATAGGTACAGACAGTGAGTCAATGGGTCAGTGTCACCCGGGCCTATGGCAATATTCAGATGATAATGTGTGTGTGTAATCTCTGATGTTATCATTCCTTGTCAAAATTTATTAACATTTGCCAGTGTTGGTGTAGGGACTTACAAAGTTTTGGTGAATATCATAATTTTGTCCTAAATAAACTCTTGTTAAATTTGCCATCTGTTTGAGTCACTCGCCTTCCCCTTTGTCATCTCCCGAGTGCATCTGGGATTATTGAACCTCCCCAATCCTCTAGGTTCAGATAATTAACATGCGGTCATTAAGTAATACCATATAGAAGAGAACTCTCTCCATTCAGTAATGTCTCCTGACTTATTGCTGTGCATGCATTAATCTCAGTAAGACAGGATGGTGGCGGCGTTAGTTAATAAGTTTGTCTCTGTTTAGCATTTCCTTGGAAAGGTGCCATTGATTCAAGGTGTAAACTATCAGTGGTATACCATATTTCAGTTCAAATGGTCTTGAATATTTTAACAGTGTTTATTCCCATTTTGAATAAACATCGTGTTAAAATGAACGTATAAAATACTCAGGGGGGGATTGACAGAGTGGACATAGACGAAATGTTCACACGGAATAGTAAACAGAGCGAGGGGACATGGGTGGGAGCTGGAAACTCAGATGAGTCACAGAGATGTTAGGAAGTTTTCTTTTAGAGTGAGAGTAGTGGAAAAATGGAATGCACTTAAGGAGCAAGTGGTGGAAGCAAATTCCATTTATAATTTTAAAAGTAGGTATGATAGGGAAATAGGACTGGAGTCATTGCTGTAAATAACCGATGGATCGAAAGGTGGGATCCAAGAGTCGATGCTCGATCCTGCAGACCAAAGAGTGAGTACAAATAGGTGAGTACATACACAACTGATGATAGGAGTACTGTACTCAAATTCACTTCAAACGATAAGAAAGTGTGCAAGGACCTCAGTAAGAAATTCCAGGAGGTCTTCACAGTAGAGCAAAGGGAAGTCCCAGATATAAGAGAGGGAATGTCTAACCAAACACCACTAGATGAGTTTGTGATTACTAGTGGGGAGGTGAGGAAGCATCTGCTAGAGTTGAAGTGACAAAGGCTATAGGCCCGGATGGAATCTCACCATGGATACTGAAGGAAGGAGTAGAAGCTCTGTGCTTGCCACTCTCCATGGTGTACAGCAAATCACTGGTAACAGGTGAAATGCAAAAAATTTGGAAGACGCTAATGTAGTCCCGATTTACAAGAAGGGTGATAGGTAGGAGGTACTGAACAACAGGCCAGTGTCCCTAACTTGCATAACATGCAAGATAACAGAGAAGATTGTAGAAAAAAACTAGTGGGACATCTGCAGCTGAAGAACTTTGTAACACAACATCAGCGTGGGTTCATTGATGGCAAATCATGCTTCACAGGATTAATTGAATTCTAAGACCAGGCAACAAAATTCAGGTAAGAAAGAGAGGGCTCGGTAGACTGCATATTTTTGGATTGCCAGAAAGCCTTTGACAAACCTGGAGGTGCAGGCAGGAGTGAAAGGGAAGGTACTTCACTGGATAAGAGTCCCTAAGCAACAGAAGACATGCGAGTCACTGTGAGGGGGAGATCTCGGAGTGGCGAGGCGTCACCAGTGGAGTCCCACAAGGATCAGTCCTTGGACCTATACTGTTTCTGATATATATAAATGATCTTTCAGAGGGAATAGACTCGTTCCTCTCAATAGTCCCAGAACTAAGAAGCATGAGTTACGAGGAAAGGCTGCTTGAAATGCACCACACGTCGCTGGAAGACAGAAGAACTCGGGGAGACATGATCACCACATACAAAATTCTCAGGGGAATTAAGGGTAGACAAGGATGGATTATTTAACACGTGTGGTACACACNNNCTCCAGAG
Source organism: Procambarus virginalis (assembly GCA_020271785.1). Taxonomy (NCBI): domain Eukaryota; kingdom Metazoa; phylum Arthropoda; class Malacostraca; order Decapoda; family Cambaridae; genus Procambarus; species Procambarus virginalis. The sequence goes on from WNGS01111181.1 coordinate 31,568,427, forward strand.
AGGACACTAAGGGTTCCAGAAGAGGATACTAGGGGTTCCAGGAGAGGACACTAGGGGTTCCACGAGAGGGCTCTAAGGGTTCCAGAAGAAAACACTAGGGGTTCCACGAGAGGAAACTAGGGGTTCCACGAGAGGATACTAGGAGTTCCACGAGAGGACACTAGGGGTTCCACGAGAGGATACTAGGGGGTTCCACGAGAGGACATTAAGAGTTTTACGAGAGGACACAAGGGTTTCCAGGAGAGGACACTGGGGTTCCACGAGAGGACACTAGGGGTTCCACGAGAAGACACTAGGGGTTCCACGAGAAGACACTAGGAAGTTCTACGAGAGGACACTAGTGGTTCCACGAGAGAACACTAGGGGTTCCACGAGAGGACATCAGGGGTTCCAAGTAGAGGACACTAGGGGTTCCACGAGAGGACACTAGGGTACAGTGAGTGGACACTAGGGGGTTCCACGAGAGAACGCTAGGGCTTCCACGAGAGGACACTAGGGTACAGCGAGTGGACACTAGGCGTTCCACGAGAGGACAATGGATGTTCCACGAGAGGACACTATGGGTTCCACGAGAGGACAATGGATGTTCCACGAGAGGACACTATGGGTTCCACGAGAGGACAATGGATGTTCCACGAGAGGACACTATGGGTTCCAGGAGAGGACACTAAGGGTTCCAGAAGAGGACTCTAGGGGTTCCAGGAGAGGACACAAGGGGTTCCACGAGAGGGCTCTAAGGGTTCTAGAAGAAAACACTAGGGGTTCCACGAGAGGACACTAGGAGTTCCACGAGAGGATACTAGGGGTTCCACGAGAGGACACTAGGGGTTCCACGAGAGGATACTAGGGGGTTCCATGAGAGAACACTAGGGGGTTCCACGAGAGGACATTAAGAGTTTCACGAGAGGACACAAGGGTGTCCAGGAGAGGACACTAGGGGTTCCAGGAGAAGACACTAAGGGTTCCACGAGAAGACACTAGGGGGTTCTACGAGAGGACACTAGAGGTTCCACGAGAGAACACTAGGGGTTCCACGAGAGGACATCAGGGGTTCCAAGTAGAGGACACTAGGGTTTCCACGAGAGAACACTGGGGTACAGTGAGTGGACACTAGGCGTTCCACGAGAGGACAATGTATGTTCCACGACAGGGCACTAGGGGTTCAACAAGAGGACACTAGGGGTTCCACGAGAGGAAACTAGGGGGTTCCACGAGAGGACACTAGGGGTTCCACGAGAGGACACTCGGGGTTCCACGAGAGGACACTAGGGGTTTAACGAGAGGACATTATGGGTTCCACGAGAGGAAACTAGGGGTTCCACAAGAGGACACTAGTGGTTAAACGAGAGGACACTAGGGGTTCCATGAGATGACACTAGGAGGTTCCACGAGAGGACACTAGTGGTTCCACGAGAGGATACTAGGGTTTCCACGAGAGGACACTAGGGGGTTCCACGAAAGGACACTAGGGGTTCCACGAGAGCACACTAGGGATTCTGGGAGAGGACACTAGGGGTTCTGGGAGAGGACACTAGGGGTTCTGGGAGAGGACACTAGGGGTTCTGGGAGAGGACACTATGGGTTCCACGAGAGGACACTAGGGGTTCCACGAGAGGACACTAGGTGGTTACACGAGATGACTCTAAGTGTTCCACGAGAGGCCACTAGGGGTTCCACGAAAGTACACTAGGGGTTCATGGAGAGGACACTATGGGTTTCAGGAGAGGACAAAAGGGGTTACACAAGAGGACACTAGGGATTCCAGGAGAAGACACTAGGGGTTCCACAAGAGGACACTAGGGGTTCCACGAGAGGACACTAGGGGTTCCACAAGAGGACACTAGGGTTCCACGAGAGGACACTAGGGAATTCTACAAGAGGACTCTAAGGGTTCCAGAAGAAGACACTAGGGGTTCCACGAGAGGACACTAGGGATTCCAGGAGAGGACACTAAGGGTTCCAGGAGAGGACACTAGGGGTTCCAGGAGAGGACACTAGGGGGTTCCACGAGAGGACGAATCTTGTTGCTTGTGAGCAACAAGATTCGTCTAATGTCTGGCAAGGAAGATACGACAAGTGCGCCTCACCATGTGTCAAAATAATATAAGGTAGTTTATTTAGCTCAATTTGACCTCTGGTTTCCAACTGAGGAACCCAGGTTCGTAACACTCCTCCCCCCTTCAGAGAAAAAAAAATGTAACTACTAGAATAGTAGTCATATTTTTTTGTAAGCGTATACAGAGAATAAAAAGGAAAATCCGTGACATAAAAGAAAATCAATTAAAACAACAATTTCTCTGCAAGAAAAGTACAAAGGAATTCTTTAAAAGAAAAAACACATATACAAAAAAAACAGGAAAGTAAATAAATTGGACACAAAATATTTAATGTCACAGGAGATCCTACATAAAAAAAAATAACTAAAGCATGACAGTTGGTATATGGCATCCTGTGGCTCAGATGAATGTTACTCAGGCAACCGGGACAGAGCGTCGGCTATCACGTTGAGCCGGCCTGGTAGGTGGATAATGGAAAGATTGAAGTCCTGTAGGTACAATGCCCACCTGAGGGTGCGTTTCTTTTTACCCTTCATCTGATTCATGAACACTAGTTGGTTATGGTTATGGTTATATTACCTGTGAGGTAAACTTTGAACTTTTTACATGTTAACACTAGCGCCAACGCCTCTTTTTCTACCACTGAATATTTGCGTTGCACCTTGTCAAATTTCACAGAGTAATAATATACTGGGTGTTCCACTTTATCATCCCCAGTTTGCAACAACACTGCACCAGCACCCGAGTCAAACGCGTCAACATGAATTTTAAAAGGTCGATCGAACCATAGACTAGTGACCACTGGGGCGGAAGCTAAGATCAATTTCAAATTTTTAAATGCCTCTGCACAGTCTGATGACCACTTAAATTTAACGGCCTTCTGCAACAAGTCTGTGAGAAGAGTGGCAACACTAAAAAAGTTCTGACAAAAGCGTCGATAGTACACACACATACCAATAAACCTTTGAATGTCCTTTTTAGACCGGAGCACTGGATACTCCAGAATGGCACTGATTTTATCTTCCCGAGGTAACACTTTTCCTTGGCTCACATCATAACCGAGGTACGTCACTGTGCCTTAGCTAAAATGTCACTTTTTTGCATTTAAGGTTAGATTTGCATTTTTCAAAACTGTGAACAACTGGCGTAACCTAGCTATGTGGTCAGCCCAATTACTATCAAAGAGCACAATGTCATCTAAATACGCCCGACAATTTGGCGCATTAGCGAGCAAAGAGTTCATTAGCCTCTGGAATGTGGCAGGGGCATTACGCAAGCCGAACGGTAACACTTGATACTCAAAAACACCCTCGGGTGTCACGAACGCAGTTAGTTGTTTAGCACGTTTAGTGATCGGGATTTAATAGTACCCCCTTGAGAGATCGAATTTCAAGACATACGTGGCGTTCCCGATTTCGTCGATGCAGTCCTCGAGACGGGGCAACGAATAGGCATCCACAATGGTCACCTTGTTGAGCTGCCGGTAGTTGGTGCATAATCGCCAGGAGCCGTCTGGTTTGGGGACCAAAAGGCAGGGCGAGCACCAAGAGCCCTGGCTCAGCCGGATGAGGCCATGCTGGAGCAAGAAGTCGACCTTCTTCCATACAATGGCCTTCTTTTCCGGACTCATCCGATAGGGTTGAAGGTGAATGGGGGTGTAGTCTGTCAACTTGACATCATGGTAAATGGCATCAGTCTGGGTCGGGACCTCTCCGAACAGACTGGAGAATTCGTCAAGCAGCGACTGCACCTCTTCATGTTGGGACATCTGCATATGGGACAGTCCCTCCCTCCACAGCATTCACAGAACTAGAATTATTGAGAATGAGATTAGTTGGTTCCCCAGAACAATCATCCCCTCCCTCACTGGAATTGGAAACATTGGTTAGTGCAATGGGCCTGGGGCCCTGGAACTTCTTCAGCCAATTCAAGTATACGAGCAGTACCTGGTTACGCTTTTCAGAGTGTCTCACTTTGTACGTGAGGTCCCCATTCTTTTCTGTCACAATGTAGGGGCCTTCGTACTTGTGGGACATAGTGATCCCTAGTCGAGGCTTTAATACCAGGACAGGGTCACCAGGCTGAAATACCCGCAACTTAGCCTTTGCATCATTTCGTTCTTTCATATTTTCTTGAGTCTTCCCAAGATACTTTAGTGCAGCAGCCTTGCAGTCCTTGAGTCTCTGGTGGTGTTGCGCAAAGAAAGCCAAACCTTCGGTTAACGTTACGTTCCCTAACAGATTCTCCTGTAACATTTGCAAGGGTCCACGAACTTTATGGCCAAAGACTAACTCAAAAGGAGAACAACCCAGTGAAATTTGTAACCCCTCCCTAGCAGCAAACAAAACATACGGCAAGTTCTCATCCCAGAAGGTATGGAAACTCTCGCACGATGTCTTCAACATCTGCTTCAGAGTTAGATGGAACCGTTCAATTACCCCCTGACTCTGTGGATGGTATGGGCTGGAAACCTTATGAGTTATTCCATGGTCCTTACAAAATTGTTCAAAAATACCAGACTTAAAGTTAGTACCATTGTCAGTTTGCACGACCCAAGGCAGTCCAAAAGTGGAAAAATATTGCAACATACGAGCAAGAACAGTCTTTGCTCGGATGTTCCTTACAGCAAATGCCTCTGGGTAACGGGTCGTGATACACATCATCGTGATTAGGTAAATATTACCAGAATTAGTTCTGGGTAATGGGCCAACACAGTCCATCACCACATGAGAAAATGGTTCCTCCGGTACGACAATAGCCCTAAGAGGAGCTTTAGTTGGAGTCTGGTTTGGTTTCCCAACAAGTTGACAAGCAATACATGCATTACAAAATTTTGCTGCATCGCTTTTCAGCTTGGGCCAGAAAAATACTTTAAGATTTTGTGATACGTAATATTAATACCTTGATGTCCCCCCATGGGATCATCATGAGCAGCTGCCAAAACTCTTTCTCTAGAGCAGGTCGGCAACATAACCTGGTGGACTACCTCCCACTCATTTGACAAGGGAGCACTCTGTGGTCTCCATTTTCTCATCAAAATCCGATCATTGTAGTAGTACCCAGTTCCTGCGTCTACAATTTCCTCCATAGTGACGGCTGCCTCATGACAATCTGCAAGACTAGGGTCAGCTTTCTGTAACTCACTCAAAAGCCAAAAGTGTTCTCCTCCACCTCCCCACTACTCTCAGTAGGCGGCGGTGGCAGGCTCTCCACAATGTCCTCGGCCATGTCATCGAGTCGGGCCATGAATGTGTTCGCAAGGTCTACTTGGCTTTCCCCCACTCGGAAAGTGCCTCGTGTCCTCGGGGTTTACCACCTTGGCAAGCACAGGGCTGCCCTTACAATTTAAGTCCCATAGACCTGGTCACCGCGCATGCAGGGTATACAACATTATCCTCTGTGGCGGGTGGATCCAGGCAAACCTTAGGGGTAGGCAACATAATAGGCAGTCTGGAGTCCCCTACCTTACCCCCTGCTAGATTATTACCCAAGATTACTTCAACATTACTGAAAGGTAGGTACAAAGTGACTCCGACTGTACAAACACCCTTGTAGAAATCTGATTCCAGGGTAACCTTATGGAGGGGTACGGCTCGAGTATCACTAGTGACACCCTCGACCAGTACCACCTCTCCAGTGTCGAGAGTGCTGGCACCTTGCAAAGCACTCTCTAAAATTAAAGTCTGGATGGCACCGGTGTCTCGGAAGATCACCACGTCCTTCCAGGAAGAACCCTCAGACAAAAGTAGTCTCCCTTTTGATAAGAATGGGGTAAGCAAGTCCAACCACTGTGGGTTGGAGGTTGTTACCACCCTCGAGACTAAATAAGGTTCTTCTCCCAGCAGTGTACATAAAATATTTAAAATTGGCCTTTGTAATAGAAGTCTAGGGGAATAAGATAAAGCACTGCATAAAATGGGGAACAATATATTTATGCTAAGGGGGACAAACATAACAATTAAATGGTACGTAAATATAGCCAGAAATATTTATCAGCATGCAAATTAAAATAAAATACTTCTCGAGCAATGAGCAATATTAATAGCACTTAAATGAGAGAATACAATATCATCTGACCAGGAAATAAAAACTTTGAATGACTAAATATACAAATCAAGGACTTAACTTAATACATGTCTTCCCTCGAACACAACCACCACGCTACTAACCCACGCGTCTGTCCACAGGCCAAGCGTCTACTAACAAAACAACTAACTATCCACATAACATTGTGGAATTACTAATAAAAAATGGTAGTACAAAATAACAACATATTATTAATCAAAAGAGTACACCATTACATTAGTTTATACAATAGCATTTACAGACAAATAAATAGGAGTTATAAATCAAGGTTAAATCATAAACACTCGCTTGACAATACTTTCCCACGCTACTCACATATCCAACCTGATCAACCCCCACAGAGAAACACATGAGAATTGTAACACGAAAGCCTCATACAAATAATATGCAACTCAAGCACACTATTACATTCTATAATATATATCATATAACATACAAATCTCACATTATACAACTGGATGCTATAATGATTAAAGAATAAGACAATACAGTAATAATAATTAAGAGTAATGAGAGGATCTTAACAAGATTCGTAACATCCCTCCCGTCCCCTAAGAAAAAATGAAATTAACTGAAGGTTGATTTCATTTTTTGACTGCATGAATTAACACATGAAAAATTTTCACCACATGAAAATACTTAAACTAAATCAAGTACATAGCAATGAAATTTCATACAGAAAAAAAATACAAAATTACATACATCTTATGAATAAAGAACACTACAGATTATGGCACTGCAACAGGAAAACCTCTGGATAAGGCGTCAGCAATTACATTTTGCCTCCCAGGAATATGACGAATTACAATATTGAATTCTTGCAGAATTAGAGACCATCTTAGTATTCTCTGGTTTTTACACTTCATAGAGTTGATGAATGTCAATGGATTATGATCTGTATATACTACTACTTCATTTCCTGACAAATATGTCTCAAATTTCTTCACTGCTAGTATTAAACAAAGTGCTTCTTTCTCAACTACAGAGTAATTAATTTGTGTTCTGTCAAACTTACGTGAAAAATAATAAACAGGATGTTCTAACTCATCTGGTCCTACTTGGAACAAAACAGCACCTGCTCCTACATCTGAAGCGTCTATGTGAAGAATAAAAGGTTTATTATACTGTGGACTAGCTAACACAGGTGAAGTAGAGAGAATTCCTTTCAACTTCTGAAAAGAGTTCTGACACTCCTGCGTCCACTTAAATTTTACCTGTTTCCTTAAAAGATTTGTTATGGGTGCAGCAACAATAGAAAAGTTTTTACAATACCTCCTATAATACGCACACATTCCAATAAATCTTTGCACAGACTTCTTATTAGTTAGGACTGGGTACTCCACAATTGCCTGAATCTTATCGTGCAATGGGACTATCCTTCCTTGTCCGACCTCATGTCCTAAATACACTATGGTTCCTTTAGCCCAACTACATTTCTTCATATTGACAGTCAAATTAGCATGTTGCAATATATGAAACAATTTCTTTAAACTAGACATATGATCTACCCAATTCTTACTGAAAATCACAATGTCATCCAGATATGCCCTACAGTCTGGCACATCCTTCAACAAAGAGTTCATTAATTTCTGAAACGTGGCTGGGGCATTCCGTAGCCCAAACGGCATCACGTTATACTCGTAAGCTCCATCAGGAGTGATAAATGCTGTCACTTCCCTGGCAAAATCTGTAAGAGGTATCTGATGATAACCCTTAGATAAGTCTAATTTAGATACAAAGTTGGCATGACCTATAGTATCAACACATTCTTCTAATAAAGGTAACGGATAAACATCAACTATGGTTACCTGGTTGAGTTTTCTATAATCCACTACTAATCTCCACTTATCTTCTGGCTTTGGTACTAATAGGCATGGCGAACTCCAGGAACTCTGACTGGGTCTAATGAACCCATGTCGAAGAAGATAATCAACCTCCTCCTGGATGATACGACGTTTCTCGGGTGTCACTCGATAAGGGTGCAACCGAATTGGAGTCACATTTGTCAGGGTGATATCATGAGTAATGAGAGAAGTTTGAGTGGGGACCTCCCCAAACAAGCTAGAAGACACCTCCAAAAGATCCTGGAACTCTGCTCTCTCCTCCTCCTGCAAATGACTCAACAATTCTTCCCCGGAACTACTGGAATTAGACAAACAAATATTACTATCTTCCTCAGCAACACTCGACTCTTCAGGAATTTCCTCCTCAGCAACACAACAAGCCACAATACTAGGCCCACAATAAGCCTTCAACCGGTTTACATGTACACTCATGGTCTGTCGTTTCTGCTTGGGATGGCAGACCTTGTAAGTAACCTCCCCAAGACGTTTGACTACTTGATACGGTCCTGCGAATTTGTTAGACATAGACGTACCCATACGAGGCTTCAAAACCAATACCAAATCTCCTGGCTCAAATCTGAGTTTGGCCTTGAACCTCTGGTCATGTTTCTGCTTCATTACCTGTGTTGTTCACCTAGATGTCGTAAGGCCAACTCCCTCGTTCTGGACAGCTTGCTCTTGACATCCGTCAGGTAACGCTCACTCTGCCTGGCTGTAACATCATCTAACATGTGTTCATATAACATCTTTAAAGGTCCTCTCACCTGATGTCCGAATACAAGTTCGAATGGAGAACAACCTAGTGCACTGTGCAATCCATCTCTAGCCGCAAATAAAACAAATGGCAGATTCTCATCCCAATGTCTGGGTGAATCTTCCCCAGTCGCCTTCAACATTTTCTTGAGAGTTTGGTGGAACCGCTCGATTCCCCCTTGACTCTGAGGATGGTAAGGACTTGAAAAATTGTGTTTTATACCAAACTGCTACAGAAATTTTAAAGATGGTGGAACAAAAATTACTCCCATTATCAGTTTGAATTACACGGGGCATCCCAAAAAGTGAAAAAAATCGTTCCAACTGCCTGATAATAGTAGAAGCTCTAATATTACGTAAAGCATACGCTTCAGGGAACCTGGTGGTCATACATAAGATAGTGAACATATACATATTTCCGGATTTTGTACGGGGTAAAGGTCCGACACAATCCAGTACCACATGAGTAAATGGCTCCTCTGGCACTACAATAGGATATAATGGTGCTCGTGGCACAGTCTGATTAGGCTTACCAACAGTCTGACACACAACACAGTTGTGGCAATATCTGACCACATCTTTTTTAAGTTTCGGCCAATAAAAAAGTTTACAGATCTTATGATACATACTGGTAATACCTTGATGGCCTCCCATCAGGTCATCATGAGCAGCTTGCAATACCTGCTCCCGATACTCTGTTGGCACAACGAGCTGGGTGTTAAACTCACAATCCTCTGATGAGGGAGTTCCTGATGGTCTCCATCTTCTCATCAGACATTGATCCTTGAAATAACAACCCGTACTCTCCTCCAAAGTATCGATGGAGTCGGCTGCTTCTGCATAACACTCAGCTAGACTGGGATCAGTACTCTGTAACTTACGCAAGGTCTGGAACTCTACAACTGGAGCGAGCGGGCAAGGAAGTGGTACCTGGCCACATCTTCCAGACCATCTGGGTCAGAATAAATTAGGGCTTTGGCACCGGCCTCACTCTCGACATCCACGTGAGCTATAAATGTATCTTCAAGGTCCACCTCCACCTCCCTGTCTGAAGGGGTCCTGGCCTCGAGAACATCCACCTTGGTAGTAGCAGGACTTACCACATTCTGCTTACCCATGGATCTGGTCACAACACAGGCTGGATAAATGACACCATCATCCTCATCTGGTTGAGCCAGTACTGCATTAGGTTAGTATACATAACAGGACAATCGGTCCCACTAAATTTACATTTATCGAATCATTACTACAATTATCAATCCCAGGAATGGGCAACTGCTCACTGACTGCTACAGTGCACCAACCTGGTGTAATAGAAGAATTCAGGTTAACCTTAATTAATGGTACAGCTGATGAGCCCTCCAAGTCCCTGCAATAACATACCTCTCCAGTGTCTTCTGTGCTAACATCAGTAAGAACACGGCGAGAAGAAATTAAAGACTGGAAGCACCAGGGTCCCTTAACAACTGGACTGGTTTCCAGGTCCCCTAGTACATAATAGGGTTCCGAATGTAGGTATGGATCAAATTAGTCATCCACTTGGGCATGACTGAAGCAACATTGGCATAATGGTTTGCAAACCCCTACTCAATATTAGACCAGTTGGTCTCAACTCTGGGTGCAACGCATACATAAATTAACCACATGACCTCTTCTCCTGCAATGCGTGCAATACCTGCTAGTGGTCGGAATAGCCGAACCCACTGCAGGCTTTCATACATTACTTAAGGGACAACCCTGGCGGTTGTTCTCAGATTTAGGCTTTACAGGAGAAGGGTTTAAGGGGAGAAGGTGAAGTAGCTGGTCGAGTCTGGAAAACATGTTTATGAGCATAATGATTAGTTTCAACATTGAAATGATTAAGGGGTGCTCTAAAAGGCACTTTAGTAAGTAGTCNTCATACGTTACACAGGTTATAGTTGTGTGTGTGTAAACTAAAAGTCTTTGAAAATGTAATAAGTTATTACGAAACGCGTTCAAGTGTCGCGTCAGACTAGAAATAAAATGAATTTTGAAGAATTGATTTTTCAATTACCATCAACAGTGAAAAGAAACATAAGAAATATTGAGAAAATTTGTGTTAGAATTATTAATCTTACTTTACTTACTTTATATATATATATATATATATATATATATATATATATATATATATATATATATATATTATATATATATATATATATATCACGAAATTAAACATGTGATTAAAAATGTGACAATGTCAGACCACGGAGGAAAAATGAAACAGGAATTTCCTTAAGTACTTTCGTATATTCATACATCTTCAGAAGGAGTCCGTGATATATATATATATATATATATATATATATATATATATATATATATATATATATAAATAAAATGTATATATATGTATGTATATATATAATATATATACTGTATTACATATTTAATATACAGGTATACACCTCATTAAACACAACAGCAGTGTGACCAATGTTAATTTTCTTTTGGATATTTTCCATTCTATGCAAATACCTTCTACATATCATCTGGAGGGTGAAGAAAACACTAGATCACTTAATAGTTCCATTTATTGTATATATATATATATATATATATATATATATATATATATATATTATATATATATATATTATATATATATATATTATATATATATATATATATATATATATATATATATATATATATATATATATATATATATATATATATATATATATATACATAATTCAACCTTTAACATTAAATTACAGAGCAAGAACTAGGACCAGAATCTGGTTTTCTCAAAAAGCTGTTGCGAGCCTGTGGATCAGAGATCAGCAAAAACAAAGATAACTCCCACCAGAGATAAACTACTCACTTCCATTAACAAGGAGGGAACAGGACAGGGATGAGGAGATAGGGAGTGCACCCTCACTTAGCTTATTGTTCCCAAGCATGGAGACCTGATCTTCAGAAAGACATAACTGCATTGGAGAATATTCAACAATGGGCGACAAAAAAATAATTCCAGAACAGTCAGCTCTCATACCAGGAACGGCTGAGGTCCGCAGGGTTAACAACACTGCAAACCATACATGACGACTGATCTCATCAAAACTTCTAAAACAGCAGTACTGAACAACTTTGAGGATATTGATCCAGACTACTACTTTAAAAGGTCAGATGTAAAACAAACAAGGAAAAATAGTTTCAAGCTCAACAAGTCACAATGAAGGACAGAATACAAGAGATGCTTTTTCATCCACAGGGTTATAAACCCATGGGAATGCTTAACCACTGAAGCTGTAAATGCCAAAACATCTTTGCATTTCAAACTCTAGCTCGATAAGATCATCAGGACAAATGGGGAGCCGCTGCCAACTTCCTGTCCTCATCGAGGCCACCAGATAGTGGCCCCTCAAATAATCTGATACTGATTGCCTCCCTCCCTTCCAGGAGACATTTTACTATATTCAATGCAGAATTTCAGAGCTGTCATGCCACAGGGCCTCAGTAGAGGAGGCTGGTCAATAGGTAAAAGAATAAGCTCCAGCCACACGACATACCAAGGGCAAGGCGAAGTGATAAACTCGAAAAGATCAAAGAGCTCACACTGGGAAGGAAGCACCAAAAGCTTCCAATTAACAAGCACCTGCCATCAACCAGTAGAAACCACACAGACGGGGCACCACAGGATCAGTCTGGCCCAGCCCGTCCCAAACACAAGCAGCAAGACCTCAGTCAGAAAAAACAGAATGACCTGGCCCAAAGCCCACCAGACTGGGTAATGCAATTCAGACAAACATGCTAGATCAAGGCAAGCAACGCAAGCCAGAAACAGCCAGAAACAAAGACCACAAACAGCTGGACACAGCCCAGTTTTGGTTGATCTCTGATCCGCAAGCTTCCCTTCAACTCTTTTTGAGAGAACCAAATTCCGGTACTCATTCCTGGTAGGCTCTCACGGGTCTGTGACCTGGCTACTTTCAGGTTGCAGCTTTAGTGACCTAATGTGAAGAACGTTCCAAAAATACTCTAGTGCATTGTAAAACACAAATTATGTGTGAGTAACAGTATGTCTTCTTTTAAAACTTAAACATAAGGGCAGATATAGATTAACTGCCCAATAAGAAAGAAAATAATACCTACTGTCCAATTAAAAGAAATGACACCTACAAAAATAAAATGGTTAATGCATATAAAAGGCTACGTCTGAGAACACTAAAATGCTTCCTTTGGCAAGATACTGGTTCCAGCGACTGCATCGTGGCGGCTAGGGTTGCTGGAGGAAACGAGTGAAATGGGCAACTTGTGATTCGTGAGAACACTTATACTTATACTTTACTATTCTTGTGCTGCTGGAGAGAGCTTGGAAAGGCTTACAAGTGAATTTTCTATGGCCACTTGAGACTGGACAGAGCTTCATACTGTCACTAGTTTGATTCTTGTTCAAGATTGATTGATTGTTTCACATTGTAATTAAAATATATTGCAAATTTTGTGTTAGCTTAAGACTTCCTGAAAATGCTATGCATGTTAGCGGTTTTGCAGAAATGTACCATCAGTCACCAAATCTTTTACTTTCACAACCCCTCCTTACCCTGGAAACACAAACCGAAACTCTCTCTATTTTCCACTTGTTACAACTTGTAATAAAGTTGTTACATCTTGGCTTAACGTGTTTATGACGTATTAGAACGTTTTTACAATTTGCTATATTGATTGTTTATACTGGTTAGAAGGTGTTAAAACTTGTTCGAACGTTGTACCAACGTCGTAGTTTCGATGGTTGTTTGGCGGTAGCCTGAGTTTATAATGCCTTGCATTATATATATACAGGTACCATATATAAATAAATATTCTAGTGCACCAATACAGAATTTAACCTGGCATGAACCAATCCTTTGGGACCATCATAGTGAAATAGTTACAAAATTATCCTGTTTAAAGGGCATAACACGTTTTCTATAGCTTTATGTCTCATTTCATAGCAGGTGTGACCCAAAAAGAATTTTATCCAGACATCTGAACTGCCTTTATGAGTTAACAATTGACTGGGAACATATAAATTATTTTTACAAGATTTCTACTTTCTGGTCTGACAATACCTAGAAAATAATATTTTGTTTTAAGAATTAATATGCAAGATTAAAACAATAACAGGTACAGTTCAAATGCAGACAAAATTTATGAAAAACTATATTAATTACAGATACTGTAGTGAGAGAGAAGTAAAGAACTGCACAGAGCACTATAGAGAACTAGCACAGAGCACTGTAGAGCTGTGTCATTCATATAGCCAAACATATCTTTAGACAAATCTAAATGTAAATTTGCTTAAAGAACAAACATTGATGCTATGTACACAATTAAAAACAAGATCCATTACAAATATAAATATAATTCAAAGATATACACCCAATAAATACCATCAAGGTTGAAGTTACCCATGTTGTTATGCTCGGACCAAGCCCCATGCCGTGCACCATCCATCTCACTTGCCACAGCATTATCACTCCTCAGCCTGTGTGATCCCCCTCCAATTTTTGCCCCACAATCGGACAGCTGCCTTCAACCATTGCACCCCCACACTCAGTGATGCAATACACATGCCCATTTGGACATTTGTACCAATGCCCCTGCTTGAGCCCCATAGCTTTCAAGATCATAATCTTCTCGCTCTCATTAATTCCTAAGCCACCAACATATTTCTCACTCTCTTTCAAAAGTGCACGTATTTTTGTATCTAGTTCTGATCAAATTTGATTGTAGGATCCATTAGCTTCTCCAACTTTACCTTGATTTCCTTAACCTTATCACTGCTATAATTCATAAATTTTTTCATTAAAAGTCCAATAAGCAGGAAGAATCATAAGACGCTCCAATTCACGCTCACCTCATCAACCATCTGAGGAGCAATAATTGTATTTTTTCTTCATAACAAGTTCAACTATTGCCTCCACCCTTGGCTGTAATCGAATTTCATGATTAGACAGCTGACGTGCTGCCTGAAATCTAGACAAGTAAAGTAGTGCTTGAACAGAATCTGTGGTATTTTCTTTAGACAAAGACATCAGGATTTTAGTGGCCTTTACAAGGACTTGGGATTGAAACTGGATAAGCCTCAGTTCTCCTTCATTAACATATGTCTTCTTGCGACCCTTTACTGGTGGTCCCATACCGAGTTTCTTGTGTAATTCTTTTGGTTTGAGAATTGAAGTGAATAGCAACTTTTGGATCTGTGGATATAGAATGTAATATTATTATTATGATAGAATCTAAGTCAGTGCTGAAAGTTGGAACAATGAAATTGATTTGGAATGATGATTTATTACAATCAAGCTTTCGACTTTTTACATCATAATACATTGTGCACTTTCAAATTTGTGAAAATTTTCCAAAACAGTCAATTTATATATCTTCCATTACATTAGAGTCGAGCAACAAAATTAATAATGGATAGGGCAAGCCCATTGTCAACTAAACACGGCATAATTTTACCAATATTCTTTTGTTTACCTAATATATTTTTTAGCATTAGTATTTATAAATTATTTATGCTGTACAGATAAAAAGTGATATAAATCATTAGTGTATAATTAATTTACTTTCTAAAACAAGAGTGTTATATATAAGACACATAAAACTGGGTACAGGTCGTGAACAGGAAGATAACACAGAAAATCAGTAATATAATTAAATTTTAGTAACAATTAAATGAATTACATTACTTATTATCTTTATTGCCTTCCTGTTGATGACCTGTACTCAGTCAGTAGAGAAGTAGATCAGCTGTTCGATAAATGAAATAGTGGCAAAAGTAAAGAAAGTCAAGTACAGTAGAACCTCGAGTGACGAACGCCTCAAATGGCGACCATTTTGGGTAATGAACGCCCCGATCGTCCATAATTAGTCTCGTTAGGCGACCGCTCGTTTGAATAACGTCAACACCACATTTTGGGGGGTCGGGGGCTGCTTCTCGCACATTCTCGGACGCCTCCGACAATGCAAATAAATTATTTTTCTTTATTTAAAGATGTTATTGATACTGGGATGTTGCAAAGCATTGACTTTTTGTAGAAAAACGAAATGAACTTTTTTAAAGAAAGAACAAATGTAAAAAAGGTTCGTTCGGTGTTTGTTAGGTAGGCTGCTCCATGTTTCTTATAAAAAAGAAAAAAAAATGAAGAATTTTGAAAAACAGAACAAATATCAAAAAGGTTCGTCCGGTGTTCGGGAGGAAGGCTGCTCCATGTTTCTTATATAAAAAAAAATGAAAAATATAAAAAAACCAGCATTGAATGTAATGAAACGCCATTTTCTGGGTGAGCCCCGGAGGCTCCCTGGAGTTTATCGGGCTAATGTATGTTATGTTAGACCGGGACACTAGCTATGGAGTTCAGACCTACCAGGGACCAGCGCCAGAACCTGGCCCCTTCAGAGAGGTTTCAGGGAGCAATGGCCCTGGAAAACCCCATATGGTTGGGGGTTTTCCTTATCTGCCATCGACCGGGGTTAGGCACCCAGAAAGGTAGGCGTAACAAAACAAACCCCACATGGTAGAAAACTACAACAAACCGAACAGAGAGGTAGAAAAACTCCCTACAATCACAAGGAAAACAATCAAACAATCACTTTACTGCCGCGCCGGTTGTCCGCGCAGCCCTCCCCTCCCCGGGAGGGGGAGGGGGGGGCCCCGGACCTCACCGCGCCGGCTGCCGTCAGTTCGGAAACTAGGCTTCAACCAACGCGAAAAATCCGCCGACCGGACGGGAGGGAGGGTAGCCAGGGAGCCTCCGGGGCTCACCCAGAAAATGGCGTTTCATTACATTCAACGCTGGTTTTCTGTGGGGAGCCCCTACGGCTCCCTGGAGCTAATTACCCAAAGAGAAGGAAAAAAGGGGACGTACCCGGGAGGCGGCGGCCACAAAATCCTCAACGCGAAGTCGAGACAACTGGCTGCAACCTGCGACCCAAAGCAACACAAGAACGCCGAGGAGCACGGACGTTCACCAAATAACGGGCGGCCAGGACCCTGTTCGAATCCAAAAACCACTCGCCCGAATATGTGCCCAAGACATATTACCAACACAGCAGCCAAAGCCGCAAACTTCCTAACGGCATGGGCACGAGGATAGACCGCAGGCTGGCTAGATTTAATAACCCTGCAGACAACCTGGGAGACCCGAACCCTGGAACAGGGAACGAGGGAAACTGGATCAACCCAAAGCGCATCCCCAGCCATACCGGCCGAAGCGCGCAAGCAACGGCGAAGTGCCGCAACTGGACACAACACATGATGCACCCCCGGCCGAACCAACCAAGCATCAATGACCCACGGACCCCTCCGGAAAGCAGCCGTCTCGTTCTTCGCCAGAAAAGAAGGCGAAGGCTGCAAACGGACAAACCTACCCCAGGACCAAAAGAGCAGAAACCCCTGCGCCGGAGGAGGGCATGAAGCTCCCCTACCCGGCCCCCAGAGGCCAACGCCAACAAAAACAAAGCCTGGGAAAAATAATCAGGAACCGAAGGGGCCACCACAAACGAGGAGAGGAAAGATAGAAGAGCACCCGGTCCAAGGACCAGGACGGCTCAGGAGGCGCATGAGCAGGCCGGAGGTGAAACATAGCACAGGAAAGCTTACTAAACGGGGCGGATGTAACGTCGACCCCGAAAGCTAGCTCGAGCAGCTCCGCCAGCGCCGCACGAGACGAGGCGACAGTATCAGGCATCAATCGACCGTCCTGAACAAGCCAAGAAAGAAAGGACAAAACCTGATCCGAAAGAAAGACAACCTACAAAGAGCCAGAAAATGGCGAAAAGAACGCCAGGAAATCCATACTGTCGCCGAAACGAAGCTCTCAGGTGGGACACCATCAACGAAGCCACCTGATCACCATAGAATTGGTGATACACCCGCGTCAAAAACCCAGACGCGAAGAGCAGAGGAGAAGGTCGAACCAGCCCCGTACCAGAGCGGACCGACCTGCTGAAAGAGGCGGAGCCGCGGTAAACGTCCGGGTTCGGGCACCGAGTCAACAGCACCGGAAACCAAAGCCGGGCCGGCCACCAATGGGCCACAAGGAGTACTCTCCCTGGGAATGTCTCCAAACGAACCAGAACCCGAAGCAACAGCTGGACCGGAGGGAAGAGGTACAGGGAACCCCTTTAGACCAGTCCCGCCGAAAGGCATCCACCGCGAACGCTGCGCAGTCGGGGAAGGCGTCACATCGGGAGACGCCGAGACCACACCGACGCGAAGAGGTCCACATCTGGGAGACCGTAAGTCTGGCAGATCCAACGAACGAGTCGTCGTCGACCGTCCACCCCGTGGAGAGGGGAGCGAGACAGACCGTCCGCCAGAACGTTGGACACTCCCCGGACGTGAACCACACGGAGAGCCAAACCCCGGGAATCCAGCAGCGAGACGAGGCACTCGGGACCAATCCCAAGAGCTAAGGACTGAAGAGAACCCCCGCGGTTCAGGCAAGGAACCACTGGAGTACAGTCCAAACGGAGGTAAAGGGCGATCCCGAGCGACCCGAATCCTCCGAAGCGCGAACCAGACAGCTGCGAACTCCCGAACCGTGCTGTGAGCCCGATGGAAGGACGAACCCCACCGTCCCTGGCCTGCCTGGTGAGCACTGGTCACAAAGCCCCAGCCAAGAGACGACGCGTCCGTGAACACAACGAGCGAGGGCTCGGGAAGGTGCCAAGGCACCGAACCCTGAAAAACCCGAAGAGGAAGCCGGTGACGCAGCAACCGACAAAAGACCCCGGAGGGAGAACCCAACGATCGCGAGAGAGGCGGAAAGGAAATCCCCGAAGGAACCAAAACAGACGCCGCAGCCAAACCCGACCCGGCGGGTAGACTAGCACGGCGAAGTTCAGACCCGCACAACCGCTCAAGCAACCGCTGAGCAACCCGAGACCGTCTCATGCACCGCCGAAGGCGGGACCACAGCTGCAGGAACACGTCTGGAGGGAAAGAATGAGTGGCCCAATAGCCCTAAACAAGGACCAGGCCCGAACCCGGGATGGAAACATATGGAAAAACCTCCCGATCACCAGGACACCAAACCGGCGATCTGGAAGGAACCACACCCCTGGCGAGCAGACATGCGGACTGACTGGGAGCCCACACCAGCCAGACGTCGAGGTAGGCCATACACCGAATCTCAGACACAGACAGGGAACCAAGATCCGGGAAAGATGCAAAAATTTCAAAGTGCTCAGCACAAAATAGGGCAGGCAACAAAAGCAGCCAGCCGGAAGCCCCACCACCAACCGTGCCAGACCCAGAAAAACCTGGGAGGAACGCGCCAAGAGGTGACCTGGAGGTCCAGGGCCACCATCCAGGCACCCGGCCCCCAAACAGAAGCCGGACCCAGAAGGAAGGGACGGACCGACCACGTCCAACGTACCCACGAAGATGACACGACGAAACGCAGGGGAAGAAGCCCCCCCCGCCAGCTCTGAACCCCCCAAAAGGGGAGAAGCCGTCACCGATGCCACCAGAGGCCGGAAGACGACGCAAAGCGCCCAACAGCAGGACCATGCGAGAGGCAATAGAGCAAGCTGCTCCCCAGCACCCCGCCAACAGAGAAAAAAAAAAAAAAAAATATATAAATAAAAGTACACATACACTATGCATATACATATACACAAACAAGATATGACATGTATACAAATGCTGCACACACACACACACAGCGTACACATGCACAAGCATACACCCAGGCATTAGGAAGCAATGTGGCGGAGGCTGACTCCCTACACAGGTTATAGTGTAGGGATGATAGAGCCCAACAGGCTCAGGAACCTGTACACCTGTCGAACGACGGTTGAGAGGTGGGACCAAAGAGCTAAAGCTCAACCCCCGCAAGCACAACGAGGCGAGTACATACAATGTAAATGTAAAGTACAAGTTGCCGACCAGTGGGCAGAGCACCACACCGGCTAGGCAAAGAAGGCACTAAACTGCATCAAAAGGCCCACCTCGACAGCAAAACCCCAAAGGCCAGCACAACAACATGTGCCTAGACCCAAAAAGAGCAGTCTGCAAGCCAGGAAGACCCCGGAACCCAGAAGGCAG
>WNGS01111181.1:31588334-31635732 GCA_020271785.1 Procambarus virginalis
AGCCCCGCTCAGAGGGAAGAAAACCCAGGCGGGTCCAGCGGAGCCCAAGGCCCCCAAGTCAGCCCCTCCCCAGCCTCGAGTCCAACACCACAGGACCCGAGGCGAGTCCTCTCCCCAAGCCCCGACCCCACAAGACAAGGACGGAGCAGCCGGAACAGCGGAAGAAAGGGGGCCCACTGGTCAGACCCCGAAGCTTCGGCCGGGAGACAAGACTCGAATGCCTCTGCCGCTCCCCCGGAAGGGGCACCCCCCGAAGCTGCCCGAGTCTCAAGATCAAGGACCCCTGCTCCGACCCCGAAACCCCTCAGACGTTTCGGGGCTGGAAGCAAGGGGGGGGGACCAGAACGAGCAGTAGGGAAGGACGAGGAGGCGCGGACTGAACCAGGATCGAAGCGACCCCCACCCCAAGTCCGGGTCACGAAAAGCAAAGCGGGGCAGCCTCGGGCATCCGGGTGAGCAACCAACCTAGCGCGTTGCAACAGACGAAACCTAGCCTGCAACGCACTTGCTGCCTGTACCCGAAGAGAATCATCAGAGGATTGGGTAAATTGAGTCACAAGTAAGCAGCAACACTCACAGGACTCAGGGTCGAAAGTATCACCGACCCAACAGGCAGCATGGCAGAGGCAAAAACAGTGAGGGTCACCCTGAGACAAAGGGACCGAGCAACCCTCAAACTCGCACACCGCGAGTGGGGACTCCGGGGTCACATCCATCGGACCCACGCGCCCCCGAGGGGATTCCCAGGGTCCTGAGCGTTTACTTTAAGAGGACTCGCGCTCAGGTAGTCCCAGGCAGGGAGCTGCTAACCGGCGCCCAAAACTACCAATCGAACTTCTAAAGCTGTACCCCAGGGACGTGTACACTCACGGGGACCTAGCAGGGGGCGCCATCGAGAATAACCGTGACAGGGTTAAAACAAAGGAACGAATATGACAGAACCCCCCACCAGGCAAAAACAAAAAGAAAAACAAAACCCCGCAAGAAGACAGCGAACCCCAGGGAACAGAGCCGGCCGCTATGTCGGGAATACAAGCTGTGCAGCACCCTGCGCCCCTACCAGTGCAAACTGCCTCTTACCTGCCAGTAACAAGGGAGAACAGAACACCCAAGAGCCCAACAGGCGGCCGAAAAACCGAAAAAGGTAAAACGGACCAGCAGAGGCAGATCCCAAGGAGCCTGTGGAAGGTGGCCCCAAGCCCCAAGGGTAGTACTTACAGGGCACCTAGGGAAGGAAACCCTAGGCGCATGCAGCCCGAGTACCAAATTACTCCTGGCTCTCGCACCCAGAAAACAAACACCACACGCAAGCACAGTGTTGTAGCGAACACCGGAGCCAGAGCACACGACCTTCGCCTATAGCATCAGCCTCAAGAACTGAGGGTGGGTAGCCGGCGCGGAGGGTCTGGGGCTCCCCTTCCCCTCCCGGGGAGGGGGGAGCTGCGCAGACAGCGGCGCGGCAGCGTGTGACGTCACACTAGTTTGCTAGTTTTTCTTTTGGGAGTTCTATCCACTAGTTCGGCTTTTGGTAGCAATATTAACCAGAATAGGGGTTTGTTTTGGGGCGCTTACCTTTCTGGGTGCCTGTCCCGGTCGATGGCAGACATAGAATGCTTCCAACCACACGGGAGCTTCTATAGGCCATTGCTCCCCGTGCCTCTCTGAGGGGGCCCGGTTCTGGCCGTGGTTCCCGGTAGGCCTAAGAACTCCATACACATGACTGATGCCAAAGTCTGACATTAGCATATCAGCCTGGGATAGCTCCGGGGAGCCGACGGGGCTCCCCCCAGAAAAAATGTCAAAGGTTTGTTCAGTGTATGTAAGGTAGGCTGCTCCATTATTTAAAACATCGGATATCATATTGATGTTTTTCGGTGGTAGAACAGATTATTTGTATTTACATTATTTTCAATGGGGAACTTTTGTTTTGAATAACGTCGGTTTCACATGACGACGATGGCGCCGGAACGGATTAAATTAGTTATTCGAGGTACCACTGTATATGTATTATCTACTTATTATAACATTTAAGGCAGGAGGGAAGAGTAGTGACACATGATACATAAGCCAACTGGAAGTTAATGCAAAAGAAATTGGTACAACACCCAAAACTAAGCCCAGAGGAATGCCAACCAAAAAAGGGAGTGAAGACAACTGACCAAGGACCAACTCCTGCAGAAAGATGAAGGCTGCCCTGGCATTTCCCATTAGAAAATCTAATAAGAAAAGAACTAGGATAACATCCAGATACAAAATCTAATATGACCCAGGGACCACAAAACAAAAGCATGAGCTAAAAGGCAGAAAAGTGCAGAGGTCCAGCTATTCAGGTGTGGTAGGCTGAGACCCAAACACCCCAAGAACTAAAGCACCTGAATAGGGATAGGGGTATGAGGCCTGATCCCAAACCCCATCCAGTCCCAAAACCACATATGAGAATCAACAGAACGTACTCATATGCAGTGAGTGGGAAACAAGTAGAATGAAGCTTGAACCATAGGTGGCAATTTCAAGCAACCACCATTCATAGCTTCAAAAGCAAATATAACAAAGGGCACATATAAATATACCAGCTATATAAATATCAACAGCTATGAGGCTGGGCTCTAGATCTGAATCTCACTCTGTATATGAACAACAAAATCAGAGCTAAATACCCTGGAAATCAAGAAACAAGTCACAATCGTTGAGCAGAAAGGAAGCAGATGGCTGCCTCATACCAAAAGATACCTGTGGAAGATGAAAAATCCACTACCAGCACTGGAAGTGGGTATTTCATCTTTCAAAGTAGGGATGACCTAAAACTTGTGTTTTTCCAAATCCCAGTTCCTCTCATGTCAGCAGAGGATCCCTTCAATAATGAAAAAAAGGGACTACACAATAGGTGGATGCAATTAACCCACAAGCAGGAGATTCCAGCAACAAATAAATTGATCACAGAACCAAGAAGGTTCTGCATGTAAACCAAGAAGGGACAAACAACTTTTGGCAGAAAATAAATATACCCCAGAAGTATAAAACAACCAATGAAAAGAGTCTTACCTTGCAATAGCAATTCAATTTCCTTCCTCTTTACTTTGAGTTGAGATCTATAATATTTGTACTTGACAGCTTTAACAGCTTCATATGTCTTAAGTACCACGTCCTGATAGCGACGATTATTGTAGATGGGTTTTCGACACTTTGGACATGTCTTCATACCAATTTCAGCAGTTTCCTGGCCCAGCCAGCCCTCCAGGCCTTGAACTTCAATAGTGTGGCCACAGTCCTCCAACAGCACAAATCTGAAATTTTGTAGTTATTGAAATTGTTATGAAATTACTTTTTAAGTCTTTGATGCCTTTTTCTCATACGATAAAGTACTCTTGCATATAAAAGTTTGTAACTTCCATGAATTTGATTTAAATATGAGAGTAATCTATTAAAGGCCACCATCATTCTCAAATACAGGTTTAAAGTTGCACAATACTATTTAATGGAAACATATTGCTATCAGAATAGTAACTAACTCTGCTTTCAGACAACACTCAGCTCCCTTGTTTAAATCCCTAAACTTGCTAAATATTAACTCCCTCCACACATTCTCTTGTGTCAACTACATCTACAAAACCCTGTTCTTAAATGCAAACCATGCTCTGAAACTCTCTCTGGATAGATGTAATAGGACCCATTATCACCACACCAGAAATAAATATCTCTTTGATATCCCCAGGGTCAAACTTAATCTGTGTAAACACTCTATGCAAATTAAGGGACCTAGTCTATGGAACTCACTCCCTAGTGAATTGAAAAACTGTAAAACTTTTGCCTTATTTAAAAACAAAACCAAAAAGTACTTAATTTCATCTTCTTAGTTTCCTACACCGAGCTTTATTTTTTGCTTTGTATCTAGTGTTACCCAATCTCCTAATTCTTATGTATTTAACCCAAACAACCTTATCATTGTGTTCATTGCTGTCTTCCTTTATGTGCTAGCCATTTGCTGTATTGTGCCTACCAAATTTTGTCAACTACCATTCAAGCATTCATTGCAATCAATCTTAGCTACCTAAGTGCTTTATTATACTGTACCTACAATTTTCTCTCATCTTTTTTTTTTTCTTTTTTCTTTTCTTGCCATGTAACTGTTATCATTTCTTTTTTATAATTTTTGCTAGTATTTACCTACTAAAAATTTTCTTAGATTAAGGACCTGCCCGAAACGCTGTGCGTACTAGTGGCTTTACAAGATTGTAATTACCATATTATATATTCTCACATTCCCAATGTACCTTCTTGTATATGAATAAATAAATAAATAAATAAATAAATAAATAAATATTGAATCAAATATGAGATGTCAAAGAAAATAAATACAATACAGTATGGAATACACTAAATATTGAATCAGCAAATGGACAGTAACATACCACAAAATACTTTATGATGTGCATATAACAAAATGCTGAACAGCTCTAACTCACCTTGCATCAGCATCCTCTTCATTACCCAATAATACAAATTCTGTAAGTTCCTCTGCATCACAAATCCGACACAATGGTGGACACGGATCACCGCAAAAGCCAACACATGGATGGCCACACTTCAGTTTTAGTGGGCAAGCCTGATCACAAGGTTTTCTTGAGCACTTCTCACCACAAAGTTGTCTACATTTCAAGTGCTTACACTTCCACTCACAATCCATCTGAGAAATAAAAACTTTAGATATAGTAAAATTTATTCTGTTAAAGAAATTAGATGCAAATGTATATATGTATGGAGTGGGAGTCTGTATTTACCTGATGGGCCACCATCAGTCTAGTGGGCACGATGAAGACAGGAAGCCCATGGCATGTCAAAGGTCCCCATATTTCCTGATTATTTTTTCCAACTGGATTTTGGTACAGTACTGCAGTAATTTCTTAGCATTTATGGCTATGGCAGGTAGGCAGTTCCAAGGCTTTATATTTATAACCTTATGTAGTACTTTTATCACTTTCATCCGGCGGCGATGCAGGCTGTGTCACTAAATAAACTGACAGATGTCCGATGGTGACGCATGTTGCGTCAAAATTTTAAATATTTGTTAGAATTAAATTTATTGTTCAATTATTATGGGTTTAGTTTTAAAATGTGTGCCTTTAAACTGCAAACGACTTGATAACGAAAAGAATAACATAGCATGACAATCGAGGTCAGAACACTGGAAAGATTATAAATACTTGTGTGGTGATGAGCCTCCAAAATTAAAATTTTTGGTAAAATTCCATTTATTGTTCGATTATTATGGGACTAGTTTTAAAATGTGTGCCTTTAGATTGCAAACAATTTGATACCATAATGAACGACGTAGTGCGATAATTGAGGCCAGAACACTACAATGATTATAAATACTTGTGATGAGCATACAAAATTAAAATATTTGTTAACACTACCGCCGGCGCCACATGCGCACCGCAGACTTTAACGTCATGGGGCCAATGGTATGGGCAAGCATGCGGCGACGCCTAAATGTGCATACTCGTTTCAGTTTTCTCACCTTAATTCTTGTGCTACGTCATTCGTTTTGGTATCATTGTGTTTGCATTTAAATTCCCTGCAGATGTATATGCATATAATGTCCAAAAGCCAGGCGAGACTCTCCACAGCAAAGCCTAAAGTTGGAAAAGTTACCCGTGAGCGCACAAAATCAGTAAAATGTGTATACTCGTTTCAGTTTTCTCACCTTAATTCTCGTGCTACGTCGTTTGTTTTGGTATCATTGTGTTCGTAATTAAATTCCCTGCAGATGTATATGCATATAATGTCCAAAAGCCTGGCAAGACTCCCTGCAGCAAAGCCTAAAGTTACCTATTAGCGAGCACCAATTTGCACACCACAACCTAATGTATATTACTCATTCAGTTTGATAACATCAATTTTCATGCTACATCGCTCGTTTTGGTATCAAATTGTTCGCAAAATAAAGCCGCACATTTTAAAACTAGTTCCATAATAATAGAGCAATAACTGAAATTTTAACGAATATTTTAATTTTGGACGCTCATCATCAAAATTATTTATATATTTCCAGTGTTCAGACATAAAATTTCATGTTACAGTGCTCATTTTGTTATCAAATTGTTCGCAATATAAAGGTGCACATTTTAAAACTAGTCCCATAATAATAGCACAATAAATAGAATTTTAACAAATATTTTAAAATTTAGACCCAAATTTGTATTTATAATCTTTCAAGTGTTCTGACATTAAGTTTCGTGTTACATCTTTCATTTCGGTATCAAATTGTGCGCATTCTAAAGGCGCTTATTTTTAAACTATTCCAAGGTCAGTCGGATAAAAAATGAATTTTATACAAATATTTTTGTAGTGGACACAAGTCCTGTCCACGGCTAGGACTCGAGAGAAAAAAAATGGACGCAAGTCACGTCCAAAGAGAACGATAGTGTTAAAATTACATTTACTGTTTGATTATTATGGGACTAGTTTTAAAATGTGTGCCTTTAGATTGCAAAAAATATGATATCAAAATGAACAACATAACTCCCAAATTAAGGTCAGAACACTGGAAAGAGTACAAATGTTAGTGTGGATGCGCGCTTCTGGGGAAAAACTGGGCCCATCTTGGGGTGGGTTGGGGCGCACATGCCGGGTGCGCAAAAGTGTTAAATAGCTGTGCAGTTTAAGAGTTAAACAGCACATTTCTGCCACAGAGTATTTAGTAACCAATAATTTAAATTGCATGCACTATTATTATTTAATATGCACTAATGGCATTCTCCAATTTTCTTTAGCAACAGCAGCATAATATAGCTCCATCCTCACAACCGCAAACATTTCCCTACACTCTCACATATGGCCCACCAAACCCTCACCTACTAAAGTAGTTACAATTGCTAAGTACCTTCTTGGTTTATCAATGTCAAATGTTTATAGTAGTCTGTACTAGTCATTATTACTCTAGCATTATCCGTCACTATCACTTTGCTTCATCCATGGTTATAAAGTGAGTCGGTGAGATGTGTCTAGTTCCCAGTCAAAATGTTCATGTTACTTGCCTGGTAACGCAACGCAACTACACTCATCACCTGTCACACCCACTTACTGCCACCTGTCAACACACTATTACCCACCCACCCAAAAATCACACTATTACAAGGTGGTTAGTACAGTTGGTTCATAAAGGTCCCAGGTTCAATATCTCAAACACTGTCTTTGACATTATGTCCTAATGTTATATGGCACAGGCTTTGGTATTATGGCCTATGGTGATACTGCACAGGCAGTATCCAGGCAGTATCAATATAACCCCACTTGATATTATGAAGTTGGGTGATATTGAAAAAGAATTCAATGTGTAGATAATGTAAAATTAAGCAGATAACAAAATAGTGTTTCAATGTGAAATAAAAATAACATCCATTAATTTTACTGATGTACGCTTCTATGAACAAACAATGTCAGTCGGTTCACAAACAAAACTTTCAATTTCAACAAATAATTACATGCTGATTAATGCTAAGTAGCTACTTTTCTCACCTTACACATTGTGCAGGGAATACCACATATCTTCCGGCAACGACTGTGTGTACAGCGCCACTGGCATTCTTCCTGGCACGGGGGACACTCTGCACTGCAAGGATGCTTGCATCTGCAAGTAACATATTGTGTTTGTAAAGCAATAGCATGGATTCAAAATAATTAAAAAGATCTGAATGTACTGTGGTACCTCAAATAACAATCGTCTCAAATGGCGAACATTTTGGGTAACGAACGGCCCGATCGCCAACAATTCGTCTCGTATGGCGACCGCTTGTTTGAATAACGACGACACCACATGGTGGGGGTCTCACTGCTTCTTGCACATTCTCAGACGCCTCTGACGATGCAAATAAATTACTGTATGTTGTTTTTGTTTCAAGATGCTAATGATGCTGGAATATAAAGGGGTGACTGCTGATATGTTGCAAAGCAATGACTTTTTTGTAGAAAAGAAATGAAATTTTTTGAAAAACAACAAATGTCAAAAAGGTTCGTTCGGTGGTCGCCAGGTAGGCTGCTCCATGTTTCTTAAATAATAATTAAAAAAAAAAATAAATAAAAAAAGTTGGAAAAAATTGAAAAATGGACAAATGCCATAAACGTTCGTTCAGTGTTTGTTGGGTAGGCTGCACCATTATTGAGATGTAAATGGAAATACAAAACAAATGGAACACATTTGAAACAAAGAAAGATTGCTATAATGGGGCAGCATACCCAACAAACACGTCACGAACCTTTATGGCATTTGTCAGTTTTTAAATTTTTTTCAGGCTTTTTTTTTTTTTAACACTTCCGCTCGGGCATGACGCAGCATTGCGTCATCCGTTTACTGGCGGTGCTGCCGGGCATGACGCAGCATTGCGTCATCCACTTTAAATAATCGCCAAAAATCAGGTTTCATCCGATTTTTGGGGACTGGTTTTAAAATGCGCGCCTATGTCTTCCCTACACGCCTATGTCATGCTCAACACACAATAGTACAAACATTTGTGGGCAGGAATTGGGAGTTTAGCTGGAAGGCGTCTGGGCGCTCACTCGCGGCTAACGTGGCCCGTCTTCAACTCGTCGGCGGTTGGAGCGTGACCAGGTTTTTTATTTTATATGCTATTGTTCCTCTAGAGAATTTTATTGCGAACCCATTGAGACCAAAATGAAAGACCTAGGACGAAAATTGAGGTGACCAGAGTGAAAATAGTGAAAACATTTTATCGCTGTCGCGCACTCCTGGGTAACTCGTTCGCACTTTCTCTGTTTGCTGCGGGTAATTAGCCAGGCTTTTGGAGTTTATATGCATTTAGTGCTGTAGAGAATTCTATTGCGAACACAATGATACCAAATTTAATCTCGTAGAACGAGAATTGAGGTGACAAAGTTGAAGAGAGTATACATTTTACGGAATTAACGCGCGCTCCTGTGACACGCCGGGACCCACTACGCACAGTTGAGAGGTGGCGCGCGGGGTGAGCAAAAGTGTTAAGAAACATGGAGCAACCTACCTGGCGACCACCGAACGAACCTTTTTGACATTGAACAATTTTGAAAAACAGAATTTTTTTTTTTTTTTATGTAACCCTTAAACTGGGCATGGCATATATATACATGCCATGAGTAACATGTCCCACAGTGCGCATGGCGTATATAAACGCCATAGGGGGCCAAGCACAATTCAAATGGCCCTCGGCTACACGGGGTTCACATTAGCTTCCTCAGGGCTCTTGTAAACAGATGCCTTGTTTAAAAAAAAATCGTGGACAATATTTTACGATGTGAGAGCTACAGTACTGTGGGAGCAACCAAGGCTGGCACACGCAGCATGAGCTAACAGCATTGCTGTTCAGCTTGTGACCACAGCATCACCTAAAAATGTCAAAGTAAATATGTAACTGCTATTATTTAGCGATGACAGTATTACAGATGACTCCTGACTGATAAAAATGACCAGGATTGTAATAATAGCAGGAGTGTTGTGATAATTAGCGTTGTGAGCAACCCGTCCTCTTAAAAAGAACGTCACTTTTGGCTGGTATGCGCGATATGGCCAAATTTGGACGTAATTTGAAATGAAATCGACTCACAAAAGTGACGTTCTGTTCCGTTTTCTATTTGAGTCGTCCGGCGTACGCGCAGAGGTTATAAGAGGACACTTTAAATTAACGTTTTTCATAACGTTTTGAAACTTTATAAGAATTTCCTGCCCACCTAACCTATCAGAGGACCCTTAACTTACTGTTGTTGAAAAAAAAAATCCCAAATTTATTTTCATTTTTTTTCATTTTCAAATTACGTCCAAATTCGGCCATACGGCCAAACGGCCAAAAGCGACGTTCTTTTTAAGAGGACAGGTTGCTGTGAGAGGAGTAATGCTGAGGGACGGAGGGAGATAGCATCGTTTACTGACTGTGTGGCCACCTGTTATTGTCTGCATTCACCATACCAGCTTAGTGGTTCTCTATGGTGAACATAAATGTAGATACTTACAGTATATATAATGTAATAACACTGCAAACAGTATTGTTGGGAGAGAAATTTTAGTGCGCCTGACCCACACCTGACCTTGAATGAGTGAGGGAGGTAGCCGCCAGCTGACTTTGTGTAGCGACGTTTTTTAGTGCTTGAACTAACTATATCAGCTTAGTTGTACAGTTGTGTTGAACAAAACATGTGATACTTATATACAACATCTATATATAGTGAATAAAATAAAAAACAGGATGGTGTGAGGAGAAAGTGGGCGAGTGAGGCGTTGTTGAGGGAGTGGTAACGAGTGACTGGCTGGTGTGTGGCAGTCACTCCTCGTTGCTTTTCGACTCATAATACCAACTTAGTGGTTATGCAGATACTTATATATAACCTATGTATAATGTAATAACAGTAAAACTATTTGTTTATTGTTTTATGAACATAATAATTGAATCACTAATATGCACACCATACTTTTGAGTATAGCGATGATTCACCCCTTTTATTATATAAATCTATCACACTACACACTATTGAATAATATTACTGCAAAAAACTAAGAAAAAATCAATCAGAGACATTGAAATAATTAGGTAATAATATCTTTGTGGCAACTCCCACCTGTCAACTCGGGTGACGCTAACCACCACTGACGACCGCTCTGTCAACGCCCACATTTTGCCAAACTTCCTCGGCCTATTGTGGCCAAAATATGTCACGTACGATTTATTTTTTATTTTTTCCCGTGCTCAGAGATCACAAATTAACATTTTTAGAAGACAAAATATATTTTTAGAATTTTTTTTTCTTCTTGCACACAGGGGTGTAAATCTCTTCAGGACCCCTTAGCAGCTTAAGAAACATGGAGCAGCCTACCTGCCGAACACCGAACGAACCTTTCGCTATAAGACAAATGAAAACAAAATAATGAACAAATTTGAAGAAAGAAAAATGTCATAAAGGCTTGTTCAGTGCATGTAAGGTAGGCTGCTCCATTATTTAAAACATCGAATATCATATTGATGTTTTTCGGTGGTAGAACGGATTAATTTAATTCCAACTATTGTGAATGGGGACATTCATTTCGTATGGCGTCCGATTCAAATGACTATCATGGTGTCGGAATGGATTAAATTCGTTATTCAAGGTAACACTGCATTTGTTTAACCAATTCAGTCACAATTACCAATCATCTTTTCTGAGCAATACTACACAGTTGTGCCTACAGGTATTATGCAGGGATAAATTTAAATCACACAAAAAACCTTACACAAAGACATAAACCTTGCGACAAAGTAACAGTAGCGATCAGCTGACACTATCAACAAAACATCCAGTCCTCTCTGCCCTCTTCTTAGTCTAACTCTAAGAAACAAAAGTCATACCTAGTCTAAACATTAACAGTGATATGCCACAGTGACTTGTCTCCTGACATCACTGCTCAAGCAGTCATCAGGAGGATAAAATCTTCAGGCAATTTAACATATCATAAACAAGCAAAGAGCCAACGATGCAGATGTCATTTACCCTCTGGATTACCACACTAAAGATGCTGGAAAAAGAAACTGGCTGCTAATGGGTCTCTTGTTGTTTTGGTAAGCCTGAAACCCAGATTCCTGAGAAAGTGCCTAGTGATTTTACCAATAGAAACAAAGTTGTACTGGTGGTCTACTTCCCTGTAGTTAATGGACTCGACTCTTTTTTTTCCTGTGCATGGCAGCAGTAACTGTTTGACCAACAGCGAGTCAATGTAGTTGTCTACCAAGGTGTCTACAGGTATAAGACTATGCCACCTGTCTGCCAATCCTCCTTGGACATAGTGTAATCCCATTTGGTTGACCAACATGGATAGCAGAACTATGGGACATTAAAAACTGGATATTCTCTCTGCTGAACACTTGGCAGAGATGAGACTCTTCCTAATGGTGTATTAGACCCTGTCATGCCTTGTTTGCCATCTGTTGTGTTTTATATAGAGCAAACCATGCAACTTCTATTCATCTGCCTAGCCACAAATGCACTTACAGAATGGATATGGGTAGGAAAGCAGAGAGCCACTGCAATATGTAGGTGCTACAAAACCTGCTGTACATATGGGGACTGCAAAAAGGAAATTCCTTGCATAGGAACTACTAACTCATAACAGTAATTAATTACCACACGTCTCTTTGCCAGCTACACATACAGTTGTAAGACAAAGAATTAGAAATACTTACATGTGTCCACACACAAGCGGTTTTTTACATGGCTGCTGACACGAGACATGAATCCGTCCCTGAAAGCAGAGCCCACAATTGCCTGAACAATTATGCTCACATTTCAGGACCTGACCGCATGGTTCTTTACAATATTCCCATGCATCCTCTCCATTCACTGAAAGTTAAAAAACATTGTAAGTTATACTAAATATATATACCTCATTTTTTTTTTTTTTTTCATTTTGTGTTTGTTTTGTATAGTCTTGTTTATATATTTTTTCCCCTTTTATATCTTAATTCTACTTTGTAATTTGCCATTCTTGCCTTGTTTTCCTGCAACCAGCCTTTTTATGCAGGCAAGTTTAGACCCTGAACTAAACCTCTTATCCACTATCTATGACAATCATCACTTTAATGATCTAATTGCAGATATTTTACAGCACATGATGTAAACAATGTATTAACACTTTAACGTTACCGTCCCGTAAATATACGGCCCACTCGGCCAACGGGTTCCGCAACCGCCCCGTAAATATCCGGCCGATCTAAAAAAAAAAAACATATAAAATCCAATTCTTATTCGATCGACTTGGGGTTAGTATGAAAATGTTTGCCATTAAATTTTTGTTTTCTCTAATAGGCACATGGCCTATTAGAGAAAACGGCATTGTATTGTAACTTAGAGGAGAGACTATTGAGTTGTTGACACAACGAGGGTAATCGCCCACTTCACACACTCTTGGTGTGGGCCGCGATCATGATTCTACATTTATATGCATATGTCTGCGTAGGAAATTTTATTGCGAGTTCAGTGATATAAAATATAATGCTGTAGGACTAATGTGGAGCTGACAACAAACAAAAGAGTATGAACATTTTGTTGCTGTTTGGGCGTCACGGCGAGTGATCTACGTTTATTTATTTCGTGGTGGGATAGCTAATGCTTTGGTGACATGTTATACATATGATCTTGTAGAGAATTTTATTGCCAACACATTGATACCAAAATGAAATACGTAGCTCGAGAATTGGTGTCAGGAGAGTGAAAAGATTACACACTCTTTGGTGTTTACGCTCAAGAGCCCAAAATGCCGCGCGCACAATGCGCTATTTTTTGTTCACGGGCGTCGTGAGCATTAAAGTGTTAAATTAACACATAATCACAATATCTCTGTAATCAACTTGAACGGGTAGGTGTTTCTCTGGGTTATAAACCCAGTGAAACGCCTACCATCTACCCTACCATTTTAAACTCCAAAACTCTGTTCAATTTAAAAATTCACCTGGAAAGGATCATCAAGGAAAATGGGGGGACTTTCGACAAGTCTCTAGCTTCCTGTCCTCATCAAGGCCTCATCATCTAGTGTTAATTGGCCCCCCCCCCATGTAAATTGGGTAAATATCAAGATGATACATAATTTTGATTTGAGTGTACAGTATGTGTATCTGCATGTTAGTTTTTTTTTTTTTTTTTACTGCAGTCTATACAAAAGAAATTTTAGATAGTTTCTTTATACATCTACTATAACCTTTCCTATAAATAAAATTTTGAGGTTCTGATTAACCTATACAAATATTGACTATAATGGTAAAAAAATAAAAATCAGAATGGTCAGAATTATAATAGCCAATACTCAAGAACAGAAGTTGAAAATAATCATTCTGAATAAATATGATTGTAGAAAAGTTGGTTATATTTAATATTGGACAAAGTTCTTGAGTCTAAGACTACAGAAACAAAACTGCACCCATCCGGTGAAGCAGTTTACCTCGCTAGCAGTCAGAGAAACCTTTCTATATACAAAGGATTTGCAAACACTCATGGATACTTTTCATGTACAATACAGCAATTACATACCTTTGCCAATTAAATGACAAGGAAGCTTGATAAAATGGCCTTTAGGGCACTTGGTGGTCGAGGTAACAAGCTCGGTGCATTTGGTAGTACACACATCCATACAGCGTTGTTTACAGGGATGCCCACATGGTAATGTTTTGGGACACTTTCCCGGACACTTACTAGCTGTTGCTGGTAATCCACATTCCATCTGAAAAATTAATAAGTACTGTATTTTATGACATGTTAAAATCAGTTAGAACAATACTATTAATGACACTATCAAACTTATCACAAGTCGAAATAAACCTTTTAGATTTTGCTTTCTCATATCTAAACTTGATTGACGATGCTCTATTGAAGGGATTACAAGCAAACTAACTCTGAAGAAAATTAAAGCATCAGTATAATAAACTACGGCTTTCCGAGTTGTCACTTGGTCACTCCCTAAGATTTAGGGAGTGACCAAGCATCCTGATGCCCCACACAGTACAGACTTTTGTTGAACACCTTCAAAATGGATCCTTCGGCAGTTAGGCAACACTTCCCAACAAAGTTTAATAAGCTATATTATTTATAAGTTTATGTATGATACCTAATATTATTATGAGAACTCAATTGGTAACAGAAAAAAGTTCCTGATGACATGCATATTTAATAACACTTATTAGCACTGAATGGTCATCTCACGACCACACTTTCACAACCCTTCAACGCCCTGTTAACATCTTCTCAAAATTCAGCCTTGAACTAGTATGTCTTTCAAAATATAGCTTTCCTTTATAACTTAAGACTCCTCTATCAAAACTTTTACACTTCATTTACTACTTAAACATTGCTTTTCTTATTTTAAGTTTATTTCTTATTTAAATATATATTAAAAAGACTATCAGAGCTGGATTTCCCTGCTTAATAGTGTGGAGGTTGAGTTTATAAGTATGGTTTCCAATTGAAAGGATCAGGAAGCCGGTGAATAGGCTTATCAAGGTCAACTAGACACTGGCTGACTTTCCCCTAGAATGAAGCCCATGACAGCCTACTAACTCCCAGGTACCTAATTACTAGGTAAACAGTCATTAGGTATAAAAAAAACACATGCCCAAACCATGAATAATGAGCAGGAATCTAACTGGGACTAGTCAGTTGGGAGCAGACTGTTTAGATCAATAATTTCCCATGTTTGTCTGTTATTAGTCATTAAGGACAATTAGAACAATAAAAGTTACTTATCCTGCACTGTCATTTACTTTATATTTAGCTTATTTTTATATGGAAGCTTTGCCATTTTGTAAACATAATGCTTTAGTATAATCTAAGCAACATGTGCACAAACTGACAACTGGCTTATTTTACACAATGTTAAAAAAAAGTCTGCTGTTTTGGATATCTTGCTCCTTAAAGAACACTATACCAAAGAATAATCCAATGAAATTGAAAAAGAATTGGCTTACTTGAGTAACATGATTGCAACCTGGTACAGTCTTCTTCACTTTCTGTGCACAGTCACCACATTTTTGGAAACAAAGTTTCTTACATGGATGCCCACAAGGCAGCATTTTTGTACAGGGTTTACGACAAATGATATCTTCCTCCAGTTCAGAGCAGTCAACTTTAACTGCCACATGCCCACATTGTAGAGTTTTGTTTAATTTTACTGTGCAAGCTCCACATTCTTCATGACATTTCTTTTGGCATGGATGGTTTTGTGAACAACCTGCATTCAATTTTGCACACTTTTCTAAGCAATTATAAAGATCGTGGTCTGGATCCTTTCTCCGGTGACACTTGAGTCTACATTTGTGACCACAATCCAGTCTAGTGTCACAGTCCATGGTACAAGCAAAAGTATTTGCATCACAATGGCAAGGCATGGTGACCTTATGCTGACAGAGAGGTATTTGTCTTATTACTTGAGTTGGACATGCATGTGTCTTTGGGTCAACATGGCATGGAATGTTATGACTATGGCCACAGGGTAACACTTTTGTGACCCGAACAATACATGGTGTGCATATTTCCCAACATTTCTTTGGACATTGATGGTCCAATTCACACAGAATCTTAGGACAAGGTGACCGGCATTTAAACTGTTTATGCTCCCGATCATCCATGTGACAAATTTTGGGACAGGAATGCTTACAATTTGGAAGGGAACTGCCACATATTAGACGACATCCACCCTCTGGGCTTTTCTTGAAAAAGTCATCACCTGATGATATAGATATTAGTTGATCAGGATGATTTATACATTTAAGAGTCAAAGAATTGCCAATAGAGTTGTCTGCTGAAAGGTCTTCTTTGATCTTCTTCCACAGCTCACTGGAGGCACTCAGCAGATCCATATTTCCAGTAATGTATAAGCCATGCTTGGCACGTGAGAGGGCAACACACACCCTGTTATCAGTGCGAAGGAAGCCCACTTTCCCTTCAACATTACTTCGTACTAAGGACAATAAAATAATATTGTTCTCTTCTCCCTGGAAGTTGTCCACCACACACATTCTCACACCCGAACATGCCTGGTGGTTTCGCTGAAGCTGTTGATAAATAGCAATTTTAGCAACTCATTTATTTATGCAAAGTAATGCCTGAAAAGACACTTTATTGGTAGCTAATATAAACTACATGATGTACCCACAAATACTTCACGATAACATGTTTCAAATAATTAAATTAATGTATTTTATATAAATAAAAATTATTATTATTATTATTGAGAAAATCCACTGGGACTATAAAAAGGGTGCAAACCTTTAACACCAGCATTGCCAATTGTGTACTCTACCACTAGACCACCGAGGACTAGTAAAAGTCATACAACCGGATTCCTACTGAAATCACAGGAAGTCTGGAACCCCTACTAACGCCTGTCCATATGACCCACAAGCACTCGAGTGGAAGGGTAAATTGGTCACACCTTACGTCCAAACTTCAGAAACACACATCTGAAGTGTGTTATCTGGAGCCACACAGATAACCATAGCAGGCAAAAAACAAAACACAAAATCTCTAGATAGTACAACCAGCAAGGAAGACAGGTGCAGAACAGGAGAAAATTTAAACTCTAAACAGGCAACTGCAGTTAAACATGGACCACAGACCACCTACATGATGACCACAGGATGGAAACAGCACCCACAGAATGTGAAAGGTGAGCAAGACAGGCAGAGGACAGGCAAGACAATGTGACCTAAATATAAGAGCAGAAACCTTCCAGTACTAGTAGGAATCAAGAATACCTATGACAGTTGTCATATAGGAAAGGCCACATACCCATGGATCATCCAATAAAAGCAGCAGACTTTCACTCTATACCACTGCAAAGCTGAAGCTCAGCTATGGGAACCTCTCGTTGTGTGCACCAGCTGTCGAAGTAAAGCTGACCCAATGTAAACCTTGTCAGAACTATTCCTATACCATCCATTACTGGATAGTTGAATGCAAACAAATCCAATAATGTAAAGACAACTTGATCACAAAGGGTAAAAATTAGGAAATTACCCAGGATGACATTTCACTCAAAATCCTAGCAAAGGATCCCAAGATTGTTTATGGCAGACAGAGCATTTACCATCTGAAAAGTAGCACTGCCTGTAAGTCTCTTGCATATCCCATAACCATGTACCAGAAGATTAGCGACAGTACTGTAAATACTGCAGATCGCTACTTATGGAACCTGATCACAAAGTGGAGACAAAGTAAAACTGTAACTAGGACCCCATAAATGTAAATGAAGCAAAACTAACATGAACTGAGACAAGACAGGATGTACATGGGAACAAAATCTTCAACTAGGTCAGCAATGCTGGAACCTCTTTGGCAAAATAAATACTGGGGTGCTGTTCCAGAGCATTTAATGTAACTACCATAAATAACTAATGAAACTAAAGGAAATTACAAAAACCATCTGCACGACTGACAAAAATGCTTGTGCAAAGGGAGAACTAGAATGAGCAAGAGATACCTGAAACATTACCTATTAACCCAAAAAGAAAGAGCATCGCCCTCCCACATCACTGATATACCCAAGCTCAACACAAGATCAGAATAAAGCCAACATATCAAACCACCAGTAATGTGAGCCAGGTAAGTTATAAGTATGAACAGAACAGAAAAGCAGAGTACAACAGCTGATGCTCAAAGCAGCTGCCAAAAGAACACCATCAGGAAGAATCCAAATACATACAACGTCCAACACCAGGAAATGAATTTCGGAACAAAAATAGAATAAGCTGCCAACTATAGCCAATATAAAGAATGAAATGCCTGTGATGCAAGGGCAGTAGCCAAGCCGCTACGGTTAAAGAAATGATGAAAGAAGCTCCCCCCACCCCTCAGGCCAGAAACTACAGATCAATCAAGTTGAAATGCACCCAAGAGCCCAACCCCGACATCCCCTCATTACTCGGAGTCTCACAAAAATAAGATGACCCCAGAAAACAGCTGAGAGTTCTGAAGGCTGAAGAACCATTATTATTATCAAGCCTTACTCAAGTGAATCAATTAATCTTTTATATTTTTGGTGTCCGAATGATCTCACTGTTGCATCAAGCACCGGGATGCAAAAGTTTATATAGCCCTTATTTAAAATGTCCTCCAAAAATTTACCATCAACGATTATAAAACTCACTGGCAAGGTAGCCAATTTATCTAACTATCATTTGGCACAATTTAAATCAAATTTGCCTTACAAAATCATATTTTTTTCAATATTTTCCCTATTATCCCCACTCTTCCTTACCTATCTTCCCAATATCAATGGAGAACATCATACATCTTATCACCCGAGTGGAAAAAAAGTATTGTATTTTCTGACAGATAGGATGCAGTGCTATAATATTACATTTAAGCAAGACGTCGTAGCTAATGCAAAAGCTAACACAAAAGAACATAGTAATAGGGTACCTGCACTTCAAAATCACATTCAATAAATGTATAATGAAACATCATACAAAATTAAATAAAAAGAAATATGCCAGAAAATATAGGTGTGTCTTAGGAAGAGGCGAGTCCTATATACTGAAAAATGTAGCACTTATTTTCCTTCCTCAACTGGTTTACATTTATGCATATTTAACCTTAAAAAGAATTAACATCCACCAGGGCAATAATTGGCCACCCACCTTCCGTAGTAGGAAGAACTGTCCCGAGTAAGGAGTGAGAATAGTAATGTCTTCTGAAGAATATCCTTGTAAAATAAGATGTCTACATAGACCAATGAGAAATTCTGCCTCATACTGATTTTCATGGCTGTTATTGTCATCAGAATCCTGTGAAAAGAAAATATAAAAATGCATCATTATGTAATCAGGACAAGAAGACTTGAACGTGAATAAAGCCCAAAACAATAAGTAGTGGCATTAGGCACAGTATGTACCAGCTCTATCTAGAAATCCAACATTCTGTTTGTAACTTATCTTATATCTATGTACTTTTTACCTGAATAAACATTTATTATTTATTTATTAGTAATTTTATTGATGCCACCACAAAATAACTACAAAAATAACTATTTAAGTAAATAATAGTTACTATTTAACTATTACAAAAATAACTACTATACATAACTATTTAAGATACAATTCAACATATAAATTGATATTCAACATGGCTTGGAAAGAAAAAAATATTAAAATGTGCAAGGCATAAATCTGTGACATACATCTGCTAAACTAAGCACAAGTGAAGGTGAATACAAAACTAATGACTTTGATATCAATCCACGGTATGTTCAGAGAGGCTGGTGTGGAAGGTGACCTGGAAAATGTATGGGAATGGTTCAAGTCTAATGATCATAATGCAAATTAGGGAATCATGTCAAGTAATAATAATATTAATAATAATGAACAAATCCACAAGGGCCTTGATGAGGGTTCGAACTTACGCGCTGGATGTTCCCAGACGTGCTCTAGTCAACTATACCACGACGTAGTATAATGTTTATTCAGGTAAAGGTACACACATACAAAATGAGTTACAAACTGAATTTGTAGATAGAGCTAGAATATACTATGCCTAAAGCCACTAATATGCATAGCATTTGGGTCAAGAAGAGGGAAAAACACTTAAAAACTCAGACTTAAAAATAATTGAGATCAAAGGCATGATTTAAACTGAAATAGGGAAGAAAAAAAGAAAAAAAAAGAATGACAATAATTACATGTTGGATAGAACAGCAGAAATTGCAACAGAACAGAAGCAGTTATAACTAAATAAACAGATAGGTTTCTTTGAGTTTATACATGGCAGATATCAGCAGTTATTCAAGTTGGTCAATAATCAATATTGTTTGAAAACAGCAAGACATAGGTTGACATTTAGGAGATATGGTAAGTTACATGGAGTTGATTAGGTAGTACTTATTTTTCTCTTAAATTGTTTGTGAGATGGATAGTCTTTGAAGTGGATGTGAAGGAAATGGAGGAAACAGCAGTGTGTTTTTCTGGCCATAGTGATTAGGAGTAGGACAATGATGCCGTGGTAGAGAAAATTATATACTGTACATCTATAGTATGATTTCTCCAATTGCTATATGTGATTTTTTTCCCATTTGATTTGTTAACTAATTTTAGTTATGTACACTTTGATGTAGTACTTTATATGGTTGTACAGTTTAATGTATAAAGAACATAGATGATTTAATTTTGGTTCATAAACTAATACGGAAATTGCAAATCTCAGAACACACTTAAAACTTGCCAGAGAACTTCCCCAATAAGAGGTGAAGCAATCACAAAGACTCGTATGTATGAGTATGTGTACATGTATATATAACATTAATAATTATGTAACTAGCGTCAAAAGATTGTTATTTGCTTAGCTAAACGAACTAGAGGGTTCAGTTCCTGAACCAATTATGTGCCTCTATAATCCTTTACACCACCGCCCACGGGATGGGTATGGGGTGCATAATAAATAAATTGAATTGTTATATTGGAATACTATGCAACTTGTTACTTTCAAGTAAAACTGTCTTTTTAAAGCACAGAATAAGTCACAATACTTAGTGTGAAATAAAAGATGGACTACGTTTCAGTCCATCCTGGACCCTTATCAAATCGTGATAAAGTAAAGTGTGGGATAGTCAATATAAGGCAAAAGGAAAGGTGAAGAGGGAAAAAGTAATGCATGAAAACATAAAAATAATACTGAACTTTATATTTGGACAAACCTCTCTCTCAGGAATATCATGTGATATGAAGAAAACATCCTTAGTGATGCCCCTGATATTTGGATGTGTATGAACCGAAGGATGATTTTTCAACTGAGGATATATAGATGGCACGAGCAGTCTAGAGATGCTAGGCCTCATCCGATGTTGATATTCCAGAGTTTCATACCTAGAGAAAAGACATATGCTTTCAAGCACAAATCAGTGTAAGGTTTGATTGTATTAACACAATCAAGGAAGGCAACAGTCTTATATCGAAACATATCATGATAAAATTTCTTTTATTCGAAGATATATGAAAATCCCTCTCAGGCTCTCTAACCACTTCCAAGTCTGGCAACCTGAGCAATATACATACCATATCTGATCAAGTGGATTGTGATTGCTATGTAAACAATGAGTAACATCAGTCTTAGTGATCAAATTATCACCGAGCAAACCTGATCTCATACCAAACGGTAGGAATAAGTCTGTTTAAACTGACCAGAATAAATCCCAAGTAACCCACACTACTGTATCACCAGGAAAGCTTGGCCTTGGGCACAGTTGCAATAGTACAGAAATGTTAACAATTTGTAATATATAAATAGGTACAAAACACTGACCACAACTGTGTCTAATACAGTACTTACGAAAGGCCATTTTTGATCAATCTTTCAAACAAGGAAGTTTCCAGACCATACTTAGTTGCTAGCTCAAACACTGTGGCACTTGGACGAAGCTGCTGGTGATCTCCTAAAGCAAACAATGTTATAAATTAAACATTAACAAATGCAAACATATTGTTTTAATTTATGGTTACTTTATACTCCTGCCTAAGAAGCACAACAAAACCCCACTTGAATGGACAAATTTAAATGTAACCTAATCTGCTGCAAAAAACCAGCATTGAATGTAATGAAACGCCATTTTCTGGGTGAGACCCGGAGGCTCCCCAGAGCTTTACCAGGCTGATATGCTAATGTCAGACTTTGGCATCAGTCATGTGTATGGAGTTCTAGGGCCTACCGGGGACCACGGCCAGAACCTGGCCCCCTCAGAGAGGCAAGGGGAGCAATAGCCTATAGAAACCCCCGTGTGGTTGGAAGCATTCTATGTCTGCCATCGAACGGGTCAAGCATCCAGAAAGGTAAGCATTCCAAAACAAACCCCTATTCTGGTTAAAATTGCTACCTAAAGCTGAACTAGTGGATAGGCGCCGCTGTCTGCGCAGCTCCCCCTCCCCAGGAGGGGGAAAAGGGAGCCCCAGACCTCCCACACCGGCTATCCACCCATCAGTTCTGAGGCTGGATGTCAAAACACGCAAAAACCGCCGACCAGAGGGAGGGAGGGTTGCTGGGGAGCCTCCGGGTCTCACCCAGAAAATGGCGTTTCATTACATTCAATGCTGGTTTTCTGGGGGGAGCTTCGTCGGCTCCCCGGAGCTAACTACCCACAGATGAAGGTCAAAGGGACGGAACCGGGAGGCGGACACCACGCACCCTCCACGGAAGCGAGACAACTGGTAGCAAAACGCCAACCCAAGGTGCCACAGCCCCGAAAAGTCCCGGGAACAACACGAGAACGAGCAGCAAGGCCCCCGTACGAACACCAAAGATCCACGCCTGAATGACCGCAAGGACACGTCTCTCAGACAGCAGCGAGAGCAGCGAAGCCACGAACGCCACAGGCATGAGGGAAGAACACAGGCAACTGAGCCGCAAGAACACGGCTGACAACCTGGGACACTATCACCCGCGAACCAGGAAGAACAGAACCGAATCAACGCAAAACGCGCCCCGGACACAGATGCCGTGGCACGCAAACAACAGCGGAGGGCCGCCACTGAACACAAAACACGACACACCCCTGGCCCGACCAACCAAGCACCAACAAAACATGGACCCCTCCAGAACGCAGCAGCCCCACCCTGCGCCAGAAAAGACGGAGACTGCTGCCACCGAACAACCAAAACGCTAAAACCAAAGGAGCAAGAAATTCAGCGACCCGACCCCAGAGGCAAATGCCAAAAGGAAAAAGAGCCGACGAAAAAACAAACCGGAACCAAAGGGGCCCTACCAACCGAGGAGAAGACAGAGCATGCTGACCAGAGACCAGGACGGTGCAAGCGGCACACGAACAGGCCGAAGGTGAAACGACCCATGAGACAGCTTACTAATGGTGCAAAAGCAACATAAAGACTGAAAGCAAGCCGAAGCGGCTCCGCCAGCGCCGCACGAAAGAGGCAATAGTATGCGGCAAGACGACGCTAACTAGAGTAGCCACCTAAGAAGGGACAGGAAAAGGAAGGACCGCCAAAATACCCCATACTGCCGCCAAGAGAAGTACGCAGGCGGGACACCTATCTTGAGGTTATCTTGAGATGATTTCGGGGCTTTAGTGTCCCCGCGGCCCGGTCCTCGACCAGGCCTCCACCCCCAGGAAGCAGCCCGTGACAGCTGACTAACACCCAGGTACCTATTTACTGCTAGGTAACAGGGGCATTCAGGGTGAAAGAAATTTTGCCCATTGTTTTCTGCCTCGTGCGGAATCGAACCCGCGCCACAGATTACGAGTCCTGCGCGCTATCCACCAGCCTACGAGGCCCCTACCACGAAGCCACCCGACCACCACCCGGAGGCAAGACCACGAGGCAGAACGTAAGCAGCCCCGACAAGGCCCCTCCGAGCCCAGGAAAAGGCGGAGCCACAGGAAGATCTCGGGCGCAACCACCGAAACCCAAGTGGCACAAGGAGATGGAACCCTCAAGAACACAGAAGCCAACACTAGTCCTGAAGGCACTCAAAGGCGCAGGTGCACCCGAGACCAGAAGTCACGTAGAACCCCAAGAACGGGGAAACATGACAAAGACCCCGTCCCAAAAAGGGGGGGGGAGCATCCACCCACAGGACGGAACCAACTGATTCTAAGGCCAAGGAACCGAGCCCGGGGAGGGGCCGACGCCCAACAGCACGTACGGCGAGTGGGGAGGAAAAAACCCCACTCCGCGTAACCACAAGCCCCGCCTAGAGGGGGAGAAAAAACCCACGGGGTCCTACGGGGCCAAGGGCCCCCCAAGTCAGCCCCTCCCCAGCCCCGGGAACCGACACGACAGGCCCCGGGGTCGAGCCGTCCCCCCAAAGCCCCGGCCTTACCAGAAAACCGGGGCAGCCGCGAAAACACTAAGGAAGGGAGCCCACTGGCAGACTCTTACAACACGGCTGGAGGAACAGGCTCAATGCCCCCGTCACTACCCCGGAAGGGGAATTCCCCGAGACTGCCCGAGTTTCAACACCATCAAACCCCGGCCCAATCCTACAGACGGTAAGGAACCAGATGCAGGCAGGGAGGGGGATCCAGGGAAAAGACAAGGGGACGTGGAAGGAACCGAAGCAACCAACACCCCCAAGTCCCAACACGAACCAAAACGGGGCAGCCCCTGGGCTCCCGGGGAGTAAACAACGAGAG
This sequence comes from Procambarus virginalis, assembly GCA_020271785.1. Classification (NCBI taxonomy): domain Eukaryota; kingdom Metazoa; phylum Arthropoda; class Malacostraca; order Decapoda; family Cambaridae; genus Procambarus; species Procambarus virginalis. The sequence continues at coordinate 31,612,969 of WNGS01111181.1, forward strand.
CGTTGCCACCACCAAGGCTCAAAGTGCAACACCCCCTGCTGCCCGCACCCGCTTAGTCAGTACAACTGGGTAACCGAGCCACAACGAGCAACAAAACTTGCAGGACTCCGGGTCGAAGATGTCACCGATCCCACAGGCAGCAGACGGAGGCAAAACAGACAGTCACCCAGAGACAAATGGTGAGAGCAACCCTCAAACTCGCTGGAAGCGAGGGGGAGGACTCTGGGGTCACATCCATCGGACCCACGCACCCCCAGGGGTTTCCCAGGGTCCCGAGCATTTACTATAAGAGGACTCGCGCTTAGGTAATCCCAGGCAGGGTACTGCTAACTGGCGCCCAAAGCTACTAAACAACTTTCTAAAAGCTGAACCCCCGGGACGTTTACACTCACAGGGACCTAGTAGGGGGTACCACCAGAAAATACTCAGAACACAAAGGACACAAGGGGCAAGAACGAAGGCAGACCCCCCCACCAGGTAGATAAACAAAAGAAAAAGAAAACCCCGCAAGAGGACAGCGTACCCAAGCGGAACAGAGCCGGCTGCCATGATTGGTAAAGACAAGCTGCACAGTACCCTGCGCCCCACCAGTGCAAAACTGCCCCTTACCCGAAGGCGAAGAAGGGAGACAGAACACCCGAGCACACAAAGAGCGGCTGAAAACCAAGCAGTAAACAGCCTAGCAGGGGCAGGACCCAAGGAACTTGTGGAAGGTGGCCCCAAGCCCCAAGGGCAGTACTTACAGGGCACCTAGGGAAGGGAACCCTAAGCGCATGCAGCCCGAGTACCGGAGACACACTCCCAGCTCACGCACCACCTACAAGACAGACACCACACTCTAGGTATAGTGCTGAAACAACTACTGGAGCCGGAGCACATAACCGGTGCCTATAGCATCAGCCGAAGAACTGATGGGTGGATAGCCGGCGTGGGAGGTCTGGGGCTCCCCCTTCCCCTTTCTCCTATGCAAAGTCAAGATCAAAAACCACATCTAGTATCGGGCCCCTGCGAAAGGGAGATGGAACTTTCACCGATGACAACAAAGAAATGAGCGAGCTACTGAGGAAGCAGTACGACTCTGTCTTCAGCGAGCCATTAAACGCACTAAAGATCGATAACCCAAATGAATTTTTCATGGATATGATACCAACATCAAATCATATATCAGACGTCACCCTATCCCCACTGGATTTTGAAGAAGCCATAAACAGTATGCCTATGCACTCTGCACCAGGCCCAGATTCTTGGAACTCCATATTCATCAAGAACTGTAAAAAAACACTATCGCAGGCCCTTCACATTCTGTGGCGACAAAGCCTAGATACTGGCGTTATTCCTGATATACTAAAAACAGCAGAGATAGCACCACTTTTCATAAAAAAGGAAATAAGGCAGAGGCAAAAAATTACAGACCGATAGCATTAACATCGCACATCATAAAAATTTTTGAGTGCTAAGAAGTAAGCTCACAAAATACATGGAATCACAGCATCTCCATAACCCCGGACAACATGGTTTCAGAACAGGGCGCTCTTGCCTGTCGCAGTTGCTGGACCACTATGATATTGCATTAGATGCTATGGAAGACAAACAAAACGCTGATGTAATTTACACAGATTTCGCAAAAGCTTTTGATAAATGTGACCATGGTGTTATTGCACATAAAATGCGCTCAAAAGGAATTACCGGAAAAATAGGCAGATGGATCTACAATTTCCTGACCAACAGAACCCAATGTGTAATAGTCAACAAAATAAAATCCAGCCCATCAACCGTTAAGAGCTCAGTCCCCCAGGGTACTGTGCTTGCTCCAGTACTTTTTCTCATCCTCATATCGAACATAGACAAGAACACAACCTATAGCACTGTATCATCCTTTGCAGATGACACTAGGATCTTCATGAGAGTAGGCAACATAGAGGACACGGCAAACCTCCAGTCAGATGTAGATCAGGTCTTTCTATGGGCTACAGAAAATAATATGGTGTTTAACAAAGATAAGTTCCAGCTCATGCAGTATGGAAAAAATGAAAATATAAAAATGGAAACCACGTACAAAACTCAAGACAAATCATAACATAGAACGAAAAGGCAATGTAAAGGATCTGGGTGTACTCATGTCGGAAGACCTTACCTTTAAAGAACACAATAAAGTAGCCGTCACAACTGCAAGAAAAATGACAGGTTGGATAACAAGAACTTTTCACACTAGAGATGCTACACCGATGATGACACTTTTCAAAACGCTTGTGCTCTCTAGAGTGGAGTACTGCTGCACAATGACAGAGCCTTTCACAGCTGGAGAAATTGCTGACCTGGAGAGCGTGCAGAGGTCCTTTACTGCTAGAATCCACTCGGTAAAACATCTAAACTATTGGGACCGACTAAAGTGCCTAAATCTGTATTCCCTTGAGCGCAGGCGGGAGAGATACATAATAATTTACACGTGGAAAATATTAGAGGGGCTGGTCCCAAACCTGCACACAGAAATAACACCACATGAGACCAGAAGACATGGCAGGATGTGCAGAATACCCCCGTTGAAAAGCAGAGGTTCAACTGGTACTCTTAGAGAGAACTCTATCAACATCAGAGGCCCGAGACTGTTCAAGTGGCTTTACAAGACTGTAATTACCATTTTATGTATCCACACATTCCCAATGTACCTTCTTGTATATGCATTAATAAATAAATAAATAAGTCCAAAATGAATAATTGGGCTCTGGATTTTGGGTGGCCCAATTGAATGTTTGCCTCTAGCTGTTTTATTGGATGCTCTGGTGATCTTTTGTGTTCTTTTTGGCAATGTTCTCCTATCTGAAGTGTGTTATGACTAAGCAACTTGGGAGCTACTGAAGGGTTCTTCCTGAAATTAGAGGGGGGGGGGGGATCAACACAAACTTTTCTAGGCCATCATCTGGTGGCAACTATGTGCAGTTTAATTTCTTTCAAGTGGTGGCATGTTTATTTTGCCAACATATAATGTTGGTTTCCTCAGTTTTGGACAAATCTTAGGTTCATACCAATTATAGGATTTTAATTAACCATTACTAAGCTAATTATCTACAAGATCATTTTACTTTATGATTTATTGTTCTTATTATTTTTTATTTTACATTTATATTGTCAATCTCTACTGATTTTTTGCTTTTTATTTTATGTAACTTCTGTGTCCTTCCGGGCTATCTATTGGATCTTTATTTTACTTCTAAGTTGTTACTATTTTATTGTATTTGCTTTTATTCTTGTGTTTTGCTTTATCGTGTATCTTGTATCGTGATCCCTTTATCTGCATCTTTATGCACACTGATATTGATCCTGATCAAAATCTTCTATCTCATATCTACCCCAACCAGCACATTGATCATCATTATTGCAAGTATTTCACAGCACACCAGGCTAAAAACAAACTCCAAAATACCACCTGTTTATCAGTTTACAACCAAAATGTTAGATCTCTTGGTAAACATTTTGACAATTTAAATGCATTACTCCTGATTACTCCATTACTCCTGATTACTCCTAACCAAAAAGTACCTGATTTCATCTTCTTAGTTTCCTACACTGAGCTTTAAATTTGCTCTGTACCTAGTGTTACCCAATCTCCTAATCTCCTAATTTTTATGTATTTAACCCTACCAACCTTATCATTGTGTTCATTGCTGTCTTCTTTTATGTGCTAGCCATATGCTGTTTTGTGCCTACTAATTTACCTACTTAAAATTTTCTTAGATTAAGGACCTGCCCGAAACGCTGCGCGTACTAGTGGCTTTACAAGACTGTAATTACCATTTTATGTATCCACACATTCCCAATGTACCTTCTTGTATATGCATTAATAAATAAATAAATAAGTCCAAAATGAATAATTGGGCTCTGGATTTTGGGTGGCCCAATTGAATGTTTGCCTCTAGCTGTTTTATTGGATGCTCTGGTGATCTTTTGTGTTCTTTTTGGCAATGTTCTCCTATCTGAAGTGTGTTATGACTAAGCAACTTGGGAGCTACTGAAGGGTTCTTCCTGAAATTAGGGGGGGGGGGGTTCAACACAAACTTTTCTAGGCCATCATCTGGTGGCAACTATGTGCAGTTTAATTTCTTTCAAGTGGTGGTATGTTTATTTCGCCAACATATAATGTTGGTTTCCTCAGTTTTGGACAAATCTTAGGTTCATACCAATTATAGGATTTTAATTAACCATTACTAAGCTAATTATCTTCAAGATCATTTTACTTTATGATTTATTGTTCTTATTATTTTTATTTTACATTTATATTGTCAATCTCTACTGATTTTTTGTTTTTTATTTTATGTAACTTCTGTGTCCTTCCGGGCTATCTATTGGATCTTTATTTTACTTCTAAGTTGTTACTATTTTATTGTATTTGCTTTTATTCTTGTGTTTTGCTTTATCGTGTATCTTGTATCGTGATCCCTTTATCTGCATCTTTATGCACACTGATATTGATCCTGATCAAAATCTTCTATCTCATATCTACCCCAACCAGCACATTGATCATCATTATTACAAGTATTTCACAGCATACCAGGCTAAACACAAACTCCAAAATACCACCTGTTTATTGGTCCTTAATCTAAGAAAATTTTAAGTAGGTAAATTGGTAGGCACAAAACAGCATATGGCTAGCACATAAAAGAAGACAGCAATGAACACAATGATAAGGTTGGTAGGGTTAAATACATAAAAATTAGGAGATTAGGAGATTGGGTAACACTAGGTACAGAGCAAATTTAAAGCTCAGTGTAGGAAACTAAGAAGATGAAATCAGGTACTTTTTGGTTAGGAGTAATCAGGAGTAATGGAGTAATCAGGAGTAATGCATTTAAATCGTCAAAATGTTTACCAAGAGATCTAACATTTTGGTTGTAAACTGATAAACAGGTGGTATTTTGGAGTTTGTTTTTAGCCTGGTGTGCTGTGAAATACTTCCAATAATGATGATCAATGTGCTGGTTGGGGTAGATATGAGATAGAAGATTTTGATCAGGATCAATATCAGTGTGCATAAAGATGCAGATAAAGGGATCACGATACAAGATACACGATAAAGCAAAACACAAGAATAAAAGCAAATACAATAAAATAGTAACAACTTAGAAGTAAAATAAAGATCCAATAGATAGCCCGGAAGGACACAGAAGTTACATAAAATAAAAAACAAAAAATCAGTAGATTGACAATATAAATGTAAAATAAAAAATAATAAGAACAATAAATCATAAAGTAAAATGATCTTGAAGATAATTAGCTTAGTAATGGTTAATTAAAATCCTATAATTGGTATGAACCTAAGAAAACAAAATGAACTCAATAGATAATTCCGAAAAAAAAGATGACATGTAAAACTTATTAAATCTTGAAATTTACTCTAATATAAATCTAAGTGTAAAAATAAACAGGGTGAAAGTATATTCGTGTGGAATATTTTACTATGATACTGAGGTAGATGCTTATATAAACAATTATACTATTAATTAATTCCAATAAATGATTACAAGAAACAAATACCAAGTTACTTTAAATATAACAGGGAAATAGAAAAGCCCTAGGTTTAGTGACAAGGGGATTAGCTAAGACCAAATAATTAAGAGTAAAAAACAGGCAAAGATGCCAAACAAAAAAAAATAAAAATAAAAAAAATGAAAAACCTTTGGAAAGGAAAGGCAGAGCTTAAGTACACTTTGGTTGTATGTGAGACTACAAAAAAATATTAGCAAAGAATACTGCCAAAGCTACAAACTTCTAGACTAGAGGTGTCCTTATGTATCAGTATTAGAGGTTTCAATCTATTTTTGAAGAACAGATATCTTAAAAAAAATCATGCTTCTAGCACAGAACATTAATCCTATCAAAACGATCAACAGAAACCAAAGCCCACAAAAAAGATGTCTTAAACAAGGAACCTTTAAACTTAAAAGTGAGAAGACAAATAACATGAAAACACGACCCAATGGCCAAGAGATTCAAGAGAAGCATGAACCAGCTAGAGGTGAAAGAACACCAAGAAATAATTTGAGAATAGAGGGAGATGAGGTATGCAAGCAGCAGAGGCTCCAACAAAGTTGAACTGCACGAGATGAAAGGACATCAAAGTATTGGACATCAAATGGTAATCCAGAACTAAGAAAGAAAGGACAAACTATCGCTGATGAAACAAGATAAATGCCAGAAGACAAATTAAAGATGGAAGGCCAGGTATGCAGTCTCATTGATATTTCAATGAATGAGACAAATGTGAAAGTAAAATACCCATATAAAGAATGGAAAGTGGAAAGGGTAGAACTGGCCACATGTCGAGCGACAAGAATGACACCACTCACAAAGGTCTACAAACAAGCCAACACAGGGAGGAGCAGCTAGACCAGGGGAAACAGGAAGAATAATGACCAACGACTACAGTCTAGATAAAGTGACAACTATGCAAGCCTTGTGATCTAGAAATGGAACAACACTGGCCAGAAGATGTCAATTCAATCCTGAGGCAAACAGGTCCACTTGTAGATGGCAGAAACATCTTACAATTCTAGCAGGAGGTGGCTGCATCTGCCTTCCACTCCACTAAAATCAGCTGAAAATGGGAGAGGTTGTCAACTTTGACACATGCTGATTATGGACTGCACTAAGGAATAAACTCCAAGAAACCAGAAAAGAAGACCTCACTCCCATATGAAGAGGCAATACACAGAAGCCCCCTGTTCAGACAATGGACCATCAGGATGCAATCCAAGTAAAGACGGAGAGATGAGTCCTGCAGGAAAAGAATGCAGTTTGTCAGCACAGTCAGTTCACAGCTATAAGGTCCCAGATTTAATTCCCACAGCAGGAGAGAGACATTTGAAAAAATTATCTAACACCAATGCTTCCATTCACTTAGCAATAAATAGATTCCTGACCTCTTGCATAGTCTAGTCACTTGGTTCTCCATTGTCATTTTCCTTCATATATGGGTATATAGTAACTTTGGTTGTTTCTTTGCTTTGGATACACTGTTATTTGCATAGCTTTCATTCTTCTGATACTCTTATGCTTACATTTTTGTTCCTAGCTTTGTTATATGTATTCCAGTTTACCTCTGCCCTTTGTATTTCCAGAAAACAAGAAATAGTCAATTCAGCACAAATTTGTAACGTTTCTGATGAATTATGCACTTTCTCCAAAAACTTTGAAATGGTAGGAAATAATTTGAAATTGCAGTCACGATAATAAAATAAAAATCTTACCTATCAGTATGAGGTGCTGGCAGTTGGCAGTAAGAGATGCAATGACATGTGATTCAAGAATTTCGGCAGCTTCCTCGATGATAACTGAAAAAAGTAAAGCAAGTTCCTTTGGTTAAAGTAATGTAATATGGAAATACATTACAGTACAGTAACTGTATTCCTAGGGAGAGTAGGACTGCCCTTTACTTGGTCTTCTAAGCTTTCCCTACTACCAAGACAAGCAATTTAAAAGTATGCATCATATAATAATGATGAATTCATATTGAGTCAATACTGTACATAATTTTGTTACTGGCTGGCTAGCATAAGTTTTTGGTTGCCACATCTGCCATTAGAATGCAAGAGATGAAAATATATACATCAGATAATACAAAATAAGTATGCTATTAAGTAAAGTACTGTCCGAGCTTGCCTTGGGATAATCCTTTCCAAAGAAAATAGACAAACTTGACAGTTATTAGGTACAATACTGTACCATCTTTATGATGTACACTGAAAGAATATTGTAATGAAATGTAAGGGATGAAAAGTTGAGGGTGTGTAGGGAACAAGTCACAGTAATATTGAAAATTAGTAACCCAACCCATACATATGAAAAAAAGGAAAATAAAGACATTTCAGTCCATCCTCGACTCATAACGTCATGTCAGAATGGACCAAAATATTATTTTCATTTCATTTCATGTGTGGGCTGAGGTGTTAGTTTCATTACATTGAAAAGGGATGAAGTGTATGTGTGTGTGACTTGTGCTCCAAAAATGTGCTGCTGGCAATAAGTGGATGAATATGTTGATAACTTATTTATTTATTTATTTATTTATTTAAATATATACAAGAAGGTACATTGGGATTATGAGGATACATAGTATAGTAATTACAATCTTGTAAAGCCACTAGTACGCGCAGCGTTCCGGGCAGGTTATGAGACAAGATCATCTGAACCTTCTTTACCTTTGTCTAGTGACAATTAATCCAACATTAACAGCAGTAACAAATGGTTAAAGAAGAATAAATTTGAAACTAAAACTTGGTATAATACTGTTAAGAATATAAGGCACTTAAATTGAGTTTTACCAGAGAGTTAAGAAGGAATTAATGTAGTATTATTTTGAAAAGTAAGAGAACAAAATGCTATCAAAGAATAATGATGTGACATATTTATGTTAGCAAATACAAAACTTTTGTACATCTTTTTAAAACAGTAAAACTAAATACTGTATACTGTACACAATTCCAAAATCTTACTTACCAATAGCTGGGGCCAAGTCTTGCATAATTCTATTGTACTGCGCTGCTCCTGTAGTTGTCATGCCCACTACTGAAGCATTACGCATGGTATACAAATACTCTTGGTCCCGAGTTTCTCGCAGGGCTCTTGAATTCTTTTGGTAATTTGATTCAAGGGTTTTAACTTTATGCTCCATTTTGTTTATGAGCCTCCCTAACCAGTATTTATAAAGCTGCCACCTCACTGGAAAACTAAGACTCAAAATATTAAGATTCATTTGCTTTTCTAGCTTAGACAATTCTTCAGGATTTCCAGTTAAAGTGAGGCCAATTTTCAATGCTTCCATCTGACCAGAAAGAATTGTACATTTAAAATAAGAACCTTGATTGGTTGGATCTTCATTATATATTTCTGATTCTGCTTGGAACTCCCCTTCAAGTCTATTAAGAGTAATTTCATACTGGAGATGATAGGCTTCAAAAATTGGTTCATCATCACTGTCATCATCGTGTAACAGTCTATCTTGCTCCTCAAGACCAAGTAATTCCTGTGCATCTTCCCATTCATTATCACTATCACTTAATTCACCTTCTTCTGTTTGACTTCTTTCCTGTTTCGAAGAAACAGGCTGATTTTTTTGCAGTGCCAGTTGGAACTGGTTAATTTGACTTCCAAAATCCTCTTGCTGAATATTAAGGAGTAGCCATCTTGTTAACTTGTTACTAACTGCAACTGCTCTGAACTGGTATTCTAAATGCTTAGGTATGATGTTTTCAGATGCAAGTATGTCAAAAGATAGAATTCCTTTTTCTGTTTTGCAACTATCTATTTTGTTTCTCATAATCTTGATTTTGTTTTCCAATTCTATTACTTGGTTCCGTAATTCAAAATTTCGCTCATGAATGGGTCGTGGGAGGCTACGGTTCCCATGAAGATTACGTACTAGAGAATTTACTTGAAAACGATTAATATTCTCACTCTTAGATCTTGACCCAATTCTTACAATATTACTTGTGTAAGTAGTCATTCCCTCTAAGAACTGATCTAGTGCATGATTTGTGAAACACACAACCAATATTGGAGTGGGATTATCTTTACTTTTCCAAATATTGCTATTGTGTAACAGGATCTGTGTAATTTTGAGACCTATAAAGGTCTTTCCAGTGCCTGGAGGTCCTTGGATAATGGCTACCTGACGTGTCAGAGCACTTCGAAGAGCTCTACTTTGAGAACTATCGAGGCCTAACTCTTCATTAGATGGCCATGCTGTGAGGTTGCTTGTAACTAACACATTCTTAAGGTGAGTAAATTGATCATCATCAGGCTCTTCAGTATCTATTAAAAAGTTAAACAGTGCATTGTATGCCTCACACTTTTTCATCATCTTGCTTTTCTTAATAACTCTTAAATCATATGTCACTTGAGCATTCAAATATTTAGGAGATTTAACATCAGGCTCGACATAAACTATGTAAGGTTCCAAAGGAAATGCATTTCCAGACATATTTTTCAAAGCCATTAGAACATGTTTATAAGGCATAAAATAAGCCCTTGATTCAACCATCAAGAATTTACTGGTCATGTCAAACATTTCAATATCCGACTCAAACTGAATCCCAATAATTCCTTCCTTTAGCATTTCTGGATCTCTGTCAGCAACAGATGCAAGGAGTAAGCTTTTGAAGTTATCACTGCTGAGACACAAAAGATTACCATACAACAAACGCTTGGAGTTCTCAAATTTGACTTTCTTTGGTATATTCAACTGAACATTATGAATGATGTTATGATTTTTTATCTGAGACCCAACAACACAAACATCTCTATAAATTCTTACATCCCTAACTTTAGAGTGCTTAGAACCCAAGAAATCCTGAATTCCTTTCCTCAGAGGCCTCACAAAATCTTCACGAAGAAGTCGAAATTGTACATCTAAGTAATGCTCGCCATCATTATATTTTCCCTTGACTATGTTCTTGCGAAGAAATGGACGCTCAACTGCAGATAAGTCCCTTGGTGTTGGTAATACTGGATATTCCCTAAAGTTATCAGGTGGATCCATGTGGTCCATTTCATACTTACGCCTTCTCCTTTCATTAGAATCTAGCATTTTCTCTTCTTCCCACTGTTTAGAAGCTTCAGTCAGCATTTCTTGCAGATCTTCATATTGCTTCACAAGACCATTTTCCTTTAATGGTGTCAGGACTGAAATGCAGGCCTCCAGTAAACTGGGTAGCCTGTCAATAGCAATGGTTGTCATAGCACTTGCATATGCTTCTAAAAATATATGTAGTTTAAGGAACAAGTCTTTTGCCTTATGTAAATATTCTCTCTTAATTGTAAAGGCAAAATTGCATAATTTGTCAATGAATTTTTGTTCACAAGTTTTGCTAAACAGATCACATAAATTTTCTTTGTTTGACTGAGTAGAAGTTGCATGTGCAAGAACACATATTAAAAGCACAAACTTGTCATTTGTTATTCTGTCATCCTCAAGAAGAAGAGTAAAGCCTGACCCAGCACTCAACAGTTCTGTGACTACTACATCAGATGGTAATTGCAACAGCTTTTCCATATGCTTGAAACCCAAAGGATAGGTTCTCTCTCTCCTTTGGTTTCTTCTGTCTGAGCCAATTGAATTTCTATCATCACGCATACAAACATTTAATGAATCTAAGCTTTTAGCACCTCTACTGGTCTGAAAGTCAGTACCCCTGCCCCTGCCTCTGCCTCTGCCTCTACCCCTTCCCCTACCCCTGCCCCTGCCCTGGTCAAAGTTACCCCTAAAAGAATCTGTTTGAGGAGAACCAGAGCGGGTATATTGTCCCCTTTCATTTCTGGGCTGGTCTTCGTGGTTAAAATGCAAATCATCTCTAAATTGTCTGGAACTGGACCCAAATCTTGATGTGTTCATGTTTCCCAAGTCTGAAAATTAATGGAATGCTATTAAAAATTTTAATTAAAATGAAAAACACATAAGTTGAAAGTCAAGATACCTGAGTTTATGAGTTTACCTGAGAGCCACTAACACTATTTATTTATTTATATACAAGAAGGTGCATTTGGATTGTGAGGATACATAATATAGTAATTTCAATCTTGTAAAGCCACTAGTACATGCAGCGTTTTGGGCAGGTCCTTAATCTAAGAAAATTTTAAAGTAAATACTTGCAAAATTTATAAAAAATGATAACAGTTACAAGGCAAGAAAAAATAAATAAAAGATGAGAGAAAATTGAAGGTATATTAAAGCACATAGGTAGCTCAGATTGATTGCAATGACAGCTTGAATGGTAGTTGACAAAAATTGGTAGGCACAATACAGCATATGGCTAGCACATAAAAGAAGTCAGCAATGAACACAATGATAAGGTTGTTTGGGTTAAGTACATAAAAATTGGGAGATTGGGCAACACTAGATACAGAGCAAATTTAAAGCCCAGTGTAGGAAACTACGAAGATGAAATTAGATACTCTTTGGTTTTGCTTTTAAATGAGGCAAAAGTTTGACAGCTTTTCAATTCACTAGGGAGTGAGTTCCATAGACTAGGTCCCTTAATTTGCATAGAGTGTTTACACAGATTAAGTTTGACCCTGGGGATATCAAAGAGATATTTATTTCTGGTGTGGTGATAATGGGTCCTATTACATCTGTCCAGGGAGAGTTTCAGAGTATGGTTTGCATTTAAGAACAGGGTTTTGTAAATGTAGTTGACACAAGAGAATGTGTGGAGGGCGTTAATATTTAGCAAGTTTAGGGATTTAAACGAGCTGAGTGTTGTCTGAAAGCAGAGTTAGTTATTATTCTGATAGCAGATTTTTGCTGGGTGATGATGGGCTTAAGGTGGTTTGCAGTAGTAGACCCCCATGCACAGATACCATAATTAAGATAGGGGTAGATTAGTGCATAATATAGTGAGAGGAGAGCAGAGTTAGAAACATAATATCTTATTTTAGAGAGTATACCAACTGTTTTAGAGACTTTCTTAGTTATGTGTTGAATGTGGGTGCTGAAGTTGAGTCTCTTGTCTAGGAATAGGCCAAGAAACTTGCCATCATTTTATTACTGATGTTAATGTTGTCTATCTGTAGCTGAATTGCATTTGATGATTTGCTTCCAAATAAGATGTAGTAGGTCTTTTCTATGTTTAATGTTAGTTTGTTAGTTGACATCCATAAGTGGACTTTTTTTAATTCATTATTCACAACATATTTAGTGTATGTGGGTTGGGTCTGAATAGATAAGGGTAGTATCGTCAGCAAACAATATAGGTTTAAGGTCCCCCCCCCCATCCAATGATAATCTTTTCCAGCTGTACTTTAAAGGTTAGCAGAGTTTTAGCATTTACAGCTTTGGCGGGTAGACAGTTCCATGGGTTTAATAACTCTGTGAAAAAGTATCTCAGTCCTACATTGTGGATTGTTGAGCTTGAAACTGTTGCTCTTTGTTTGTGTTATCTGTTCTTATGAAGAAATTTTCTGGATCAACATCCTCCAAATTGTTCAGTATTTTAAGTTTCAACAAGATCTGCCCTGTCATGGCTGGTTTGTAGTGTTGTTAGCCCTGAGGTCCTAAACTGTTCCTGATACATGAGTTAACTTAGCTCTGGAATGATTTTTGTTGCACTTTCTCTAGAGCAGCTATATAAATATAAAAATAAAATAAATAAATGTTTATTTAGGTAAGGTACATACATACAAAAGATTTTACAAACATTGATAGATTTATAGATAGAGCTAGTACATACAATGCCTAAAGCCACTATTACGCAAAGCGTTTCGGGCAGGAAAAACATTAAAGACTAAAATTTAATACTAATTGAGTTCAAAGTATGAAATGTGTTGAGAACAAATAAAAATAAAAATAGAAAAGGGGGGAACATGGCTGAAAAAGAAGCACAAATACAATTAGGTCCATAAGGGGCATAACTGGCAAACCCCTCACAGTGTTCAAGAGAGAACTGGATAAGCACCTCCAAAGGATACCTGATCAACCAGGCTGTGACTCATATGTCAGGCTGCGAGCAGCCCCGCAACCAGGAGGCCTGGTCGATGACCGGCCGCAGGGACGCTAAGCCCCAGAAGCACCTCAAGGTAACCTCAAGGTAACAGCATTGTTTAAAAAAAGACATGGGTTGACAATATAGGGGTAAAGTAGGTAGGTTACAGGGAATTTATTAGGCAGTGCTTCGTTTTTATCTTAAACTGGTTGAGAGAGGTACAGTCTTTAACATGATTGGGAAGGTCATTCCACATTCTGGGTCCCTTATTTGTAGAGCATTTCTGGTTTGATTAAGTCGTACTCTTGGAATATCAAAACTGTAATTGTTTCTGGTGTGGTGCTCATGGGTTCTGTTACAACATTCAATGAAGCTTTTGAGGTCAGGATTGGCATTGCAGTTCAGCATTTTATATATGTATAATACACATGAGAGAATGTGCAGTGACTTAATATCTAACATATTCAGAGATTTGAGTAGGGGTACCAAGTGATGTCTGGGGCCAGAGTTGGATATTGTCCTAATAGCAGCTTTGTGTTGATATCATTCTGAAGATGAGGCCTCCATGCTTGGATACAATAATCCAAATGGGGGCACCATTTAAATATATATAAATGCACCAGAGATTTATTAAATTGAATCACTATCTTCTTTTCCTTGCAGTCAAAGGTATACTTAATTATCCCAAGTGTTTGCTTAGCTTCTTTGACTGCTGTTCCTACCTGCTGATACAGTATATTATATATGATAAACAAATACAATTAGCCCTTAAGCTGCACAAATACAAATTAAAGCTTTTGAAAGGGACAAAGTATTGATAGATAGCCTAGGTGATGGTAACATAGTAAGCATATATAAGCCTACCTGTATAAGCTTAATAGTCCCTAATTATGAGTGAGATAATAGCAAGAGCAGACAAATATAAAGCAAGATTGCTATTATTTGGGGACTTGAATTTGAAAACATTAGACTCAGAGGCCAACAATGAAGACCAAGACATCTGAACTGGCATATTCATAAGCCTCTGTGTATATTGTTGTAAATGGGATATGGATCAAATACCCATTTGTATTAGTATTTTCATTGTTCTTAATGCAAATAAACTACTGTACTCTTGCTAGAACTACTGACTATAATGTAATAGTCTATGCCTTTCATCCTAAGTATCCCTTTTTTGTTATAATTTATTATTTTTCTTCAATGTTTTAATTTTATTAGCTTCTCTTTTAGTATTAGATGTTTTACCCCCCTCACTTATTTAGTTATAAAAAATCTTTATTATTTTAAATTTTGCCTGAAATGATTTGCACAATAGTAGCTCATTAGTATGTGTAACTCCTGTCCTCACAATTGTTTTTTAGTTTAGTTCATTTATTATGTACCCCATACCCATCTTGTGGGCGGGTATATTACTTTTCACCTTACCCCAAACGCTATGCGTACTAGTGGCTTTAGGTGCTGTATTGTATGTACTATCTCTATCTTTAAATCCAACATTATATATAACTCAATGTATGCACCTTTACCTGAATAAAAAATCTTATCTAATCTATTCTTAAGTTCTTTGTACACACATTCTTTTTAATAAAAATTATTATATTATTGTTTGGAGACCAGTGACTGAGTGTCCAAACACAGCACAATAAAACCTAAGACACCTTCAATTTTTCGTTAATATCGTCTTGGATATTGTATGTACATCATTACAAGTGATAGAACTTTTCTTTCGCTTTCAATCGTAACATATACAGTATATAAATAAAAACTATTGATATATTTTAATCCACTTAAAGCGTCAATAACTTGAATGTGTCCGGAGAATGGCGTCCTTACCCTATTTCCAGGTTTTCACTCAAGAAATTTTCAAGGTAAACTGTATAAAATGTAACTACAGTAGTAGTTTTGTCTTTCTTGTAACACACAAATGATTTGCGTTTATACACGTTCCTATATGATTATAGTAATTGTCCTTCGCCGCTAGTCTAGTCTACAGATCGCATAAATTACTGTTATATTATTTTTATTTATTTATTTATTTATTTATTTATACAAGAAGGTATACTGGGTTGCGAGAGTACATGTACTCTTACATTAAGTTCAAGTATGTTTACAGAGACAAACTCTTACATTCTTGCAAAGCTACTAACACGCATAGCGTCTCGGCCAGAATTACTATACTATGTTTAATGTTTACTCTAACCTTAATATCTCCCGTGATCCACCTAGTTGAGTGCACCAGGTGATAGACAACGACGCATTAGGTGTTAGGTGACGATGTCCATATAGGCGACAGGAAACGAAGCCTCAGGTGACGGATCGAAGCGTAAATCAGGCGATAAGCACTATAATGTACCGCCCATCACGTCAGGCGACGATAGGATTAAGTGACAGTACTCCCAGCAAGGATACAGCGGGTGGCACGGGATAATGCACCAAATAGATAAGGAGGTCGAGGCACTACTGAACCTGATTCAGTCGCGAGCCGCCGCCCGAGCCTCCGCCGCCGCACAGGATGAGAACACGTCCACGGGAGCCCGTCTCCCTGCCGGCCGCAGGACCATACACTCCCACGTACTCAACATCCATTGATTTTCATGCATATTATCTCTTATTTGAAGAAGTGAAAGCAATTTCTACGGGGATGAGAGGAAGGGATCCAACCACATGTATGTATGGATTCGATTGGTACGAAGCCAAATGCAAGACATAATTTAATATTTGGTGTTGAGACTAGGCAAGTTGCATAGTAACTCCGCCCTACCACACACTAGCGTCA
The DNA here is from genome assembly GCA_020271785.1 of Procambarus virginalis. NCBI lineage: Eukaryota > Metazoa > Arthropoda > Malacostraca > Decapoda > Cambaridae > Procambarus > Procambarus virginalis. The sequence continues at coordinate 31,629,214 of WNGS01111181.1, forward strand.
CGCGGCGTGACTCATTCTCCCGTGTGAGTCTAGTGAGTTACCGGAATCACACTATTAATTTTAATTTAATTTTGCCCCGAGGGCCAGTTTATTGGGCAGCGCCAGTAGCTGATGTAGAAATAAAAGACTATTTGTATAGCCATTTTCATTTTTGTTGGCTAATATACACATTCCATAGTATGTTAGTTTTGAACAGGTAAACTTTGCTTCACGCGTACAGGACGGAGTGGGCCGACAGTTTTCAGTAAGCAAGTACAGTACATGTTAAGTTAGTACCCTAGAGCATATAAAAACTAGAGAATGCATGGTGGTGTAAAAGTTGACGCCAGCTTTCATAAAACATATAGTAACTATAAGAAGCCTGAGTTGGCAATCACACATCCTAGTATTTATCTTAGACTGTTGAAGTAAAATGAATGCAAGCTCAATCATACCTGAAAGAAGAGCAAAATAACTAGCTGTTAATGGTGTGAACGGTATGATAGCTATATGAGATTACTATACCTGTATATAGTCTCGCAATTATCAGAAGGAATTATTTCGCGTCGAGACAGTATTCACTATATATACAGTACCAAGGAGGGATATGAGGACATGGAACAACACTAAGATCTCACCTCATATCGAAGGTATTCATAACCTATATTTGACCGATTTTTTTTTACGACCAGCTTGTAAATTAACAATATGTAATATCTTCAGCAAAATTCTATAAACGTTTTGCAGTGTTATCTACACTATCAAAAAGTTAATCAGGGCATTTTCAGGCATGGGAGTATATAATTTTTTTTAAATTTCCATCATGATATTCACATAGCTATACGATATTATTATATTATATAAACAAGATGCACGAATTTTGGTAAGCAGAAGGAACATGACGCTTATATTTTTACAAGTAGTAATATTGCAATTTTCGGTCCTTTTGTAGGTTATAAATTATAGGAGGCTATATATACATTGTTATTATCTTATACTGTATTTCTATTCTCGGAAGTGGGCAGCTGAACCTAGCATCATACCAATCATATAATCCACGTCCCTCGTACATTGCGGATGAACTTACCAGATATGGGATATAAATCTTCTGATAAGAAATCTTCGCTGGGGAGCGTGTTCAAAAGATAGTCATTCTGCCTCATATTCAACGAGTCTCGTAGATCAATGGGTTGTACATTATTATTCGCCATAATCAATTTATTTCGTAGATCTGTGGGTGGTGCATCCATGACGTCTGATAAGAAATCTTCGCTGGGGATCGTGTTCAAAAGACAGTCATTCTGCCTCATATTCAACGAGTCTCGTAGATCAATGGGTTGTTCATTATTATTCGCCATAATCAATTTATTTCGTAGATCTGTGGGCGGTGCATCCATGACGTCTGATAAGAAATCTTCGCTGGGAATCGTGTTCAAAAGACAGTCATTCTGCCTCATATTCAACGAGTCTCGTAGATCAATGGGTGGTTCATTATTCGTCATATTCAATTTATTTCGTAGATCTGTGGGTGGTGCATTCATGACGTCTAATAAGAAATCTTCGCTGGGAATCGTGTTCAAAAGATAGTCATTCTGCCTCATTTTCAACGAGTCTCGTAGATCAATGGGTGGTTCATTATTCGTCATATTCAATTTATTTCGTAGATCTGTGGGCGGTTCTTCCTGTGTCCAATAGTCGTCATCCGTTTCAAGCAACCCATAACTTATGTCTGGTTGCTCCTGGTAATCAACGCGGTAGAACTTGTGAGGCCGTCCAGCTTCTGTATAACGACACCTCTTCATCACTGACAAAATATATATTCATTATATCGAGAAATAATACTTATATATATTCTGTATACTGTACTTAGTTTCCGCAAAGCTCTTCGAACGAATATGTATGTGGTTATCATTTCTTAATCACTATCACACTGCAGCGAGATGGCACGAATTTATAGATTTTTCATTATAAATACTGGTGGTTGATTTGCGCAGATACTAAGTCCAAGAGTATAGCTGGGGGATCTGGGACAACTGTATGAGAACTGTAATCAAAGGCCAACGCTGACTACGACTTGATTCTTACCAGCTCGGCAACACTGCTTTAATCATGCGTTGTGCTTGCTTCTCTTCTACGTATTTCTTAGTGCAGGCCATTTATAGTTCGTATTTGCTATTGAATTCATAACGCTGTGGCTTTAAAGTAAGATTTTAAGGTCGGGATAAATGCTTATAAACTCACAATTAAACGTACGATAGCAACTTACCCTCATATGTGCAAGCACCGCACCCGTCCAGGACGTGTGAAGTGAGTGTCGAGGTACCATACGTATTAGCACCTCACAGTTAATACATATACGTGCTGCTTGAGGACGTATCTTACGGGCTCACCATAGCCCTTGCTACATGGACACTTCGTTCTAAGTAGCTAAATCTAAAACAACAACAACAAGGACGTGAACAAATCCACAAGGGCCGTGACGAGGATTCGAACCTCGGAGAGGCTGCGGGATTCAGTAAGTTCAGTAGAACTTCGGTTTCAACTCTTTTTATCCTGTCGTAGCTCGGTCGATCAAGGCAGTGTCTGGGATGCTCCCGGACGCAGGTTCGAATTCTCGTCACGGCCCCTGTGGATTTGTTCATTTGATGTATCACGTTAGTGTGATTTCTGTGTGTAACAAGGACGTGTATGTGTAGATTAATAAACCCCACATTGTTTGAGTTAGGAAAACACTATTTGTCAAATATTGATACTGTTCTTAAAAGATTTCCCCATTTTGCACCCGCAAGATAACGTAAGCTTTTAAGGGTTGATAGATGTTAATCTTCTTGTTTGAGGAGCTGTTCACTTGAGACAGTTAAGCAAGTCCCAGCTGTGTCTGGGTACAAGTGACAGGATGAACAACCCAGCGGGTTTTCTTCCTATTGGGGAGTGTTGTACATGCTGCTATGGCGGTGTGTCCATTCACAAGATGAGTGGCGCTGCCCAATAAACTCGCCCCTCGGGGCAAAATTAAAAAAAAATTTAAGGACGTGTCCCCACGGTGACTCTGAATCGAACACTGAGGTAGAGGGAAACATTCACCATGATATCATGCACTTCTGATGCGTGTAAACAAACAAAAAAAATTGTTTGCTATTACCTGAAGGCCACCATTGCGACACGGCCTTGACGGGGACAGCACGCCGTCGTATAGTCAAATGTTACTCGATTTTTTCCTGCCGATTTTATCCAGATAAAATTTTAAATTTTGCTGCATTTTAAATTAATGTTATTGACACCGCCCAACACATTATTGTGCACTGCAGCACAAACTTTAAATTGAAACAAATAGTTACCATTATAATGGAAAACAAGAATAGTACATAATTATTACGAAAAACAAATGCAACAAAGATACCTTTACATGAAGCTGATCATCTTGAACATTCTTCTTTCCCATTCTGTTTATGACTTGATGTACTCGTGTATATTTTTCTGTAGATCTGATTTTTGCTTAGCAATGCCTTGTTGGACTTTAAAAGGCGAAGAAGTCACTTCATAAATATTGTAACACCCTGGGAAAGGTCAGCCATCTCTGCACAGTCGCTGAGCCCCAACGAGTTGTGTTGGGTTGCAAACATCTTAGTTGTTAATTGCCTCAGAGTCAATTGCCTGACCCCAAGGGCAGTCTCGCCATATATATAATATATATATATATATATATATATATATATATATATATATATATAATATATATATATATATATATATATATACATATATATATACATATATATATATATCTATATATATATATATATATATATATATATATATATATAATATATAGGAATATATATATATATATATATATATATATATATATATATATATATATATATTCCTAGCTCTTCTCTTCCTCCCCTTCCTGAAGAGTATGTGTAAAGAGGTCAGGGTGAAGCAACTGTCATTATGCAGGCGATGAGTCACAATAACGTGGCTGAAGTATGTTGACCAGACCACACACTAGAAGTTGAAGGGACGACGACGTTTCGGTCCGTCCTGGACCATTCTCAAGTCGCTTGTGAGAATGCGACCTTGAGAATGGTCCAGGACGGACCGAAACGTCGTCGTCCCTTCAACTTCTAGTGTGTGGTCTGGTCAAACACTGTCATTAGCATAGATTAGTGCTAAGAACACAAGACATTCCTACATGGGTGGCTGTCAGCGAATAACGGTGAAAATGGTCTGTCAGCAATTAGGGTGCAGTTTGTGGCGTATAAATGGTCCGTGTGGGGACATAAGAGTCAGAGCAAGTGCCTGGTTCAAGGAAGGACAGCTGGTTGCAGGACATCACATAGCCAGGGCAGAGATAGTGAATCCACCGGTGGAAGTCAGTGTTCCTAAGGCTATGTGTATGTCCCTGATATACATTTCCATGCCAAAATTTACTAAACCATTGCCATTGTGTAGGGACTTAGAATCTGTGGTGAATATCGGAATTTTGATTTAATAAACTCTAAATAAATGTACATCCTTATGTTGATGACAGACCCACACACTAGAAGGTTGAAGGGACGACGACGTTTCGGTCCGTCCTGGACCATTCTCAAGTCGCTTGTGATGAGGAGGTAGAGAACGGGAAATAAATAGGCAAGAGAGAGGTGAGGAGGAAAGTAAGGTGTAGAGAATAGTAATAATGAGAACCTGCAGAAGGCCTATTGGCCCATACGAGGCAGCTCCCATTATAACGAAGGAAAGGTAATAGGAATAAGCAGAGGATAGCAACGGGAGTGTAGGAGAAGACAATGAACAGAAAAAGGGGAGAAGAGAGAAAGAAAGGAAAGAGAAAGAAAGATAAACTGGTAGGGGTAAGCTTATGTTAGGTCATGTTGTTAGAAGATTAGAGCATTTGAGTATGTACTGTGAACCACCACTCTCTCCTGCCTATATATGCCCAATACTTGACCTGTAATTCCACGGGAGACAACTCCTGTCACGCAGGGTGCAGCCGCACCTCCACACATCTCCAGTATCATCTATTGATATTGGTAATGGCTCAAAAGAGCCACCACTTACGGGGTATTCATGCCGTGCCACTTTTGGGTGGCTTAATCTTCATCAATCAATCAATCTTCCTCATCCAGAACGGACAGCATCTCCCGTCACGCAGGGTGCAGTCGCACCTCCACAGATCCCAGTATCATCTATTGATACTGGATATGGCTCAAAAGGGCCACCACTTTACGGGCTATTCATGTCCGTGCCACCTTTTGGGTGGCTTAATCTTCAGCAATCAATCAATCACCTGTAATTCACTCCTTCTGAAATGTATTAATAATTAACGAGAGTACCACCGACATAAACATTTTCTTTACCCTAATGCCTTGTTAACTAGCAGTAAATAGGGACTGGAGGGGAGTCGATATAACCTAAAGTATATATATTCGCAGGACTGTGTGAGTCCCCGAGAAAGCGAAACCAACACCTATCCGGTGGATGGTATAAGTCCCACCTCGATCAATAAACAGGTAAACCCGCCTTGATAGAAAACGATACTTAATCATGTTTTGCACAAACAAAAATATTTCCTCGGAGTCTTTTAATTAACTTAAAACTCAAGGCCTTTGCGGGGATGGGAACCCGGGGCTACTTTTTTTTCATAACTGAATGTTGTTATTTCTCAGTGCATTTGCACAGATAGGTGAGAAACATGACATTTTTTGTGTGCGAGTACATTTCAAGCGAAACTGAAATTTAGGATGGGATATAAATTTGGATTATTTAAATTATTGAAACAGTTATTGCACAATTAAACACATAAACTAAGAATACAAATTAAATGTAATCAATCCATAATAAACATGTGTAACCATTATTGTAATAACAATTAAACAATAATAAATAATTACAATTGAGAAATAAGTGATAATATCAAAATTGCAATTGGGAAATTATTGCTAATGTACAAAATTGCTATTGGGAAATAATTGATAATGTACAAAACCGCAATTGAGAAAACATTGATAATGTATGTTGACCAGACCACACACTAGAAGTTGAAGGGACGACGACGTTGGAAATGCGACTTGAGAATGGTCCAGGACGGACCGAAACGTCGTCGTCCCCTTCAACTTCTAGTGTGTGGAGTTGGTCACACATACTTCAGCCACGTTATTGTGACTCTTCGCCTGCATTGATAATGTAACAAAATGCAATTAGGAAAAAATTGTATGTACAAAATACAATTTGGAAATAATTGGTAATGTCAAGAATGCAATTAGGAAATATTGATTATATAAAAATTAAATTGGGGGAAATAATTGATAATGTTTAAAATTGTAGTTGGGAAATAATTGACAAGGTAAACAACTGGCTACAACTAAACACTGGGAAACAACTAAACAACTGGGAAATAATTGACAAGGTAAACAACTGGCAATGATGTGCTCTGGCCAATGCACGACGGTTGGCGGGGGGGAGGAATTTCGTACTTAAATATTACTTTGGTAAAGAACTGTGAAATTAATTACAAAGTTAATAACGAGGCCGCGCTTG
>WNGS01111181.1:31720156-31737419 GCA_020271785.1 Procambarus virginalis
ACAGAGTTGCTCACTGGGATATGTCCTGACGATCAAGTTGGTCGGTTGTTGGTCTTATGCCAAGTCGTTGCCTGGAGAAGTTGTACTCCAGGCTGGGAAAAGGCTTTTCCCTGACGGCGACTTGGACTTCACCGGTCACGAAGGACAATCCAGGTGGACTCTGGCAAGAGGATAAGGAGTAGTAGCAGTAAGGTCAGTGATGAATACAGTCTCTCCTGTGTAGGCGACGTTGGGCACAGCTGATTTCAAGACGATCGATTGTAGAGCCGCTGTGTCCCCAGGATCTTAAGTCCAAACGTCCCTCAGAATCTGAACCGTGGGTAGAGATAGTTCCTGGATACAGATGTTTGCTAAAGAGAGAGAGATCATTAACATGAACACCAACATTCATTACAGGCTTACGGACTTAGGGTGAGTAGGTTTGGGCTTAGTAGGTTCTGTGTTACCTTTAGATTGGGACTTACCACATTTTTCTATGGTATGTCCATAGATTCGACAATACCTGCAGTACAGTTGAGAGGTACCTTGATCTGGGCTCACTTTCTCGTAACTGTACCAAGACTTCTTACTGGTAGGTTGTTCTGGTGTCAGCCGGTGGATGAGGCTGTAAGTGTCAGCTGACTTCGCGCATTTCACCAAATCGGTCTCTTCTTGTCTGCTAAGTATAGGCGGACAGGAGGAGGTACACGCCTCAAGAATTCTTCAACCAGCATGAGGTTGACAAGCTCTGGAAAAGTAGAGACATGTGCTGCCTCCAGCCATTTCATGAAATATCTCCGTTTGGTGTTAGCAAATTCTAAGAAGGTGGTGGTACTTGCCTTTACGTAGTCACGGAACTTTCGTCGGTAGCTTTCGGTGGAGAGAAGGTAGGCGTCCAACACAGCTTGCTTCAGGGTGGTGTAGTCGTTTTCAGATGCCAAAGTGCTGAGTGTGACTGCTGCTCTACCTGTTAAATGTACTCGGAGAAGGGTAGCCCATTGGTCGTCAGGCCAACTAAGTTGATTAGCAAGGGTCTCAAAAGTTGTGAAGAAAACATCAACCTCCGTTTCTATGAACGGGGGCATTAACTTACTTGCATCTGAGACATTGAAACTTGGAGGAAGACTAGCTGCAGCTTGTTGAAGTTGGGCTTGGTGTGTAGCGTCCATCGTGAGTTCTCGGCCACGACAGTCTAGAGCTGTTTCTGCCTGCCGTTTGTCGTGCTCGCGTTGCATTACTAGTTGTCGTTGTCTTGTCTCAAGTTGTACTTTTTCACGCTCTTTGAATAAGGCTAACTCACGTTCACTTTCTTCTTTTCTCAGTGCGGCCTTTCGCTCTTTGAGGTGGATTTCTTCTTTCTTGAACTGGAGCTCTCTTTCTTGCTCTTCCTTTCTGATGGCAGCTTCACGCTCTCTGATTGCAGCTGCTTCCTGTTGTTGCTGTAGGGCGGCTTGCTGTTGCTCCTTCTCGAGCTTTGCGAGCTCGATTTTGAGTTTCATTGCCGTCAAATCATGCTTATCTGAAATAGTGTATTGTTCATGAGTATCAGTCTATAATACCTTCTTCCGCAAGGTGATCAAAAATTATATTATGTATGGCATACTTGTTGGCTCCATCGGGAACTTCCAAGTGATACTCATGTGCAAGAGTTATCAATTCGACCCTCTTAGCATGACGTAAGTTCCCTATTTCACCTTCTGGATCTGTCTTGAAAGCTTGGATATGAAACATGGTGAAAATGGCAAATAAATGAGACACGAATATACTGTGATGATATGGTGAATGTCAGAAACAGGAAACGTGGCAACTGATACCTATCCTGTGGAATTGTTAATAATTAAAGTTAATTCAAGATGGTAAATGATTAAGGTCGCAGGAAATCTTGTACCCGGTACTCACTGTGGGAGGATAAAGGCAAGAAAATCCTTTCAATTAGTTGAAACTGAGTTTCGAAAGACAAGTGAAACACTAAATGGTTCCAAAGTAAATGAGGTAGTCCAAAAATGTAGTCATACCTTGCAGAGTCACTATAGAACATAAGCAAGGTACCCACTGAAATTGAATATGGTACTTACAGAATTAGCGAACTTCGTGCTCAAAAGAAAGAAAGCTAATTCCCTACCTTGAGTAAGTACCATCAATTCTGACCGACGAGTAGGGGTGCGAGTGTCAACTGGTGACGAGAACTAGCGGAGAGGTCCCAGTTCGCCAATTAAAGTCCGTGCGAGAGGAACTTTGGCCCTCTATATCCTCCTAGAGTCGGATTGCAGAAATTAGGTGCTATTGACCCGGAGACAGACCACAGTACCAGGGTACCTATGTGATAATCTGTCAAAAATGTGAGAAATATCTGAGGGACAAAAGATGTTAAACACGGGTAATAACACGGAGGGAGAGACGACCAATTAAGAGTATGACTGCGGCCTACAGTCACCACGTAATCCAAAGTTGTCTCACACTCACCATATGCTACTCCCGTAATGCACAATATACACAGCACCATATGAATAATAAAAATGATTAGTGTAAATATTGAAAGCAAGGGAATGAAAGCCAAGTACGCTTACCACAATTACCAATACCTGAGTGAAGCTCCTAGGACAGGCCCCCAATTATATGTGACGGTAAAGTAGTGGAGTATGGTGGTCGGCAGTCTTCCACTGGCAGATGTTAATGCTTGGTCACACAAAAACAAAAAGTAAAAAAAAGAAAAAAAAAAGAATGACTGCTTGTTTGATAATCTGTGGTAAGGTAAGGGAAGAGACACAAAACACAATAGTAAACAATGACATTTAATAAATCTAAAAAACAAATTGAAATAAAGGCAATTCCTTGGCTGAGTAAATGTGCACGACAACAAGTGAAAAAAAAACTGAACACAGAAATGAATTACGTTAACGGGAGGATAAATGACATACAATATAAAAATAGTGCTGGGAATATATGCGCTAGCTATAAACCACTATTTGATCACACGAGGCGAGTCAACTAGGTGTTCGTAGCTTAGGAGCACAAGATATTCTGATGATGGTGCTGCCAGTCGACCCGACGTTGTCTTGGCTTGGAACGTGGTTGGAGAAGGACTGAAGTGGCGTGTTCTCGAACAGCCATGAGAAGGCAGGACGGCCAACAACAAGTAGTTTGGCTGGGACTGCAGCAGTTGCGGGTCGGTGCGCCGGCCAGAAATGGGGGGAGGGGGAGTTGCAGGTGCGTGGCTGGTCTTGATATATATGTTTAAGCCACTGTAAAACGTATCTTCAATGTATCTGGGAATGTGATGATAATAAGAAAGAGCAGGCTCAATCTCTGGGAAGAGATTATCGTCACAATAATATATATATATATATATATATATATATATATATATATATATATATATATATATATATATATATATATATATATGCGAACAAGCCTGAATGGTCCCCAGGACTATATGCGAATGAAAACTCGCACCCCAGAAGTGACTCGAACCCATACTCCCAGGAGCAACGCAACTGGTATGTACAAGACGCCTTAAACCACTTGACCATCACGACCGGACATAATGAGGTGATAGCCGAAGCTATTTGAACCACCCCACCGCCGGCACTCGGATGGTTATCTTGGGCATAGCATTTTACCAAATCACCTCATTCTTTGGGGCACACGAACACAAATGCGAACAAGCCTGAATGGTCCCCAGGACTATATGCGAATGAAAACTCACACCCCAGAAGTGACTCGAACCCATACTCCCAGGAGCAACGCAACTGGTATGTACAAGACGCCTTAAACCACTTGACCATCACGACCGGACATGATGGTTGCTCCTGGGAGTATGGGTTCGAGTCACTTCTGGGGTGTGAGTTTGCATTCGCATATAGTCCTGGGGACCATTCAGGCTTGTTCGCATTTGTGTTCCTCACGTGTGCCCCAAAGAATGAGGTGATTTGGTAAAATGCTATGCCCAAGATAACCATCCGAGTGCCGGCGGTGAGGTGGTTCAAATAGCTTCGGCTATCACCTCATTATGTCCGGTCGTGATGGTCAAGTGGTTTAAGGCGTCTTGTACATACCAGTTGCGTTGCTCCTGGGAGTATGGGTTCGAGTCACTTCTGGGGTGTGAGTTTTCATTCGCATATAGTCCTGGGGACCATTCAGGCTTGTTCGCATTTGTGTTCCTCACGTGTGCCCCAAAGAATGAGGTGATTTGGTAAAATGCTATGCCCAAGATAACCATCCGAGTGCCGGCGGTGAGGTGGTTCAAATAGCTTCGGCTATCACCTCATTATGTCCGGTCGTGATGGTCAAGTGGTTTAAGGCGTCTTGTACATACCAGTTGCGTTGCTCCTGGGAGTATGGGTTCGAGTCACTTCTGGGGTGTGAGTTTTCATTCGCATATAGTCCTGGGGACCATTCAGGCTTGTTCGCATTTGTGTTCCTCACGTGTGCCCCAAAGAATGAGGTGATTTGGTAAAATGCTATGCCCAAGATAACCATCCGAGTGCCGGCGGTGAGGTGGTTCAAATAGCTTCGGCTATCACCTCATTATGTCCGGTCGTGATGGTCAAGTGGTTTAAGGCGTCTTGTACATACCAGTTGCGTTGCTCCTGGGAGTATGGGTTCGAGTCACTTCTGGGGTGTGAGTTTTCATTCATATATATATATATATATATATATATATATATATATATATATATATATATATATATATATATATATATATATATATATATATATATATATATATTTGTACTTAGTGACAAAGGTCTTAGTGACATGTACTTAGTGACAAAGGTCTGTCTCCAGATCCTAAGAAAGTTTCAGATATCAAGAATGCTGCACCTCCTTCAACATCCACTGAAGTACATAGTTTTCTGGGAATGGCAAACTACTGTTCTCGCTTCATTCCAGATTTTGCTACCATTACGAAGCCTCTACGTGAGCTCCTGAAGAAAAATGCATCATGGTACTGGAGCGATATCGAGCAAAATGCATTTGATGCTGTGAAAGATGCATTTGTAGAGAATGCGACTGCTGCATACTTTGATCCATCAATGGACGCTGAGTTAACAGTGGATGCTAGTCCTGTTGGTTTAGGTGCTGTGTTAGCCCAACACAAACCTGGTCAACCAGATTCCAGAGTAGTAATTGCCTATGCCAGCCGTTCTCTCACAGATGTTGAGCAACGATACAGTCAGACAGAGAAGGAAGCTCTTGCTCTTGTATGGGGCTGTGAACACTTCAATGTGTATCTGCTTGGTGCACCCTTTACCACGATAGTCACTGACCACAAACCGTTGGAGACCATCTTCAATAATCCAAAGACCAAACCACCAGCTCGCATTGAGAGATGGGCTCTTCGTCTGCAACCATACAACTTTACGGTGAAATACAAGCCGGGTGCAGGCCATCCCGCTGATTACATCAGTCGGCATCCTGCCAACAGTTTCACCATCACCAAGCATCAGCAAGTTGCCGAGGAATATGTACACTCTGTAACCTGTGATGCAGTCCCCAAGGCTCTCACTCTTGATGAAATCCGTACTGCAACCCTAGAGGACCCAACTCTGCAAGCAACAGCGGATGCATTGACCAAGAAAAAGTTTCCACGCATCCCACCCTCAGGAGTTGACCAAGATGCATTCAAAGCACTTGAACGCATCCAGACAGAATTAAGTGTTACGCATCAACGCGACACCGTGCTGCGAGGTACTCGTATCGTCATTCCAGCTGTTCTCCAGCAACGTGCTCTGAAGCTTGCACATCAAGGACACCAAGGTCTTGTAAGGACCAAACAGCTGCTGCGAGAAAATGTGTGGTTTCCTGGCATTGATCGTCAAGCTAAGGACATGCATGATGCCTGTGTCCCTTGCCAAGCTGCAGTGGATACTTCAAGACCAACACCTCTACAACCTTCACCACTACCTGCTGCACCATGGATGGAAGTATCGATGGATTTCTGTGGACCGCTACCAACTGGAGAGTACTTGATGGTAGTCATTGATGATCACTCACGTTATCCAGAAGTAGAAATCATCACTTCCACATCTGCAAAGGCTGTCATCCCGAAGCTCGACAAGATCTTTTCAAACTTTGGCATTCCTGAAGTTGTCAAGACGGACAATGGACCGCCATTTAATGGACAAGACTTTGTCAACTTTGCTGAGCATATTGGATTCAAACACCGCCGTGTGATGCCACTACATCCACAAGCAAATGGAGAAGTCGAGAGATTCATGCAACCTCTCATGAAAGTGGTACGCTGTACTCATGCCGAAGGACGATCCTGGAAACAAGCTATGTATGCTTTTCTCAGGAACTACCGTGCAACACCGCATGGAACACTGGGCAATTCGCCTGGTGAACTTTTATTTGGACGTCCTATGAGAATCGCACTACCTGTCATGCCAGCCAAAGTAACGGATAAACGTCTCGCTCAGAAGGATGCACTAGCCAAGGGCAAAATGGAAATTGCTCATGATCAACGTGCAAAGGAACAATTCATAAAGGTTGGAGATACTGTTCTCGTTAAAAAGAAAAAAGAGGGAAAGCTAGATATGCCGTATGATACAAAACCATATAAAGTGATTAGTGTAAAAGGAACTATGGTAACAGCGAGTAATAGAGATCATAGTATAACACGTAATATGGCTTATTTCAAAGTGATTCCAACTAGTGTAGAAAATGATGAAGTGCAAAGTCGTGCAAAAGAAAAAGAAAAAATGAGTTATAACTCGATAAACAATTCATCGAGGGATATTTTTGTATTTAAGGACTCTCGTCCAAAACGTCATGTTAAACGTGCTACACGATATGATGATTAATTGTGTTCCTATGTAATGCAAAGTATTTACTTGTTATGCTGAACTAAATTTAATATTGTTTGAATAATGCAGATCTCTCATTCAATATTTTGTAACTTTGTATTACAGTTTCTTTCATGTTTGTTTAACATTGCATATGTATTTTTAACATTGAAATCCTTTGTGGTAAAAATTGTTTAAATTCTTTGTGTGTTTAATTAATGTTAAATGTATGCAATATCTCTTGACATGTTAATAACTTACTTTGTGTCAATAACTTTGCTTTGTGCTACAAGCATGGTAGACATCCTGTATTCATTCTTTTTAAAGAAAAGGAGGGATGTCATGTTCACAGAAAATGGAACCATCCGTTTTCTATATGCGGCGGCTGGACACCACTAGAGGAGGTAAACAAGAGCGCACAGGACGCCTGCCAAGCTTGGGAGCCATAGTCATGTAATCGTTTATAAGTATTAAAGTCAGTAACCAGGAATGACTTTACATCAACCTTACTACCAAGACTATCTCAGCTATATACAGACACCACACATACCAGTACTAACATTAAGAAGATTTGGACACTCTGATTAGAGCAGAATCAATCAAATTCCTTTCCACGAAATCATCACAATTGGTACTGCTTTTCGCCCCATTCCAATTAATAGTGTGATCGCATAAACTCGTGTGCAGATATAATGCATTAGACGTTTGGGCAGTTCTAATACTATAAGCATGTTGTGACAACCGCAATTGTAAGGACTTTCCTGTTTGTCCAAGGTACACAAAATCACAATAATTACAGGGAATCGCTAACACTAACCCGTCCCACACAAGACAGCACATATATGACTTAATGCTTAAAGTCTATATATTGAATGTGATTTAGTACATATGTTATATATTCCCAGTTACCTTTTTTACCAAGGCCCAAACTCTTCCTCACGTACTAATTTACGTCTCACAGTACCCGTCCATCAACGTAGATAGCAGAATAGTCGTGATTGGTTCAATTATAACGAAAATTGCAGTTTTCAGGACCCACATGGGTTGTGAAATTTACCTACTATTGTCCATGCTCTTAGAATATTACAGATCAGCTACATCCTATTGAAGGCTCGTATTTTTGTTTGAGAAATATTAGTTGTTCTTAGTAAATTATAATAAGTACTATAAATTATTACATAGAATACAGTGCTTCACCAATCAATATTATATACCATAGTCTGTGCTTTAAAAATATTTAAAGAATGTTTTGTACGAACGCTAACAGAAACGATGTTACGTTGGAATGTTTATGGGGCAAACTACGGCAAAGAAGATGGTATGGTGTCTACTATAGCAAATATAGGATGGGTATATTGTCCACTACCAACTGTTAGGTGGGTAAGGGGTCCAATACCACCCACGGGATGGGTACTGGGGGGTCACATCCACCCTCAGGATGGGTATGGGGATCACATCCACCCATAGAATGGGTATGGGGTCCAATAACACCCACTGGATGTGTATGGCGTCCATTTTTTTTTTTTAAGATATATACAAGAGTTGTTACATTCTTGTACAGCCACTAGTACGCGAAGCGTTTCGGGCAGGTCCCTGGAATACGATCCCTGCTGCAAAGAATCGTTTTTTCATCCAAGTACACATTTTACTGTTGCGTTAAACAGAGGCTACAGTTAAGGAATTGCGCCCAGTAAATCCTCCCGGCCAGGATACGAACCCATGACATAGCGCTCGCGGAACGCCAGGCGAGTGTCTTACCACTACACCACGGAGACTGTAATTGCCGTTGCCGCCCACAGGATGAGTATAGGGTCCAGTATCGCCCACAGGATTAGTATATAGGGTCCACTGCCGCCCACAAGGTCGGTAGGGGGTCCACTACCGCCCACTATCGCAGAGTGCACTCCTGGCATTGAACGCACATAGTAGTGACACCCATAAAATAGTCAGTGATATTCGAATGAATGTTTTAGCTGCTAAAGAAAACAGATTTGAAATTAAATTCCTATGGATACCATCACATGTTGGCATCTCGAGGCATGACACTGTTGATATGCTTGCAAAGACAGCCTGTAGAAAACCAGTGGTAGAAATTGATATGGGTGTTTCATTAGCAGTGACAAAGAGAATACTTAAACAAATATCTAATGAAGATCTCACCGACCTAACAAATTCACAAAGACCTGAAAGTTGTAGCATTAAATATTATGATAGATATCGTGAGGAGACATTCACATATGGGACTAATAGAACAAGAACCCGGCAATGTGATGTTATAGTGGCCAGAATTCGCCTGGGATATAGACGTATCTGGCAGCTTTCTCAAAACTCAAATGTCGAGTACCTAAATAAACATTTGATTTGACATTTGATTTGAGTACACAATGTGTCAACTTTGTGAAAGAGAAAACATGCACTCTCTTGAACATTATATTGTAGAATGTCCCATATTGTCTGACTTTCGCCCTCCTGGGCTGAGGTATGCTGAACTGTGTAATTACTATATGAGTACTGGAACACTTGATGATATATTGGACTTGTATCCAAGATTGACCATGTAATGTATCATTTATACAATGTATGTATGTGATGTAACTATATAACCTGAGCTTGTAAAAGCACCTTAATCACCTTCAGTGATTAAGTGCTTAATTGCACACTAGTTTCTCTGTCAGCTATCTCACCCTGTCAGAGTAAAGAGACAAATGTATGTGAATGCATGTGTGTGTATATATATGCATGTATATATGTATATGTACGTATATATGTGTGTGTGTGTATGTATATGTATGTGTATAAAGTACATATGGAAGCTGATCAGAATTGCATTTCACCTTTGTAAATGCACATTCATGACACTTCGAACACTTTATGTAGGGCATACGTAAATCTGTGTATCTATGTATTTAGGTATGTAGGTTAGCTTAGCATTTTAAAAGTAACAAATGTTCCGAACCATAATGGAAACAGACCCAACTATGGGATGGGTTAACCCAAGTATCGCGTTTCCAAAAGGGTCGCCCATGTTGGAAAAGACGAACGCCGAAAGAATATTGTTGAAAACATCTTGATGACTTATTAAACCAAAATTATTTATTAATCAGAAGAAAGACAAAAACGCGATCTATCTGTAAAACGTCTACCAGACAAATATTTTAAGTAAAACCGAAGATATTTGTAGTTGTATAAAAGGGGCAGTTTTCATCGCTCGTCGAGCTCGAAAACCGCAGCATTCATCTCAGAACCATGCCTATTTCACGCAGATTCCTTAATAAACGTAAGAGTTTTTATATGTCACAAGAAAGATAGAAATATAAGCTTCATTCTAAATACCTTACCATGGGCATATTTAAATTTAAAGCGAAGATAGATGTACTTTTGTAATAGCCGAGCTCCGACCCCGGACAGATCGATCGACCGAGCAACTCTCTCTCAGAACAATGTATATTTCACGTGAATTCGTTAATAAACATATATGTTTTATATGTCTCAAGAAAGGCAGACATATAAGCTTCACTTTAAACACTTTACCATAGACATATTTAAAGTTCTAATGAAGATACATGTATTTTAAAAATTACGGAGCTCCGACCCCGTACAGACTGAACGACAGAGCAACTCTCTCTCAGATCAATGTTTATTTCACGTAAATTCGTTAATAAACACAAATGTTATACATGTCTTAAGCAAGATAGAAATATGAGCTTCATTTTAAATACATTACAATAGACATATTTATAGCTCAAGTGAAGATACATATGTTTTTATAGTAGCGCTCAGTAGCTTGTCGGGCATGTAGTGCAGACGCCTACCCACTTGCCGATATATTGTATAATTAACAAAGATACGCTAATAAAGCCTAAAGTCTTATATGCCTCCAGAAAGACCGAGATATGAACATTATTATGATTGCACCAAATGAAATATATCATGTTCGAGGACAAAGATATATCAATTTTAAATTAAGTTTCGACTCTTGCTCGGGCGAGAGAGATGGGGCGACTCTCGCCCCATCTATTGGAGATTCTGTCCACTAAAGACCCAAAGCTACTCAAACCCTCTAGCATTATTTAAGTAATGAAGTAATATGGTATATTTACTCACTATAATGTGGGTGCTGAATGCAGATCATTAGAAAACATATATTGATTCCAAACCAATATAATTTCATTATGAAATAAGTAAATAAGTAGCATCAAAGGAAGTCGACGGTCCAAGCGTCAATGTTGTGGAGCGACTTATCCAAGATATATCGTTGTTTGGAAAGTGTTTGTTGGCATATCCAGTTGTCGCACTTTTTAGTTTAATTTATTTATTATGCACCCCATACCCATCTTGTGGGCAGTAATGGAAAGGGTTACAGAGGCACATAATGGGCTCAGGGACTGAGCCCCACAATTCATTTAGCTAAGCAAGTTACAATCTTGATGAGCTAGTTACAAAATTCAATATAAGTCGTCACATCAACAATGGGTTCGAGATCGACCTCAAGTACAGGTTCTAAATAAAGCAACTGACATGTGAAGAGCTAGTTGTGGGAAATTTTACCCACCATATCTAATAATCATCTAAGAAATGTATTATTTCTATATCATATCAATATCATATCAAATCATATCTATATTATATCTATATCAAATCTATATCATATCAGAATCATATCAGAATCACAATAGATTCATTTTATATAGCTTGATCCTAGACGATGCCACTATGATCACGTACGCCATAGGGCCCTATAGATGCCTACGTGACTTAGTGCATGTTCTTTCAAGGATCCAGAAGCTTCTAGAAGGATTTGTTAATTAAAAATTTATTGGAACATGACGTAGTATCCGGTAGAGATAAAATCGAATCCTTATTAAGAGTCAGTGGTATTATCAAGTACTACTTATAATCTTTAAATCCTATATCATATTTTATTATAATCACATCTTATCTCAATCATAAGTCTAGACTGTAAAAATAATCAATCGATATTCATTGTAAGTAACCCCCTTTTTCAAGGGGGATGGGGGAGGCATCTCGGGAGAGAAGCGCCCACCACTGCCCGCGGGCAGAACACGTATGTTTACACAACTGTGAACAGTGACGGTCCCTTAGCGAACATTTTCAGCTCAAGGACACCTTATCTAATATCATTATCACCAGTGAACACTCTCTAGAACTGGGGGAGTACCTGGACAATATATCAACAAGGAAAATCCTAGAACATTTATGTAAAATAAGAGTGAAGTGGAGCATTTAGTGACGCGGTCTCCACCTTCATCCCTAATCTCATCCCTAATCTTCATTGTTATCTTCTGCAACGCAGTCCCATATCCGTAGCAACGCTACTCGTACGTCAAAACAGCAACGCTGTAATCTAAAATATCGTGCCTAAACTCGCCAAGAGAGTTCTTCAGTCTGGCACACCTTGTCAGACAGGCACCCGGCTTCAGCTAAGTTTATTGAATGTTATTACTGTAGCGTATTAGTTGGCCAATTAAAGCTAGTATAACATTAATATTCTATAAGACTGATAGTCGGTAATAAGGCGAGGCAACGCCTCATATTTCTGTGAGTTTATTATTAATATTGTGGTACAGCAGAATCTTATCCAAGCTCTGAACCTCATGAGTGTCCAGTGTCAGAGAAGATTGTCACAATAAGTAATCAAATAATCATGAGTGTCCAGAGTGTAGGAAGAGATTCAACAAGCTGACTGTATTTAATCATATACATTGATCATATACATTGCAAATACTTGAATATATAAATTAAGTTAACAATTGCTTGCTTAGTTATTTTTTAAGTAATCATATAAGTTCATTTTATAGAATATAATTTTAGTACTCAGTAACAGTACTTAGACCAAATTTAGGTCATTTATCATACTTTACAATTTACAGTGTTGTATTGTTTATAGTATAAATGTATTGGCTGTTAATTGCTAAGGTGCTAGGCTAGACTGTGTATGTTTAAATCTCTGATTTAAACAGAGCCAGTGTTCAGTCAGATAACTGCATTATTAAATCTTATCCTTGTATAAAATACAAGCTGATGTGAGATACCTGTTGGCAGGTGGGCGTGGAACTGCAATCAACCTATCAACTAATTCACTCAACCCACCTGCCCCTTACAGCCCATTATCTGTCATTAGGAAAAGAGGAGCTAGGATTTACGACCCTAGCTAGAGATTTTAGTTGAATTAATTTGCATACAGTAATTTTTTAATTTAGTTCAGTACAAGTCCCTGGCAGTCTCCTCTTATATCAATCACAGCAGGTTTTTCCCACACTAGTGTCAAAATGTATATGTTTGTCCTGCACACCGCCCCCCATCCAGTGGGCAGCGGTGGATAGGTTACAATCACTCAGTTACTACCTACAGTTAGCAAACTGGGGATATTTCGCTAAAATTTCTGGTAGCAGATCATTTTGAATGAAATATTTACACATCGCTGGAACATTGGTTATAGAATTGTCTCTAAATTCACGTATCTTTTCTCTGCACAAATTATCACAAATTTAAATTATAATGTTAACAAGTAGAATACGTATTTTTAATAAAATCTAACATAACTAGCCAGAAAATATTTAACATTTATTAAAAAATATATGTTTGGAAGTTAAATCGACTTCATAGGACAATAGTTTGTTATATATACTCGTTATTCGTTGACATACGTTCGCTACTTAAACTACCATGTACTGAACTTATGTAAAATCTCCCATGTCTCTTCGCTCATCTCACCGAACCCTACAGGCTCTGTGATATATTGTTTAATTAAGATTCACAAATAAAGCTTATAATTGTATATGTTATCAAAAAGGCAGAGCTTAGTTTAGTTCATTTATTATGCACCCCATACCCATCCTATGGGCGATAGTGGAGTGTTACAGAGGCACATAATGGGCTCAGGGAATGAGCCCCACAATTCATATAGCCAAGCAAGTTATACTCTTGATAAGCTAGTTGCAAAAGTCAATGCACATTGTCACATCAACAATGGGCTCGAGACCGACCACAAGTACAGTTTATAATTTAAGCAACTGACATATATGGAGGGCTGTAGTGTCACAATTGATATGTTTATCCTACACATAATCCCCTCTCCCCCCATCCAATGGGCAGCGGTGGATAGGTTACAATCAAGTCGTTTTTTGCGTTTTATTCAGAGATTAGATCATATTGGGTGAGGAAAGATATTCATATTTTAAAAGAAGGCTTCTTGGCTGATGCTCTTCATTGATGGAAAATATACAACCTTTTGAAAATCAATGTTAGTTTGATCTAGATATTGTTATTAACGAAAGTATTTATGTCATCACAAAGGTAGAAATATAGGCTACATTTAAAATCCTTTGTCATAAATATAACTGAAATGAAAACGAAGATATATGCGTTTTGATAGTTACTTCATGGCTAGCTCTGAGAGTGTGAAGCCCTGCACACCAGCCAATAAATTGTATAATTAGTTTCCATATATTTTAATTAATCTTAAAAATCTATATGTCAGAAGAAAGGAAGATGTAGCCGTTAATGTGACAACATTTAAAAATAAATATCTCTTAAGTTAAATAAATAATACCACCTTATCGCCGGTGTGACACATGAAAACTACCTAGGTATCAGTATCCAGCCAGGCGGGGATCACAGGCTGCACAATACTGATAAATTATGTAATGCACTACTTGTGGTCGATCTCGAACCCAATTATGATGTGACGACTTATAGTGAATTTTGTAACTAGCTCATCAAGATTGTAACTTGCTCAGCTAAATGAATTGTGGGGTTCGTCCATTCATTTTCTTTCTTTATTATGCACCCCATAATACCCATCCCGTGGGCGGTGGTGTAGAGGATTACAGAGGCACATAATCGGTTCAGGAACTGAACCCTCTAGTTCGTTTAGCTAAGCAAATAACAATCTTTTGACGCTAGTTACAAAATTATTACTGTACACATACTTATGCATACATGTACATATACATACGTATACAAATATACATACACATGCATATTTAATCACCCACACAAATACACACATCAGTAATCTTTTGTGTCACAAGTGATTCAACAAGAGGCTCACAACAGTCACTATACAAGGCCCTTTCATCTATGAGGAGTCGCACAGTTACTAGTCTTGCTCCACACCAACCCAACTGGGCGGCAGCTTTACAGTCATGTGCTCCACACCCACCCAACTGGGCGGCAGCTTTACAGTCAACTGCAGCACACCCCCCCTACTGGGCGGTAGCTTTACAGTCATGTGCATGCATAACTTACAGTAAGCAATTTTGGATACTTCGCTCAGATTTCGGGCAGTACATCAATATGAATGAAGTACTTACACATTTCTGGACACTATTGATGGTGTTATCTCTAAATTCCGCGATTTTTTTCACATTCCATTATATAATGAAGCAAAGTATGCGAATAGTTCTGCTGACAGAGTTTACATTTAGTCAAATCTCCATCAGCAGATGTTACAAATTCCCAGTAGTACTTGTAGCCGAGCCTAAGCCTAACAGTGGTAACTTCTAGAAATCTGCTAGCATTATTGGATGACCCATATACTTGTGGTACCTCTGCATAATAGAATGGTGATAGATGGGGTAACTGGTGCGAATTTCACTTTGCCTCAAGTATCCGAAATTTAGTTGATTATCATATCTCGTCGTCTGTTAAAAAATGCAGTCTCCGTGGTGTAGTGTAAGACACTCGCCTGGCGTTCCGCGAGCGCTATGTCATGGGTCGTATCCTGGCCGGGGAGGATTTACCGGGCGCAATCCTAACTGTAGCCTCTGTTTAACACAACAGTAAAATGTGTACTTGGATGAAAAAACGATTCATCGCGGCAGGGGATCGTATTCCAGGGACCTGCCCGAAACGCTACGCGTACTAGTGGCTGTACAAGATTGTAACAACTCTTGTATATATCTCAAAAAAAAAGAAAATATAAAAAAAAAATTTACGTTGTCGAATGTGAAGCACTGTTATCACTCTCCTTATTGTTGCATTGGTGTGAGGAGTGGCAGTGATTGGTGCAGTTGATTTTTTCTTTAAATAGGGACATATATTTGTACTGCAGATAGCAGTACAGTTGCAGTTTCTTTATATATTTTATACTTGGGTTAGCAAGGCGAGACGCTTCTCTTAACGTGATACTGTTGGTATCAAATAGAATAGTTTTA
This sequence comes from Procambarus virginalis, assembly GCA_020271785.1. Lineage (NCBI taxonomy): Eukaryota > Metazoa > Arthropoda > Malacostraca > Decapoda > Cambaridae > Procambarus > Procambarus virginalis. The sequence goes on from WNGS01111181.1 coordinate 31,736,106, forward strand.
AAGTATGTATCTTAATAAATTTGAACCTTATATTATTTAACATCAACAAATTAGATTTCGAATGTTAAAACCAATTTCAACCAATTAAAGGATTTATCCTTTAATATTAAAAAATTTTCAAACTGAAATAAATATATAACACTGTACGGTGCAGTTGTGTTTGCCTGCCACAGCCTGCCACAGCTTGAGAGCACGGAACCTCTACATTGGCGACCCAGTCTGGCTAAAACATTGCGGTACAGTAGAACCTCAAGCCCAAGGTATTTGTATCTGGTAACATAGTCGAGCAGAGAGCCATCATCCAACTGCATTTTGCGAACGGGGCCACCCCGATGGGTGGTGTCGGTTTAGGATCTTTGTTTTCTCTACTCAGATGACTAAGCATAGTTCCTGATATGTGTACAATACAGAGTTCAGAACATTTGGGTGTTGGTATCATTGGTGTGGATCAGTATATCATCCACATAGCTAATGTGTTCGCTGGACCTTCTAGTTACTAAGTTTAAAAGTGCATTGATTAACTCATTGAACAGAGTACGACTGAGGACACCTCCCTGTGGAGTGCCAAGTTCAAAATCTCTCGTTACACGCCTATGCCCTTGGAACAGTACAGATGACTTCCTGTTGGATAGATAGCCTCTTATCCACCGTAGAAGCCATCCTCCAAAATTCATTTTAGCAAGTTCTCTCATAATGACGTGTGGGTTAGCAATGTCAAAGGCTGACTTAAGATCTAGGAAAGTGGTATATGACCTATCAGTATGCAGGGTGAAGAATGTGGTAATACAGTGATGTACACTCTTTCCATGCGTAAAGCCATATATCTGGGGAGACAACATGTTACTAATTCTGTAAAGGAGACGGTTGAGAACCATCCTCTCAAGACACTTACAGAGACAACTAGTGAGGAAGACTGGGCGAAAAACACTCGGCTGGTGAGGTTTAGGAATGGGAATAATAACACTGTTGGTCCATGACTTAGGAAGCTCCCCAGTTACATAGCTCATATTATACAATTGAAGCAAGGGATTCCCTGGAACTAGCAGAAGCATACGCAGTATGCCGTAAGTAACTCCATCCTCCCGGGTGATGTAGCTTTGCCTTTATGTAGAGCAGAATCTAGTTCGTATTTAGTAAGAAGTATGTCACAGTCATCCTCTTGATGAAACTTAAGTCAAGGAGCCTTGCCCTATCAGTATATCTATTATTTAATTCATTCTGTGAGGGTAGAGGAAGACTGTCAAAGTTGGAAGTCGTGGCCCAAGCATCAACAAGCTCATTTGCTCTGTGCAGAGGATTAGGGTACGAGATCTC
>WNGS01111181.1:31752495-31764987 GCA_020271785.1 Procambarus virginalis
GGTCAGTGGCTGGTGGTGGTCAGTAGCTGGTGGTGGTCAGTGGCTGGTAGTGGTCAATGGCTGGTGGTTATCAGTGTGTGGTGGTCAGTGGTTGGTGGTGTTCAGCGGCTGGTGGTGGTCAGTGGCTGGTGGTGGTCTGTGGATGGTGGTGGTCAGTGGCAGGTGGTGGCAGTGGCTGATGGTGACCAGTGGCAGGTGGTGGTCAGTGGCAGGTGGTGGTCAGTGGCTGGTGGTGATCAGTGGCAGTTGGTTTTCAGTGGCTGATGGTGATCAGTTTCAGGTGGTGGTCAGTGGCAGGTGGTGATCAGTGACAGGTGGTGGTCAGTGGCAGGTGGTGGTCAGTGGCTGGTGGTGGTCAGTGGCTGGTGGTGATCAGTGGCTGGTGGTGGTCAGTGACAGGTGGTGGTCAGTGACAGGTGGTGGTCAGTGGCTGGTGGTGGTCAGTGGCTGGTGGTGATCAGTGGCTGGTGGTGATCAGTGGCTGGTGGTGATCAGTGGCAGGTGGTGGTCAGTGGCAGGTGGTGGTCAGTGGCTGGTGGTGATCAGTGGCAGGTGGTGGTCAGTGGCTGGTGGTAGTCAATGGCAGGTGGTGATCAGTGGCTGGTGGTGATCAGTGGCAGGTGGTGGGTCAGTGGCAGGTGATGATCAGTGGCAGCTGGTGATCAGTGGCTGGTGGTGATCAGTGGCTGGTGGTGGTTAGTGGCTGGTGGTGATCAGTGGCAGGTGGTGATCAGTGGCAGGTGGTGGTTAGTGGCTGGTGGTGATCAGTGGCAGGTGGTGATCAGTGGCAGGTGGTGATCAGTGGCTGGTGGTGGTCAGTGGCAGGTGGTGGTCAGTGGCTGGTGGTGATCAGTGGCAGGTGGTTGTCAGTGGCTGGTGGTGGTCAATGGCAGGTGGTGATCAGTGGCTGGTGGTGGTCAGTGGCTGGTGGTGGTCAGTGGCAGGTGGTGATCAGTGGCAGGTGGTGATCAGTGGCAGGTGGTGATCAGTGGCAGGTGGTGGTCAGTGGCTGGTGGTGATCAGTGGCAGGTGGTGATCAGTGGCAGGTGGTGGTCAGTGCCTGGTGGTGATCAGTGGCAGGTGGTGATCAGTGGCAGGTGGTGGTCAGTGACTGGTGGTGGTCAGTGGCAGGTGGTGATCAGTGGCAGGTGGTGATCAGTGGTAGGTGGTCATCAGTGGCAGGTGGTGATCAGTGGCTGGTGGTGGTCAGTGGCAGGTGGTGGTCAGTGGCTGGTGGTGATCAGTGGCAGGTGGTGATCAGTGGCAGGTGGTGGTCAGTGGCAGGTGGTGGTCAGTGGCTGGTGGTGATCAGTGTCTGGTGGTGATCAGTGGCAGGTGGTGATCAGTGGCTGGTGGTGATCAGTGGCTGTTGGTGGTCAGTGGCTGGTGGTGGTTAGTGGCTGGTGGTTGTCAGTGGCTGGTAGTGATCAGTGGCTGTTGGTTGTCAGTGGCTGGTGGTGGTCAGTGGCTGAGGGTGGTCAGTGGCTGGTGGTGGTCAGTGGCTGGTGGTGGTCAGTGGCTGGTGGTGGTCAGTGACTGGTGGTGATCAGTGGCTGGTGGTGGTCAGTGGCTGGTGGTGGTCAGTGGCAGGTGGTGGTCAGTGGCTGGTGGTGGTCAGTGGCAGGTGGTGGTCAGTGGCTGGTGGTGATCAGTGGCTGGTGGTGATCAGTGGCTGTTGGTGATCAGTGGCTGGTGGTGATCAGTGGCTGTTGGTGATCAGTGGCTGGTGGTGATCAGTGGCTGGTGGTGATCAGTGGTTGTTGGTGATCAGTGGCTGGTGGTGATCAGTGGCTGGTGGTGGTCAGTGGCAGGTGGTGGTCCAACCCGTCCTCACACAAGACAGCACATATATGACTTAATGCTTAAAGTCCATATGTTACATGTGATTTAGTACATATGTGGTATATTCCGAGTTAACTTTTTTACCAAGGCCCAAACTCTTCATCACGTACCAATTTACGTCTCACAGTGCCCGTCCATCAACGTAGATAGCAGAATAGTCGTGATTGGTTCACGTATAATGAAAATTGTAGTTTTCAGGTCACACATGGGTTGTGAAATTTACCTACTATTGTCCATGCTCTTAGAATATTACAAATCAGCTACATCCTATTGAAGGCTTGTAGTTTTGTTTTGAGAAATATTAGTTGTTCTTAGTAAATTATAATAAGCACTATAAATGATTACATAGAATTACAGTGCTTCACCAATCAATATAATATACAATAGTTTGTGCCTTAAAAATATTTAAAGAATGTTTTGTAGGAACGCTAACAGAAAACGATGTTACGTTGTCTATGGGGTAAACTACTGCAAATGGTGTGGTGTCTACTATATATCAACTATAGGATGCGTATAGGGTCCACTAAAACCTGTTAGGTGGGTAAGGGGTCCAATATCACCCGCAGGATGGGTATGGGGGTCACATCCACCCACAGGATGGGTATGGGGATCATCCATCCACCCACAGGAAGGGTATGGGGTCCAATACCATCCACTGGATGTGTATGGCGTCCACTACCACCGACAGGATGTGCATGGGGCTCACAACCACCCACAGGATGAGTATGGGGTCCAATACCACCCACAGGATGAGTATGGCGTCCACTGTCACCCACTGGATGTGTATGGGGCTCCAACCACCCACAGGAGGGTATGGGGTCCAATACCACCCACAGGATGAGTATAACGTCCACTGTCACCCACTGGATGGGTATGGGGCTCCAACCACCCACAGGATGGGTATGGGGTCCAATACCACCCACAGGATGAGTATGGCGTCCACTACCACCCACAGGATGTGTATGAGGCTCACAACCACCCACAGGATGAGTATGGGGTCCAATACCACCCACAGGATGAGTATGGCGTCCACTACCATCCACAGGATGTGTATGGGGCTCACAACCACCCACAGGATGAGTATGGGGTCCAATACCACCCACAGGATGAGTAGGGCGTCCACTGTCACCCACTGGATGTGTATGGGGCTCCAACCACCCACAGGATGGGTATGGGGTCCAATACCACCCACAGGATGAGTAGGGCGTCCACTATCACCCACTGGATGGGTATGGGGCTCCAACCACCCACAGGATGGGTATGGGGTCCAATACCACCCACAGGATGAGTAGGTCCACGTCACCCCTGGATGGGTATGGGCTCCAACCACCACTGGATGGGTATGGGGTCCAACCACCCACAGGATGGGTATGGGGTCCAATACCACCCACAGGATGAGTATGGCGTCCACTGTCACCCACTGGATGGGTATGGGGCTCCAACCACCCACAGGATGGGTATGGGGTCCAATACCACCCACAGGATGAGTATGGGGTCCAATAAATTATGTAAAACTAAAATTATGTAAACTAAACACTACCTGATAAATTCCCTGTAACCTACCTTACCCCTCTATTGTCAACCCATGTCTTATTTTTTTATTCAACGCTGTTTGTCTACATATTGTATTTGTGCTGGTTTTTCAGTCATGTTCCCCCCTTTTTTATCTTTATTTGTATCTGTTCTCAAAACATTTTATTCTTTTTGCTCAATTAGTATTAAGTTTTAGATATTAATGTTTTCTTGCCCGAAACGCATTAATTGTGTAATAGTGGCTTTAGGCATTGTATGTACTAGCTCTATCTAAAAATCGATCCACTTATGTAAAATCACTTTATGTATGTACCTTTCCTGAATAAACATTTATTTATTTATTTATAATAACACCCACTGGATGTGTATGGCGGCCATTGCCGCCCAGAGGGTCGCTATGAAGTCAACTACCGCCTATAGTGTTTGTATAGTGTCCACTACCGCCCATAGTATTATTATGGGGTCCACTACCCCTCATAGGGTCGGTATGGGGGTCCATTACTACCCACAGGGTGTCTGGGGTCTATTTTGGCAATACTGCTTTTCCAATCTCATTTGTTGTTCAATGTAAAATATATGTTGCTCGACTTGCAACAATTTATATATCTATATATGTATATAGTATAGTGCCTTTGCAATAATGTACCAATGTGTGTATTTTCATAACCCATTTTAAATTGTTGAAAAATAAATAACTACATTGTGAATGCAAGTCAATGTTTACATGCTAAATCAGAGTTGCCAGATTCTGTTTAAAATAGCAAATTGTGCTTATTTTCAAAGCTTGAGTGTTTAGCTTTAAAGTAGTTAAAGCTACGAATTTCGTAATTTGCTATGTACTTTAGTGTACTATTTTAAAATAAGGTTGGTTTTTAATCTGCAAGTCATATGAATCTCAAAAAAAGTATATTATTAACAATCTCATCTCCATAGTTCACTAGTTTCTACAAATCAGATCTGGTAACTCTGTAGGCCAAGTACTGGAGGACTCATACACAATGTGTGGGAAGCTATTAGTCTCTTTCAAGAAGTCATCTCGACAGGATCTTCCAGCTCCAGCTATAAAACTTCAGCACACATGGATCATCCTGGTACATCAAACGGTAAGAAATTAATAAACTGTACAAAGTTTTATGATAGAACATTTGTTACAGAATTGTCCCTGCCAGGGACAATTCAGTCCCCTGCCCTATGTGTACTCCATCACATAGTGACGGAGTATGTGGGAATAATTTTGTTGACAGTGTCCATTTTGTCAATTCTACAACAGCAGATAATAAGAATTCCCAGAGATACTTGTAACTTGAGATACTTGGTTTGGTTTGGTTAATTTAGGTTAGGTTAGGTTAGGTTAGGATAGGTTAGGCTAGGCTAGGTTTGGTTAGGTCAGGTCAGCCTAACCTATCATATTTATTCATTAGTAACGTATTGCCAGGAAGCTTTGTGAAGCTTGTGTAGCTTGTGGTAGGTTGTGGTAATTAGACTTGTAACCTTATGGAAAATTGAAACAGAAATTTCCTTAAGAACTTTTGTATATTAATACATGACTCCTTCTGAAGATATATTAATAAAAGGAAATTTCTGTTTCAATTTTCCTCCGTGGTCTGACACTGTCATATATATATATTAGTATATTTTGGTAGCAGTCTTTCCTGTAGACATATATTATTAAATATGACCGAAAAAGTATGATTAATAATTCTAACACGAATTTTCTCGATCTTCCTTATGTTTCTTTTTACTGTTGACGGTAAATGAAAAATCAATTCTCCAAAATTCATTTTTATTTCTAGTCTGACGCGACACTTGAGCGCGTTTCATAAAACTTATTACATTTTCAAAGACTTTAGTTTATCCACACACAACTTATAACTGAACAGCATTGGCTCTTATACCTGCATTTGGGTGAGGTAATACAATAGTGGGGTGAAAACAAACTTTCAACAAAACACAGAACACGGAACAATGGGTATAAGTTAAAGGGAAGAATAGATCTGTAACTACAGAAGGCCTATTGGCCTTCTTCACGCTTCTATATTGGAGCTTCCATATTTCTTGATGCTTCTATATTGGAGCGGAGTCTTGAAGTGGGTAGAATATAGTTGTGCATTAATTGGCTGTTGATTGCTGGTGTTGACTTCTTGATGTGTAGTGCCTCACAGATGTCAAGCCGCCTGCTGTCGCTGTATCTATCAATGATTTCTGTGTTGTTTGCTAAGATTTCTCAGGTGATGGTTTGGTTGTCGGAAGAGATTATATGTTCCTTAATGGAGCCCTGTTGCTTATGCATCGTTAAACGCCTGGAAAGAGATGTTGTTGTCTTGCCTATATACTGAGTTTTTTGAGGCTTACAGTCCCCAAGAGGGCATTTGAAGGCATAGACGACGTTGGTCTCTTTTAGAGCGTTCTGCTCCGTGTCTGGAGAGTTTCTCATGAGTAGGCTGGCCGTTTTCTTGGATTTATAGTAAATCGTCAGCTGTATCTTCTGATTTTTATATGTAGGGATAACATTTCTATTAACAATATCTTTCAGGACCCTTTCCTCCGTTTTATGAGCTGTGGAAAAGAAGTTCCTGTAAAATAGTCTAATAGGGGGTATAGGTTTGTATTAGTTGTCTCTTCAGAGGTTGCATGGCGTTTCACTTTCCTTCTTATGATGTCTTCAATGAAACCATTGGAGAAACCGTTGTTGACTAGGACCTGCCTAATTTTCTCTAATTTTTTCGTATGAAATGATAAACCTACCCATTTCATTATGTATGAGGCCATTTTTTTGTTATTCGAGTTAAAATTAACGTAGATATATGACCGAACCTAACCAACCCTACCTAACCTAACCTAACCTATCTTTATTGGTTAGGTTAGGTTAGGTAGCCGAAAAAGTTAGGTTAGGTTAGGTTAGGTAGTCGAAAAACAATTAAGTCATGAAAACTTGGCTTATTAGGCCAATCGGGCCTTGCATAGTAGGGTGAGAAATGCGTTCTGGCTACTAGGTACGACATATATATATATATATATATATATATATATATATATATATATATATATATATATATATATATATATATATATATATATATATATATATATATATATATACATATACATATATAATATATTCATACCATATATGTTTTAGTAAGCCTAATCTATCTTTACTGAATATAATCTATAGTTTATAATTTCAGTCCTTGCACTGAATTTTCCTCGGACATTAAACTAATCCCCTGACATCCCACAATATCTCCTATATACCCGGCAATATCCTGTACTACTTTTTTGCTCTATGTATTTGTATAAAAATTTTCTTAGTGTAATAGTTTCACACCTGCATACAATGCCATTTTACATATATTTTACATTTTATCCCCAACTTTACCCCAACTGGAGATACATATATATTTTTTTCTTCCAATAATATAGTATTTGCTTGAAATTAACAGCCTGGTCAATCAGGCTGTTGGATGCAACTCTTCTCAGTTTTGTTATACGAGTTACAGCCTGGTTGATCACATCCAAAAAGAAGGTTATTTCCAGATGCAGTCCTAAAATTTTTAACATTGCTATCACTAGTGTTAATTTAGATTATTTCATAATTTAAATAATATATTTAATTACTGTAGTACATTTGTACAACAATTTAACTTATAATTTTTGCAGCATAGGTGATTTGAATACAAGTATTTTATTAGAAATTATTTCCTTCAGGTCTTCAGGGAAAATTCCTGAGGAGATGTACAAACTGCACACAATGTGTGCATGTCCGAAGCAATGTTTGCAAGTTCTGCAAGTTCTGCCAGTGTGATTTCCGAAACAGTAGAGAATTAATGAAGAAAGAAGAGGAAGCCCGTTTTCTACTTAAAGGCAAGAAGGCTTTAGAATGAAATACAGCAAGTCGGGTTCTACGAAGGATTGAAAATCAGGTATTGAAGTTTGTCTATATCTGTTGTATTCATTTGTATTCTTCTTATGCTGAACTTGCTTGATAAGGTATAGAATCAACATGAATAATACTGTACAGTACTTAAATACTATTTGTTTATTTATTTATATACAAGATAGCACACTGGGATAATGAGAGTACATAGCATTGATGTTTTTACATTCTTGTAAAGCCACTAGCACACATATCGTTTTGGGCAGGTCCTTAATCTAACAGATAATTTTAAGTAGGCAATTTAAAGCAAAATTGGAAAAAATTGGCTGTGCATTGTAAGAAAGTTTTACAAAGATTACTATGTACATTAAAGTAAAATTTGAGGGTTATCAACATATACATTGTAGCATAATTTGAGGAATATTTCAAGGTATAATATAGTAAGATATGCATTCAATATAACAATCATGATATAAGGTGATAGCAATGATTACAATGGAAAAGTTGTATAGTTTAGGCACATATATTCTGGCATTGGGTTTCATAAGATACAGTGCGAGTTTAATGCACTAGTTAGGAAACTATGAAGATAAAATTAGGTACTTTTTGGTTTTATTTGTTAAAATGGCAAAAGTTGTACAGTTTTTAAATTTGTTAGCGAGTGAGTTCCATAGACAAGGTCCCTTTATTTGCATAGAGTATTTACACAGAATAACTTTGACTCTGGGGATATCAAAGATATTTATTTCTGGTATTGTGATTCTATTATGGGTTCTATTGCACATGCCCAGCTATGCTTCAAACATTTATTTTGTTGCATTTTCCCAGATAGTGTTATTGTTTAAACAATTATTTACTTTTCAGCTAACATATCTGCGTGGCTCTGGGTATGAATCACTCGTTATCTATTACAAGAAAGGACCAGCACGCGTGACACATGGTATCCTACCAAAAAATGTCATCTGTGAAGAGGACAAAAAATCTTCACCACTAACTTCTTTTTGTGTAAGTAGTTCACATAATATATAAATTATCTATATATATATATATATATATATATATATATATATATATATATATATATATTAGACTACATTAACATAATATATAATATATTATATATTATGTTATGTAGTATACGAGGATTTTGCTAAAACCTTTGATAAGGTACTACATGAAATACTGCCAAAAAAATTGCAGGCACATGGAACAAATGAGTGGGTGGGTGTCCCACCCATAAAGTGAGTGTCATAGGGGCCCCAGCACACTGGTTTGCTAAAGGGCCCTAATGCTGTTGAGACCTTATGGGCCCTTGGACCCATTATGTTAAGACATAGTGCTGTTTGGGCCACACACTTTTTGCATATTTCTGATCTTGGTACATACTTTGGTCGAGGACTTCCCTAACACACCTTGCTACACTCATCCCATCCATACCATTTGCCTTGATTCTTCCTCTAAGAATTTGCTCTACATCGCCTCTCTTTTGCCTGAATGCTCGTGCCTCCCTTGCTCCCTACGGGCTCACCATAGCCAGTATACTTNGGTTAGTGGCAGGTGGTGGTCAGTGGCAGGTGGTGGTCAGTGGCAGGTGGTGATCAGTGGCTGGTGGTGGTCAGTGGCTGGTGGTGGTCAGTGGCTGGTGGTGGTCAGTGGCTGGTGGTGGTCAGTGGCTGGTGGTGGTCAGTGGCAGGTGGTGGTCAGTGGCTGGTGGTGGTCAGTGGCAGGTGGTGATCAGTGGCTGGTGGTGGTCAGTGGTGGTGGTGGTCAGTGGCAGGTGGTGGTCAGTGGCTGGTGGTGGTCAGTGGCAGGTGGTGGTCAGTGGCAGGTGGTGGTCAGTGGCTGGTGGTGATCAGTGGCTGGTGGTGGTCAGTGGCTGGTGGTGGTCAGTGGCTGGTGGTGGTCAGTGGCAGGTGGTGGTCAGTGGCAGGTGGTGATCAGTGGCTGGTGGTGATCAGTGGCTGGTGGTGGTCAGTGGCTGGTGGTGGTCAGTGGCTGGTGGTGGTCAGTGGCAGGTGGTGATCAGTGGCAGGTGGTGATCAGTGGCTGGTGGTGTCAGTGGCAGGTGGTGATCAGTGGCTGGTGGTGGTCAGTGGCAGGTGGTGATCAGTGGCTGGTGGTGGTCAGTGGCTGGTGGTGATCAGTGGCTGGTGGTGGTCAGTGGCAGGTGGTGATCAGTGGCTGGTGGTGGTCAGTGGCTGGTGGTGATCAGTGGCTGGTGGTGATCAGTGGCAGGTGGTGGTCAGTGGCTGGTGGTGATCAGTGGCTGGTGGTGATCAGTGGCAGGTGGTGGTCAGTGGCTGGTGGTGGTCAGTGGCTGGTGGTGATCAGTGGCTGGTGGTGATCAGTGGCTGGTGGTGATCAGTGGCAGGTGGTGGTCAGTGGCTGGTGGTGGTCAGTGGCTGGTGGTGATCAGTGGCTGGTGGTGATCAGTGGCAGGTGGTGATCAGTGGCAGGTGGTGGTCAGTGGCAGGTGGTGATCAGTGGCTGGTGGTGGTCAGTGGCAGGTGGTGATCAGTGGCTGGTGGTGATCAGTGGCAGGTGGTGGTCAGTGGCTGGTGGTGGTCAGTGGCAGGTGGTGGTCAGTGGCAGGTGGTGGTCAGTGGCAGGTGGTGGTCAGTGGCAGGTGGTGGTCAGTGGCAGGTGGTGGTCAGTGGCAGGTGGTGGTCAGTGGCAGGTGGTGGTCAGTGGCAGGTGGTGGTCAGTGGCAGGTGGTGGTCAGTGGCAGGTGGTGGTCAGTGGCAGGTGGTGGTCAGTGGCTGGTGGTGGTCAGTGGCAGGTGGTGGTCAGTGCTGGTGGTGGTCAGTGGCAGGTGGTGGTCAGTGGCAGGTGGTGGTCAGTGGCAGGTGGTGATCAGTGGCTGGTGGTGGTCAGTGGCTGGTGGTGGTCAGTGGCAGGTGGTGGTCAGTGGCAGGTGGTGATCAGTGGCTGGTGGTGATCAGTGGCTGGTGGTGATCAGTGGCTGGTGGTGGTCAGTGGCTGGTGGTGGTCAGTGGCTGGTGGTGGTCAGTGGCAGGTGGTGGTCAGTGGCAGGTGGTGATCAGTGGCTGGTGGTGATCAGTGGCTGGTGGTGGTCAGTGGCTGGTGGTGGTCAGTGGCTGGTGGTGGTCAGTGGAGGTGGTGATCAGTGGCAGGTGGTGGTCAGTGGCTGGTGGTGGTCAGTGGCAGGTGGTGGTCAGTGGCAGGTGGTGATCAGTGGCTGGTGGTGGTCAGTGGCTGGTGGTGATCAGTGGCTGGTGGTGATCAGTGGCAGGTGGTGTCAGTGGCTGGTGGTGATCAGTGGCGGTGGTGATCAGTGGCAGGTGTGGTGATCAGTGGCTGGTGGTGGTCAGTGGCTGGTGGTGATCAGTGGCAGGTGGTGGTCAGTGGCTGGTGGTGGTCAGTGGGTGGTGGTGATCAGTGGCTGGTGGTGATCAGTGGCTGGTGGTGATCAGTGGCTGGTGGTGATCAGTGGCAGGTGGTGGTCAGTGGCAGGTGGTGGTCAGTGGCTGGTGGTGGTCAGTGGATGGTGGTGATCAGTGGCTGGTGGTGATCAGTGGCAGGTGGTGGTCAGTGGCTGGTGGTGGTCAGTGGCTGGTGGTGGTCAGTGGCTGGTGGTGATCAGTGGCTGGTGGTGATCAGTGGCAGGTGGTGGTCAGTGGCTGGTGGTGGTCAGTGGCTGGTGGTGATCAGTGGCTGGTGGTGATCAGTGGCAGGTGGTGATCAGTGGCAGGTGGTGGTCAGTGGCAGGTGGTGATCAGTGGCTGGTGGTGGTCAGTGGCAGGTGGTGATCAGTGGGTGGTGGTGATCAGTGGCAGGTGGTGGTCAGTGGCAGGTGGTGGTCAGTGGCTGGTGGTGATCAGTGGCTGGTGGTGTCAGTGGCTGGTGGTGATCAGTGGCAGGTGGTGGTCAGTGGCTGGTGGTGGTCAGTGGCTGGTGGTGATCAGTGGCTGGTGGTGATCAGTGGCAGGTGGTGATCAGTGCAGGGTGGTTGTCAGTGGCAGGTGGTGGTCAGTGGCTGGTGGTGATCAGTGGCTGGTGGTGGTCAGTGGTGGTGGTGGTCAGTGGCTGGTGGGTGATCAGTGGCTGGTGGTGATCAGTGGCTGGTGGTGGATCAGTGGCAGGTGGTGGTCAGTGGCTGGTGGTGGTCAGTGGCTGGTGGTGATCAGTGGCTGGTGGTGATCAGTGGCAGGTGGTGATCAGTCAGGTGGTGGTCAGTGGCAGGTGGTGGTCAGTGGCTGGTGGTGATCAGTGGTGGTGGTGATCAGTGGCTGGTGGTGGTCAGTGGCAGGTGGTGTCAGTGGCTGGTGGTGGTCAGGGCTGGTGGTGATCAGTGGCAGGTGGTGGTCAGTGGCTGGTGGTGATCAGTGGCTGGTGGTGATCAGTGGCTGGTGGTGATCAGTGGCTGGTGGTGATCAGTGGCTGGTGGTGATCAGTGGCAGGTGGTGGTCAGTGGCAGGTGGTGGTCAGTGGCTGGTGGTGGTCAGTGGATGGTGGTGGTCAGTGGCTGGTGGTGATCAGTGGCAGGTGGTGGTCAGTGGCTGGTGGTGGTCAGTGGCTGGTGGTGATCAGTGGCTGGTGGTGATCAGTGGCTGGTGGTGATCAGTGGCAGGTGGTGGTCAGTGGCTGGTGGTGGTCAGTGGCTGGTGGTGATCAGTGGCTGGTGGTGTGATCAGTGGCAGGTGGTGGTCAGTGGCTGGTGGTGGTCAGTGGCTGGTGGTGGTCAGTGGCTGGTGGTGATCAGTGGCAGGTGGTGATCAGTGGCAGGTGGTTGTCAGTGGCAGTGGTGGTCAGTGGCTGGTGGTGATCAGTGGCTGGTGGTGGTCAGTGGATGGTGGTGATCAGTGGCTGGGGTGATCAGTGGCAGGTGGTGGTCAGTGGATGGTGGTGTCAGTGGCTGGTGGGGTCAGTGGCAGGTGGTGGTCAGTGGCAGGTGGTGGTCAGTGGCTGGGTGTGATCAGGGCTGGTGGTGATCAGTGGCTGGTGGTGATCAGTGGCAGGTGGTGGTCAGTGGCTGGTGGTGGTCAGTGGCTGGTGGTGATCAGTGGCTGGTGGTGATCAGTGGCAGGTGGGGATCAGTGGCAGGTGGTGGTCAGTGGCAGGTGGTGGTCAGTGGCTGGTGGTGATCAGTGGCTGGTGGTGATCAGTGGCTGGTGTGGTGATCAGTGGCAGGTGGTGGTCAGTGGCTGGTGGTGGTCAGTGGCAGGTGGTGTTCAGTGGCTGGTGGTGGTCAGTGGCAGGTGGTGGTCAGTGGCAGGTGG
>WNGS01111181.1:31801996-31813932 GCA_020271785.1 Procambarus virginalis
TATATATATATATATATATATTATATATATATAATATATATATATATATATATATATATATTGTGACGGTAACGTGTTGGAAATGGTGGTCGGCAGTCTTCCAAATAGCAGATGTCAATGCTGGGCCACATACATGTAAGTTATAAAAAAAAAAGGAAAAAAAGAGTGACTGCTTGTCTGATAATCTGTGGTAAGGTAAGGTAAGATACACGAAAACACAAAATATAAAAAATGCACTTTAATTAATCTAGAAAACAAAATAAAATAAAGACAATTCCTTGGCATTTAAAATAATGTAAAAGTAAAACACGTAAAAATATATAACAAACTGAAAAGGGGGAACTGGTTACGTTAACAGGAATACAAAGATAAATGGTGCTGGGAATATATGCGCAAGCTATCAACCTCTATTTGATCACACAAGGTGGGTCAAGTAGGTGTTCACAGCAAGAGCACTAGATATATTCTGACTGGAGAACTGCTGGCGGTCCTGACATTGGCTTGCGAGGAATGTGATTGGCGTGGAGCTGGAGTGGTGTGTTGTTGAACGGCCAATGAGAATGCAGGACGGCCGCAAGTCGGTAGTTTGGCTGGGAGTAGCAGTTGGCGGGTCGACCAGGTGTGCAGGAGTGGGGGGAGGGGGAGTTGCAGGTGCGTGTGGCTGTCTTGATATATACGTTTAAGCCACTGAATAACGTATCTTGAATATTGTGTTCAACGTGATGTTAGCAGAAGGAGCAGGCTAAATCTCTGGGAAGAGATTATCGTCACAACTCTCCCCCGAAGCCTGCGGTTCTGGTGGAGTCACGTTCACGGGAGGTAGAGTGGGAGGTGGAGCTGCCTCTACCTCATGCACTCTGGAGAGGGCGTCAGCGATGATGTTATCAGGCCCCTTAATGTAACAGATCTTCAGATTGAAGCCTTGAAGGTATAAAGCCCATCGCAGCAGACGTTGGTTATTGAATTGGGCTTGATGTAGGAATCTTAGAGGGTTGTGGTCCGAATAGATGGTAGTGGACCTAGCACCGTGCAGATATGGTGCAAAGTGTTGTAAGCTCAGGACGATGGAGAGGAGTTCCTTCTCTATAGTGCTATAGTTTTTCTGATGAGGCTTCAACTTGCAACTGTAGTAGCTGACAGGTAGAACCTCCTCGCCTCGCTGCTGCATTAAGACACTTCCGATGCCGGTACCACTGGCGTCGACATGGAGGATGAAAGGCTTCTTGATATCTGGTGAGGCGAGAATAGGATTAGAACAGAGGAGGAATTTGAGTTGTTCGAAGGCAACGGTTTGCTCCCTGGTCCAATTATACCGTTGCTTGGGACTGGTTAAGGTGATTAAGGGGGTTGCAACAGTGCTAAAGTTCTTCACAAACCTACGGTAATAGGAAGCAAGACCAAGGAAGCGCAGGAGCTGCTTCCTGGTAGTAGGCTGTGGATACTGTTGGATTGCTTGAATGTGGATATTTAACGGAGCCAGGCTGCCACTCCCTATAACATGACCCAGGTACCGCACTTTACCTTTCGCGAAGGTGGACTTGCCCAGATTGATGGTGAGGCCGGCTTTCAGGAGCTTGTAGAACAATCGTTGTAGCTGGAGCAGGTGTTCGCTCCAGGTGTTGGATGCTACAACGATATCATCCAAATAGGCGTAGGTGTTGTCCAAGCCCTGGATGACGCGGTTGACAGCTCTCTGAAAGGTGGCCGGGGCATTGCAGAGTCCAAAGGGAAGGCGGTTGTACCTGAAAAGCCCGAAAGGGGTTATAAAGGCAGACAGTTCTTTAGCTCGCTCCGTTAAGCTCACCTGGTAATAGCCCTTGAGTAAGTCCACCTGGGACAGGTAGCGGGCATTACCAATGGCATCAAGGATGTCGTCTATCCTAGGTAATGGGTAGGCGTCCTTCACGGTGACACTGTTTAATTTCCTATAATCCGTGCAAAGACGGATTTTGCCGTGAGGTTTGGGTACCAGGATGCATGGTGAGGCCCAGGGGGACTCACAGGGGGTAGCCAGTCCATGGTCCAAGAGATACTGTACCTCAGCACGCATGACTTCCGTTTTGCTAGGGCTGATTCTGTAGAACGGTTGGCGAATCGGCTGGGTGTCAGGTAGCAGTTGGATGTCGTGCCGAGTCACAGTACACTCTTGGGGATCATCTCGAAACAACTCCTGATGTTCTCTGATGAGTTTGATGAGTGAAGCACTATTATCGTCCTGAAAATGATTGTGAAGGTCAGTAAGGATTTCCGAATTAGAAAGCGCTGTCTCAGTGTCAGTGTTTTCGGAAGGAGAAGCAGGGAAGGTCTCACTGTGGCTGTATGGACCTGTAAATGAGGTGAAGTTGGTTAACACAGTGGGAGGAACCCCATGATAGAGCTTGAGCAGATTGATGTGGCACAGCTGGGTCTTCCGCCGCCTATCGGGGGTCTCGAGAACGTAGTTGAAGTTGTTCCGGCACTCCTTAACACGGTAGGGTCCTGAGAACCTGTTCTGTAAAGGAGAACCTGGGATAGGGAAATAGGCAAGAACTAAGTCTCCCGGTTTAAACTTCCTTACTTGGCAGTGCTGGTCGTAACGAGTCTTCATCCTCTCTTGGGCTTTCTGTAGGTTGTTGCTAGCAAAGGAATGGACCCTCTCTAGAATGTGTCGGAGGTTTTGAAGATACTGGGGCACATTCTGATGCTCACTGAAGGTGGCATCACGTAGAGAATCCTTGAAAGCCTTGAGAGGTGTACGGCACTTACGTCCGTAGAGCATCTCATAAGGAGATACTCCTAGTGACTCGTTGGGAAGACTTCTGAAAATACACATAATGAGATCAAGTTGCCTATCCCAATCCTTTGAGGTCTCATTGCAAAACTTTTTTAAGAGTGCCTTGATAGTCTGATGACTACGCTCGAGAGAACCCTGTGAAGCAGGATGATAGGGGCTGGACAGTACCTGTTTGATGTTGAACTCCTCCAGAGTCCGTTTGAAGAGATCACTGGTGAAGTTGGTGCCACAGTCGCTCTGTATCTCCCTCGGAAATCCATACTGGGTGAAGATTTTCAATAAATTCTTCACCACTGTAGCAGCCGTAATGTTTTTCACTGGAACTGCTATGGGGAATCTGGTGGTAGGACACAGGATAGTTAAGATATAGGCGTTGCCTGCACTGGTCCGAGGCAAAGGACCAACACAGTCAATAATAAGTCTGTGGAACGGTTCCTCAGGCACCTGGATGGGTATCAGTGGTGCTCTGGGAATGGAAACGTTCGGTTTCCCGGCTAACTGACACACGTGGCACAGTTTGACATGATTCTTTACATCGTTAACCATACCTGGCCAGTAGTAGTCTTGTCGAATTCCATGGTAAGTCTTGTTGAACCCGTAGTGTGACAATGCTCCGTGGGCCAGGTGTAGAATCGTGGGCCGCAGGCTGGTAGGAATCACTAGTTGTTCAACGTCTGCCCAATCGTCCTCGTCCTTCAGTTTACTGGGTCTATACCTGCGATAGAGTAATTCGTTCTCCATAAAGAACCCAGGAACACTGTCGGATTGGGTCTCAGCCTGAAAGAATAATGGTGTCAAGGTAAGATCATCTCTCTGTAACTTACGGAACTCCAAAGCGGTCAGATTTGGGGGTAGTTTCGAAGGGTCCTGAGGGACAGCGGTAGCAGTAGAGTCAGCTGGCTGTGGTCGTGCAGCTTGAGCACGGGTGGTCACCATAACAGGAGGAGAACCTTCATCACTCTCTTGAACCTTTGCTGGAACATGCTCAAAAATCGGGTTATCCAACACAGAGTTGCTCACCTGGGATATGTCCTTGACGATCAGGTTGTTTGGTTGTTGGTCTTCTGCCAAGTCGTTGCCCAGGAGAAGTTGCACTCCAGGCATGGGAAAAGGCTTTTCCCTGACGGCGACTTGGACTTCACCGGTCACGAAGGGACAATCTAGGTAAACTCTGGCAAGAGGATAAGGAGTAGTAGCAGTAAGGTCAGTGATGAATACAGTCTCTCCTGTGTAGGCGACGTTGGGCACAGCTGATTTCAAGACGATCGATTGTAGAGCCGCTGTGTCCCGCAGGATCTTAAGTCCAAAACGTCCCTCTGAATCTGAACCGTGGGTAGTGATAGTTCCTGGATATAGATGCTTGCTAAAGAGAGAGAGATCATTAGCATGAACACCAACATTCATTACAGGCTTACCGGACTTAGGGTGAGTAGGTTTGGGCTTAGGAGGTTCTATGTTACCTTTAGATTGGGACTTACCACATTTTTCTATGGTATGTCCATAGAGTCGACAATACCTGCAGTACAGTTGAGAGGTACCTTGATCTGGGCTCGCTTTCTCGTAACTGTACCAAGACTTCTTACTGGTAGGTTCTGGTGTCAGCCGGTGGATGAGGCTGTAAGTGTCAGCTGACTTCGCGCACTTCACCAAATCGGTCTCTTCTTTGTCTGCTAAGTATAGGCGGACAGGAGGAGGTACACGTCTCAAAAATTCTTCAACCAGTATGAGGTTGACAAGCTCTGGAAAAGTAGAGACATGTGCTGCCTCCAGCCATTTCATGAAATATCTCCGTTTGGTGTTAGCAAATTCTAAGAAGGTGGTGGTACTTGCCTTGACGTAGTCACGGAACTTTCGTCGATAGCTTTCGGTGGAGAGAAGGTAGGCGTCCAACACAGCTTGCTTCAAGGTGGTGTAGTCGTTTTCCGATGCCAAAGTGCTGAGTGTGACGGCTGCTCTACCTGTTAAATGTACTCGGAGAAGGGTAGCCCATTGGTCGTCAGGCCAACTAAGTTGATTAGCAAGGGTCTCAAAAGTAGTGAAGAACACATCAACCTCCGTTTCTATGAACGGTGGCATCAACTTACTTGCATGGGAGACATTGAAACTTGGAGGAAGACTAGCTGCAGCTTGCTGGAGTTGAGCTTGGTGTGCAGCGTCCCTCGTGAGTTCTCGGTCACGACATTCTAGAACTGTTTCTGCCTGCCGTTTGTCGTGTTCACGTTGTATCTCGAGTCGCTCTTTGTATAAGGCCAACTCACGTTCACTTTCTTCTTTCTTCAGTGCGGCCTCTTCTTTCTTGAGTTGGAGCTCTTCTGTTCTTCCTTCTCTGATGGCAGCTGCTTCCTGTTGTTGCTCCCGCTCGATCTTAGCAAGTTCTAGCTTGAGCTTTATTGCTGTCAAATCATGCTTATCTGAAATGGTATGTTGTTCGTGAGTATCAGAATCTATCTTCCCTTCATCCAAAAGATAATCTAAAATTATATTATGTATGGCATACTTGTTGGCGTCAGGGGGAACTTCTAATTGATACTCATGTGCAAGAGTTCTCAATTCGACCCTCTTAGCATGACGTAAGTTCCCTATTTCACTTTCTGGATCTGCCTTGAAAGCGTGGATACGAAACATTGTAAAAAATGGCAAATAAATGAGACACGAATATACTGTGAGAATATGGTGAATGTCAGAAACAGGAAACGTGGCAACTGATACCTATCCTGTGGAATTATTAATAATTAAAGTTAATTCAAGATGGTAAATGATTAAGGTCGCAGGAAATCTTGTACCTGGTACTCACTGTGGGAGGATAAAGGCAAGAAAATCCTACTAATTAGTTGAAACTGAGTTTCAAAAGACAAGTGAAACACTAAATGGTTCCTAAGGAAATGAGGTAGTCCAAAAATGTAGTCATACCTTGCCGAGTCACTATAGAACATAAGCAAGGTACCCACTGAAATTGAATATGGTATTTACAGAATTAGCGAACTTCGTGCTCAAAAGAAAGAAAGCTAATTCCCTACCTTGAGTAAATACCATCAATTCTGACCAACGAGTAGGGGTGCGAGTGTCAACTGGTGACGAGAACTATCGGCGAGGTCCCAACTCGCCAATAATAGTCCGTGCTAGAGGATCTTTGGCCCTCTTTTTCCTCCTAGAGTCGGATTGCAGAAATTAGGTGCTATTGACCCGGAGACAGACCACAGTACCAGGGTACCTATGTGATAATCTGTCAAAAATGTGAGAAATATCTGAGGGACAAAAGATGTTAAACACGGGTAATAACACGGAAGGGGGAGACGACCAATTAAGAGTATGACTGCGGCCTACAGTCACCACGTAATCCAAAGTTGTCTCACACTCACCATATGCTACTCCCGTAATGCACAATATACACAGCACCATATAATAATAAACGTGATTAATGTAAATATTGAAAGCAAGGGAATGAAAGCCAAGTACGCTTACCACAATTACCAATACCTGAGTGAAGCTCCTAGGACAGGCCCCCAATTATATGTGACGGTAACGTGTTGGAAATGGTGGTCGGCAGTCTTCCAAATAGCAGATGTCAATGCTGGGCCACATACATGTAAGTTATAAAAAAAAGGAAAAAAAAAGAGTGACTGCTTGTCTGATAATCTGTGGTAAGGTAAGGTAAGATACACGAAAACACAAATATAAAAAAATGCACTTTACTTAATCTAGAAAACAAAATAAAATAAAGACAATTCCTTGGCATTTAAAATAATGTAAAAGTAAAACACGTAAAAATATATATAACAAACTGAAAAGGGGGGAACTGGTTACGTTAACAGGAATACAAAGATAAATGGTGCTGGGAATATATGCGCAAGCTATCAACCTCTATTTGATCACACAAGGTGGGTCAAGTAGGTGTTCACAGCAAGAGCACTAGATATATTCTGACTGGAGAACTGCTGGCGGTCCTGACATTGGCTTGCGAGGAATGTGATTGGCGTGGAGCTGGAGTGGTGTGTTGTTGAACGGCCAATGAGAATGCAGGACGGCCGCAAGTCGGTAGTTTGGCTGGGAGTAGCAGTTGGCGGGTCGACCAGGTGTGCAGGAGTGGGGGGAGGGAGTTGCAGGTGCGTGTGGCTGTCTTGATATATACGTTTAAGCCACTGAATAACATATCTTGAATATTGTGTTGAACGTGATTCTAGCAGAAGGAGCAGGCTAAATCTCTGGGAAGAGATTATCGTCACAGCTCCAATATAGAACATCAAGAATATGGGCCAATAGGCCTTCTGCAGTTCTATTGGGACCCAACTTCTACTTCTACAAATCTATACCCATTTTTCCATGTTCTGTGTTTCACCCCACTAATGTATTACATCCCTCACCCAAATGCAGGTATAAGAGCCAATGTTTGTTTCATAAAGCATAATTTGTGTGTAGATAAACTAAAGTCTTTGAAAATGTAATAAGTTTTACGAAACACGCTCGTGTCACGTCAGACTAGAAATAAAAATGAATTTTGGAGAATTGATTTTTCATTTACCGTCACCAGTAAAAAGAAACATAAGGAAAATAGAGAAAATTCGTGTTAGAATTATTAATCTTACTTTTTCGGTCATATTTAATATATGTCGACCATATATATATATAATAAATATATATATAATATATATATAATATATATATATATATATATATATATATATATATCTATATATATATATATTTATATAAATATATATATATATATATATATATATATAGATATATATATATATCTATATCTATATATATATATATATATATATATATATATATATTTATATAATATATATATATATATATAATATATATATATATATATATATATATATATATATATATATATATATATAGGCTGAAATGATGTAGCTGCCAGCCCATTATAGAAGTAGTCGATGGTTGAGTTGGGCTGTCTGTAGGAATGAAGATGGTTGTGGTCCATGTAGATGGTGGTGGACTGAGTAGTTTGCTGGTATGGAGCAAAGTGTTGCCCGTTCAGGACGACGAGTAGCTCCTTGTTGCTCGTGGTGTCGTTTATGGTAGTTGGTACATATAGTCTCTTCGCCTCATTGTACCAGGTCATCCACGTTGCCTGTACCACTGGCGTCGCTATGGAGGATGGGAGACTTGATATCTGGCGAGGCGAGAGAAGTATTAAAATATGATAAAGGAGCACAATTACTGTCCTGAAGGTGATTATAAATGTCAGTAAGGATTTCCGAATTAGAAAGCGCTGTCTCAGTGTCAGTGTTTTCGGAAGGAGAAGCAGAGAAGGTCTCACTGTGGCTATATGGTCCTGTAATGTAGAATAGGTGGTTAGCACAGTGGGAGGAACACCCTGGTAAAGTTTAAGCAGGTAATGTGGCACAGCTGGGTCTTCCGCCGCCTATCGGGGGTCTCGAGAACGTAGTTGAAGTTGTTCCGGCACTCCTTAACACGGTAGGGTCCTGAGAACCTGTTCTGTAAAGGAGAACCTGGGATAGGGAAATAGGCAAGAACTAAGTCTCCCGGTTTAAACTTCCTTACTTGGCAGTGCTGGTCGTAACGAGTCTTCATCCTCTCTTGGGCTTTCTGTAGGTTGTTGCTAGCAAAGGAATGGACCCTCTCTAGAATGTGTCGGAGGTTTTGAAGATACTGGGCACATTCTGATGCTCACTGAAGGTGGCATCACGTAGAGAATCCTTGAAAGCCTTGAGAGGTGTACGGCACTTACGTCCGTAGAGCATCTCATAAGGAGATACTCCTAGTGACTCGTTGGGAAGACTTCTGAAAATACACATAATGAGATCAAGTTGCCTATCCCAATCCTTTGAGGTCTCATTGCAAAACTTTTTTAAGAGTGCCTTGATAGTCTGATGACTACGCTCGAGAGAACCCTGTGAAGCAGGATGATAGGGGCTGGACAGTACCTGTTTGATGTTGAACTCCTCCAGAGTCCGTTTGAAGAGATCACTGGTGAAGTTGGTGCCACAGTCGCTCTGTATCTCCCTCGGAAATCCATACTGGGTGAAGATTTTCAATAAATTCTTCACCACTGTAGCAGCCGTAATGTTTTTCACTGGAACTGCTATGGGGAATCTGGTGGTAGGACACAGGATAGTTAAGATATAGGCGTTGCCTGCACTGGTCCGAGGCAAAGGACCAACACAGTCAATAATAAGTCTGTGGAACGGTTCCTCAGGCACCTGGATGGGTATCAGTGGTGCTCTGGGAATGGAAACGTTCGGTTTCCCGGCTAACTGACACACGTGGCACAGTTTGACATGATTCTTTACATCGTTAACCATACCTGGCCAGTAGTAGTCTTGCCGAATTCCATGGTAAGTCTTGTTGAACCCGTAGTGTGACAATGCTCCGTGGGCCAGGTGTAGAATCGTGGGCCAAGGCTGGTAGGAATCACTAGTTGTTCAACGTCTGCCCAATCGTCCTCGTCCTTCAGTTTACTGGGTCTATACCTGCGATAGAGTAATTCGTTCTCCATAAAGAACCCAGGAACACTGTCGGATTTGGTCTCAGCCTGAAAGAATAATGGTGTCAAGGTAAGATCATCTCTCTGTAACTTACGGAACTCCAAAGCGGTCAGATTTGGGGGTAGTTTCGAAGGGCCCTGAGGGACAGCGGTAGCAGTAGAGTCAGCTGGCTGTGGTCGTGCAGCTTGAGCACGGGTGGTCACCATAACAGGAGGAGAACCTTCATCACTCTCTTGAACCTTTGCTGGAACATGCTCAAAAATCGGGTTATCCAACACAGAGTTGCTCACCTGCGATATGTCCTTGACGATCAGGTTGTTTGGTTGTTGGTCTTCTGCCAAGTCGTTGCCCAGGAGAAGTTGCACTCCAGGCATGGGAAAAGGCTTTTCCCTGACGGCGACTTGGACTTCACCGGTCACGAAGGGACAATCTAGGTAAACTCTGGCAAGAGGATAAGGAGTAGTAGCAGTAAGGTCAGTGATGAATACAGTCTCTCCTGTGTAGGCGACGTTGGGCACAGCTGATTTCAAGACGATCGATTGTAGAGCCGCTGTGTCCCGCAGGATCTTAAGTCCGAAACGTCCCTCTGAATCTGAACCGTGGGTAGTGATAGTTCCTGGATATAGATGCTTGCTAAAGAGAGAGAGATCATTAGCATGAACACCAACATTCATTACAGGCTTACCGGACTTAGGGTGAGTAGGTTTGGGCTTAGGAGAAGTTCTATGTTACCTTTAGATTGGGACTTACCACATTTTTCTATGGTATGTCCATAGAGTCGACAATACCTGCAGTACAGTTGAGAGGTACCTTGATCTGGGCTCGCTTTCTCGTAACTGTACCAAGACTTCTTGCTGGTAGGTTCTGGTGTCAGCCGGTGGATGAGGCTGAAGTGTCAGCTGACTTCGCGCACTTCACCAAATCGTCTCTTCTTTGTCTGCTAAGTATAGGCGGACAGGAGGAGGTACACGTCTCAAAAATTCTTCAACCAGTATGAGGTTGACAAGCTCTGGAAAAGTAGAGACATGTGCTGCCTCCAGCCATTTCTTTCGCTTTGATGTCCAAAGGCTTGGAAAGGATGGGGGAGGTAGTGGGATGGGGAGATGAATTCAGGAAGAGGATACGGGTGTAGAGAGAGAGGAGGATTGAAAGTTCGGTGGCCTGTCCACCATGGGTTGACATATGTGTATGTGTCGTTTGTTTGTGTATGTGTTATGTTGGGTTGTCAGTACATTGGCTGGGGGGGCTAGTGTTTGTGACCTTGTTGGTGTCCTAAAGCACTAGAGCCGATGGAGTTGGCTGAGGGAGGTTAATCTTAACAACATCAGGGTAGTCACACTTCTGATATCACGACAAATGGTTTTTTGGTTTTATATTTTTTTTGTATTTGTTTTATTTGTTTATATATATATATATATATATATATATATATATATATATATATAATATATATATATATATATATATTTTTTTATTCTTCATTTGGTGTAGAACGGGTCCGGGATGGGCCACTCATCAGGGTCGTCTGGCAAGCCGCTAAGTATTTGAGGTCTTGGGAAGGCCTCATCGTGGATGTGTCTGATCACTTTTTGTTGGAGAGTGATTTTTCTGGTTCTGTGTGGTGGTTCGCGGATCTCGTAGTCGCTGGTGGTGTTTTCTGCTACGTAGGGATCTTCGGGGTCTGGGATATACATATTCTTCATGCGGTACAGCTGTCTTCTGGCCAGGTAGCTGAGCCTGATGTTCATTGGCTTCATGTTGAGCGTTTCATGGATTTGGTCAGTTCTTACCCTATCCATCAGTGTCAGGCCCTCCGCAAAGCGAAGTGCCTTATTTTGTACCCGTTGGATCTTCAGCATGTTGGATTTGTTGGTGAGGTTCAGGGGGACGTAAGGGTATTCAAGGCTAGGCCTTATAATCATTCTGTACAGGTGGAGCTTGATGTGGGATGGGGCTTGCTTGAAGCGGAAGAGCCTCGCCAGCGAACCTCGAGCCATTGCTGTCTTGTGGGATACAAACTGGGAGGAGTTGAGTAGCCTGTTGAAGTTGTATCCGAGCACTGTGTTGGAGTTTGAGATATCTCCGTTTGGTGTTAGCAAATTCTAAGAAGGTGATGGTACTTGCCTTGACGTAGTCACGGAACTTCGTCGATAGCGTTCGGTGGAGAGAAGGTAGGCGTCCAACACAGCTTGCTTCAAGGTGGTGTAGTCGTTTTCTGATGCCAAAGTGCTGAGTGTGACGGCTGCTCTACCTGTTAAATGTACTCAGAGAAGGGTAGCCCTACCAAACAGTTCTTCACAACAAAAGTTGTGAAGAACACATCAACCTCCGTTTCGATGAACGGGGCATTAACTTACTTGCATGGGAGACATTGGAACTGGGAGGAAGACTAGCTGCAGCTTGCTGGAGTTGAGCTTGGTGCGCAGCGTCCCTCGTGAGTTCTCGGTCACGACATTCTAGAACTGTTTCTGCCTGCCGTTTGTCGTGTTCACGTTGTATCTCGAGTCGCTCTTTTTTAAGGCCAACTCACGCTCCTTGAGGCGGATTTCTCTCTCTTGTTCTTCCCTTCTGATGGCAGCTTCACGCTCTTGTTCTTTTTTCTTTCTGATTGCAGCTTCACGCTCTTGTTCTTCCTTTCTGATGGCAGCTGCTTCCTGGTGTTGCTGCAGGGCGGC
>WNGS01111181.1:31815097-31828171 GCA_020271785.1 Procambarus virginalis
GATTAGCGTGAACGACGCATGAGAGGTGATTGATCGTTGCCATTTATGTTGCCAAGAAGTGTATATTGAAGTTTTGAGTTACAGACTAAGGCAGTTATACCTACAGATATATATGTATTCTAAGACTGATTAGAATGGTCGTTGATTCGTGTGTGTGGCACGGATCATTTAACTGATATATTATATATATATATATTATATATATATATATAATATCATATTATATATATGATATATGATTATAGATATGTATGTTATTGCATTCGAAGCTGGGTTTGCCTTATAATGTGTTTATAGGTATATATATATATATAATTATGATATATATATAGTATATATATGTATTATAGTATATATATATATATATATAGATATATATATAATTATATGATTATATATATATAATATATATATATATATATATATATATATATATATAGTTCTAATGATCACTTGTATGGAGGTGAGAGTATTTGTCATTAGCGTGAACGACGCAGTGAGAGGTGAGTGATCGTTTGCCATTTATGTGCCAAGAAGTGTATATTGAACATAGGAATGTGCCTAAATGCCAACAGTGACTGCCCAGATAGGTACAAGAGGAGTGTTGTTAACGCTTATGTCGACCGTGCTCTCAGCCACAGCTCAGAATGGAAGCAAGTCGACGAAGAACTCTGTAGAGTAAGGCAGGTCCTAGTCAACAACGGCTTCTCCAATGGTTTCATTGAAGACATCATAAGAAGGAAAGTGAAACGCCATGCAACCTCTGAAGATACAACTAACACAACACCTATACCCCCTATTAGACTATTTTACAGGAACTTCTTCTCCACAGCTCATAAAACGGAGGAAAGGGTCCTGAAAGATATTGTTAATAGAAACGTTATCCCTACAGACAAAAATCAGAAGATACAATTGACAATTTACTATAAAACCAAGAAAACTGCCAACCTACTCATGAGAAACTCTCCAGACACAAAGCAGAACGCTTTGAAAGAGACCAACGTCGTCTATGCCTTCAAATGCCCACTTGGGGACTGTAAGCCCCAAAGAACTCAATATATAGGCAAGACAACAACATCTCTTTCCAGGCGATTAACGATGCATAAGCAACAGGGCTCTATCAAGGAACATATAATCTCTTCCCACAACCAAACCATCACCAGAGAAATCTTAACAAACAACACAGAAATCATTGATAGATACAGCGACAACAGGCGGCTTGACATCTGCGAGGCACTACACATCAAGAAGTCAACACCAGCAATCAACAGCCAATTAACGCACAACTATATTCTACCCACTTCAAGACTCCGCTCCAATATAGAAACATCAAGAAATACGGGCCAATAGGCCTTCTGCAGTTACAGATCTATTCTTCCCTTTAGCTTATACCCATTGTTTCGTGTTCTGTGTTTGTTCTCACCTCACCCCAAACCATTGTAACATGTCACCTCACCCAAATGCAGGTATAAAAAAGAAAAGCTGTTTAAACTCTGTTCAGTTATAGTTGTTCTGTGTGTGTGTAACTAAAGTCTTTGAAAATGTAATAAGTTTTACGAAACGCGCTCAAGTGTCGCGTCAGACTAAGAAATAAGAATGAATTTTGGAGAATTGATTTTTCATTTACCGTCATCAGTAAAAACAAACATAAGGAAAATTGAGAAAATTCGTGTTAGAATTATTAATCTTACTTTTTCGGTCATATTTAATAACATATGTCTACAGGAAAGACTGCTACCAAAATATAAATATATATATATATATAATATATATATATATATATATATATATATATATATATATATATATATATATATATATATATATATATATATATATATATATATATATATTATACATTCTCTTGATAGTAGTGTAACATTATATTGTAAGACTTAATCTACTTGAGGAGGTTGATAATATTAGGTAATACCAAGAGATAGGATACCACTTAGCAAGCTGAGGATAGAGTTCTCATGGTGTTGGAGTGCAACCTGATTATAATAGTACAGAGTATAGGATTCATCATTATTATTATATGTATGCGTGTATTGTATATGTACTTCGTCCAGTAAATGTATCCAAATTTGCTGGTGTTTGCACTTGTCCCAGTGAGGCTTCCCAGGAAACAGTAAAGAAGGAGAGAGAGAGCAAGAAACAGGAACCACTGCTGTGGACAGGGTAAGACAGAAGTCTAGTAAGACAAAGGGGATTGAGGAGGTCATATTCCATAAGGAGAGAGTGGGGAGTCACAGCGGCTCGAGTGGGTGTGTGCACGTGACAACAAGGCTGCGTGTTGGAGCCGCATCCCCTAAACGTGTGACGTTGAGCCCCTCTCCAAGAGCCAGAAGTGCCTAGTGTGATCTCCTAGTGAAATATGAGCATTTGTCAAGTTGTGGGTTGGGTGGTCCGTCAGCGGTAACACCACCCAAACCACCACCGCAACACCTTATAACGTTAATTCCCATTAATTAACTCACTGAATCCTTAAGTTCTCAACACAACTTAAAGAACAACGTAACCCCAGTGTTACATAGGTCACACTTACAGTGGCATGCATAACAACATAAATGCACAGCCCACATACGGTTGCAGCTTCTGCAACACGTCAATTACTGGACCCACACAGTAATGATACACGGTTAGGCAACAACAAAAGTATACCTACACTACTGCCCCCCTAATCTTGCAACTGTTGCAAGGGACTACTGTGAGCAATCATGACTACTTTAGCAAGACAATTTATGTTAATATAAAACACCGTCGCTACGCGGACAGGTGACACTAATTCTCTTAATTAGGCAATTAACTAATCAATTGCTCGCTCTCATTAAGTACTGTGAATTCCCCTGAATAATCAAAGGGGCTCCTTAAATCCTCAACACAGCTCCTAGGGGCAGTAACATTACGTATACCAACAACAACACTGCCCAAACTTACACATATTGATGCCATCAGCATACCCCACATGCTAATGACATCATTAGGCAATCAGTCAGCAATCTCATCTACTGACTCACCACACAACACAGTACATACATATATATACATGCAAATGAAACACATGGAAATGGCATTCACATAATCAATGAAAATTATATCACCAGATAAATTAATCATAATTATACAGACCTCAGGGTATCCACTGACAACCCTGCAACACTGGTCTGCCTACCTCTGCAATGATATAATTAACATGCGGCAACATGGCATTAATCTAGACTGAACGATTATATAGAATCGACAGAACTGGATCACTTATATGGTAAATCTCTACACTGACTGGTTACATACTCGAGTCAGTCTACACACAACATATACTTATATACATCTACACGTGGTACTGTGTACAACATCCATCTCCAGGTACATCACAACCAGTCACCTGGACGTCAGTACAGACAGCTGTCTCTCAGCTGCTTCCCTCGCCTGATAGGCGCAATGGGACCACACAGCTGTTACCGAAATTAACACATTCCTGAGACACTGTAACAACGATTTTTGTACTCACGCTTCCTTAAATCCTCAACACATTCCTTTCCCCGGTCACTACCTCACTGGCTGGAGAACACCTAGCTCGCTCCACGTGCGTCGACTAGGTGTGGCCCTAGGGTGTCCAGGGCAGGTGGCCAAGCATGGCCCAAGGGGGTGGCCAAGGCATGTGGCCACCGCGTGGCCCTAAGGGGTGGCCACGAGTAGCGCGGGGCGTCACAGCGCCCCACCCGGGCGGGGGGGGGGGGGCGGGTGGCGCGCACATGGGGTGCCTCAGGCTGGCTGGCTAGCACCCACAGGCATACAGAATGGGGATGGGAGAAGATCACCTACACTCCCATCATATCAGAACATGCCTCGCTCGTACACTGGGTGTGATAATGCCAGCATCACCACACGTTCACAACCAGATGGAATTCAAAGTCCAACAGGGGCCTGTAATATCACCACAATTTCACTAGGAGGCCCTGCCCTTATCCCACCAATTGTTCGTAACATAGACAGGATACTCGAACCATCTGAACACAATGAAGCCTACCAGCTGCCTCATGGGTGGTGAACACTGTCTCTTAGATTACACTTGTGTCTTCCGTACTCCTTGGCCCCATTTCACGCAAATTGGGCCTCGACACACCCCATGATGGCAGGATTGCCATGCACGATGAGTAATAAGTATGACACAGCGATCAACAGGGGGTGGAGGTGGCAGCCACCACCTCCACCCAGTCACCTCCTCAGCTTGCCGCCCAGCTCAGACTGAAGATTTTGGTGGCATAGGAGAACTCAAATGCCCATATCTCCTCCCCTACCTTGTCTTGACCAAACAGCACAAAGCCGGCACAACTCTATGGTACCGCTCCCAATTACAATCGTTCGTGCCAAAACTCACCTAGAGGCTGAGGTGCTGCTTCCAATCACAGACGCCCTCACCCTGAGGCGTCCCGTGACGTCACAAGGAGGGGGAGGCCTTGACAGAGGTACTATGACTCACATAGTGGGGGGAGGCGACGTTCACCCCTCTGTCCCCCCACCTCTAAAACCGTTGAGAGTCAAGTACCCTCTCCTACCACTCACTCTCAAATCTCATCCCATTTCACAGAAACAGGAAAAATTCTGTAACTCTCTCTACAGAGCAATCACAGGCCCCTAGCTAGTCCCGAACGACAGTCCTTAACATAATCTTTCATCCAACACCACACATGTGCATGTAGTTTGAAAACTTCTTGTCTAGAGTCAATAGAGCGACTCTAGCCTAATCTAGAAACTAGAAATACTAGCTGAGGGAATTTTCATTCCCTCACAGATATAGAGATCCCGGGTCCACTTGTATTCCACCTCCGGTACTTAAAAGACGACAGAATGTCCCAAGCGGAGCGCCAAATGACAGCTGTAGGTAACTGTCGCTCTACCATTGACCTCGCTCAGGAGTTTAAGAANAGGCGAGGACAGGTATACAGAAAATGACAGAGCTTTTTTTTTTTTTTTTTTTATTATTTTCTACCACAGACGTGGCCACACATTTACAATGCTAACCAGCATATATACATTTCTTCTGTCCTCCATGGACAGGTTAGAGATGTGTTAAACATATATTTCAAGGGTTTATTGAACAATCAACCACTGAAGGTGAGTCGGTGCTTTTAAAATGCTAAGCTAACATATACGTAAATACATAGATACACAGATTTACGTATGCCTTACATAAAGTGTTCGATGTGTCTTTTACAGTGTCATTAATGAACATTTACAAAGTGAAATGTAATTCTGATCAGCTTCCATATATACTTTATACCCATACATATACATACACACACACATATACATATATAACACACATGCATTCACAGACATTTGTCTCATTTACTCTGACAGGGTGAGATAGCTGATAAAGAAACTAGTGTGCAATTAAGCACTTAATCACTGAAGGTGATTAAGGTGCTTTTACAAGCTCAGGTTATATAGTTACATCATATACATTGTATATTATCTATTACATGGTCAATCTTGGATACAAGTCCAATATATCATCAAGTGTTCCAGTACTCATATAGTAATTACAGAGTTCAGCATACCTTAGCCCAGGAGGGCGAAAGTCAGCCAGTATGGGACATTCTACAATATAATGTTCAAGAGAGTGCATGTTTTCTCTTTCACAAAGTTGACACATTGTGTACTCGACATTGGGTTTGAGAAAGCTGCCAGATACGTCTATATCCCAGGCGTATTCTGGCCACTATAACATCACATTGCCGGGTTCTTGTTCTATTAGTCCCATATGTGAATGTCTCCTCACGATATCTATCATAATATTTAATGCTACAACTTTCAGGTCTTTGTGAATTTGTTAGGTCGGTGAGATCTTCATTAGATATTTGTTTAAGTATTCTCTTTGTCACTGCTAATGAAATACCCATATCAATTTCTACCACTGGTTTTCTACAGGCTGTCTTTGCAAGCATATCAACAGTGTCATGCCTTGAGATGCCAACATGTGATGGTATCCATAGGAATTTAATTTCAAATCTGTTTTCTTTAGCAGCTAAAACATTCATTCGAATATCACTGACTATTTTCAGGGTGTCACTACTATGTGCGTTCAATGCCAGGAGTGCACTCTGCGAGTCACAGTATATAAGTCCACTGCCTTTGTCTTTTAAAAATTCAGTGGCAAGGTATATGCCTGCAAGTTCAGTTTGAGTTGTACTTGCCCAGTCATTGACGCGCTTCATTGCTGTATGTACGAGAGAAGATTGTTCAAATATATTACATGCACAACCGGTACATCGTCCACCCTCTTCTACAGAGCCGTCGGTATAGCACTGATACACATCGTTACCCATACTCTGAGTACTTTCAGTGATGCCTTTCAGTGTTAACTGTTTTAATAATGTACAGTGGACACTATCTTTCTTGGGCGCATTTACAAAATCAACTGATAAATCCCAGTTATCCATGGAGTAATTGGTTGATTAATCATTAGTTGAGTTGGGTACATATATAATATTTTGATGGAGTTGGCTACCTTGTAGAACCAATATACATAATCAGATTTCGTTCTTCTTCTATAGACCTCAGGTGAGTGCAGCATATTAGAAAGTTTACCTTGAAACTTCGTGTGTTGCCTAGACCTACTCAATGCCTTCACGCCGAAAACTGTGCTAATTGACAAAATTCTCTCACGTATGGTAGGTAATTTTAACTCTGCTCTCATATTAACTATTCTCGTGGACTTAGGAGCCCCAAGGATGAGACGCATAGCTTCATTTTGCAAGGTTTCAAGAGATTTCAGCTCTTTGTCAGTATACAGTGTGAGATGTAGAGCATTGTAGTCAATCACAGAGCGTATAAATGATACATAAAACATTCTAGCAAGTCTCACGTTAATTCCATGATTGACACCAACAAGGACCCGCAAGGGCTTTAATCTCTCCCAGAGTCTCCTCTTGAGAGAAGAAAGGTACCCAGGGTCGTTAATAGGGACACCAAGGTATCTGTAAGACTCGCAGTTCTCAAGTGCTCGTCCATTTATATGATAATTGGCTGGTGGAATACCACGTGGAATGAGGGCACGAGTTTTCTGTACAGAGATAAGGAGGCCACATTCCTCAGCTCTAGTAAGAAAAGCATCGAGCAGGACTTGCATTCTAGGCTCGGAGGCAGCCTGTAAACATATATCATCAGCATAACAAATGACAGTGTCTTCATTGTTAGTTGGAAGATCTTTAATAAGTTTATGCATCAGAACGTTGAACAACAAGGGGCTGAGGACCCCTCCTTGTGGAGTTCCCAGTTCAAATTGTTTGCTCTCTGTGCTTTTAACACCATTAAACAAAACATATGCTGTACGATTACAAAGACAAAGAGGTGTGTGAGGAACTCAACAAGAAGGTCCAGGAGGTCTTCACAATAGAACATGGCGAGGTCACTGTGCTAGGAGAGGGGACAGTAAACCAGGCGGCCTTGGAAGGGTTCGAAATTACGAGAGATGAGGTCAAGAGACACCTGTTGGATCTGGATGTGAGAAAGGCTGTTGGTCCAAACGGGATCTCACCATGGGAATTGAAAGATTGTGCAGAGGTACTCTGCTTGCCACTCTCCATAGTGTATGGTAGGTCACTGGAGACGGGAGACTTACCAGAAATATGGAAGGCGGCTAATGTAGTATCAATATACAAAAAGGGTAACAGACAAGAGGCACTATACTACAGGCCAGTGTCCTTAACTTGTATCCCATGCAAAGTGATGGAGAAGATCGTGAGAAAAAATCTAGTAACACATCTGGAGAGAAGGGACTTCGTGACAAATCGCCAACATGGGTTCAGGGAGGGTAAATCTTGCCTTACTGGCTTAATAGAATTCTACGATCAGGTGACAAAGATTAAGCAAGAAAGAGAAGGCTGGGCAGACTACATTTTTTTGGACTGTTGGAAAACCTTTGATACAGTCCCCCCCGTAAGAGGCTGGTACATAAGCTGGAGAGACATGCAGGAGTAACTGGTAAGGTGTTCCAGTGGAGAAGGGAATACCTAAGCAATAGGAAGCAAAGAGTTATAGTGAGGGGTGAGACCTCAGATTGGCGTGAAGTCACCAGTGGAGTCCCACAGGGCTCTGTACTCGGTCCTATCCTGTTTCTGATATACGTGAACGATCTCCCGGAGGGTATAGACCAGGGGTGGGCAACCTTTTTGAGAGTGCGTGCCAAAATCAGCCAAGTCTCTGACACAAACTTTTTCCACGTGCCAACCATTTTTTTTCCACGTGCCAATCAATAAGTTTAATAAGCCAATGTTTGAGGTAAGCGTGACGAGACAATGAACATAATAAAAATCTTCAGAGGATTTTTTTTCTTTTATGAAAATTAGAGGGTTTTCTTTATTTTACATAATTCCAGAATGCTCTTGCGTGCCAGAGAAAGTCATCGGCGTGCCAAGTTTGGCACGCGTGAAAGAGGTTGCCCACCCTTGGTATAGACTCATTCCTCTTAATGTTTGCTGACGATGCCAAAATTATGAGAAGGATTAAGACAGAGGAGGACTGCTTGAGGCTTCAAGAAGATCTAGACAAACTAAAGGAATTGTCGAACAAATGGTTGTTAGAGTTTAACCCAAGCAAATGTAATGTAATGAAGATAGGTGGAGGGAGCAGGAGGCCAGTTACAAGGTATCATTTGGGAGATGAAATTCTACACGTGTCAGAGAGAGAGAAAGACCTGGGGGTTGATATCACGCCAGACCTGTCCCCTTAAACCCATATCAAGAGGATAACACCAGCAGCATATGCCAGGTTGGCTAACATAAGAACGGCATTTAGACACTTGTGCCAGGAATCATTCAAACTTGTATACCCACCTATGTCAGACCAATCCTGGAGTATTACCCCAGCATGGAGTCCATATCTAGTCAAGCATAAGACCAAACTGGAAAATGTTCAAAGGTTTGCCACCAGACTAGTACCCGGGCTGAGAGGTTTGAGCTACGAGGGAGACTACGGAATTAACCTCACGTCGCTAGAAGACAGAAGAGTTAGGGGGATATGATCCCCCACGTACAAGATTCTCAGAGGAATTGACGGGTAGATAAAGACGGGCTTATTTAACACAAGGGCCACACTCACTAGGGGACAAGGTGAAATGAGTGCCCAAATGAGCCACAGAGATATTAGAATTTGTTTTAGTGTCAGAGTAGTTGACAAATGGAATGCATTAGGCAGTGATGTGGTGGAGGCTGACTCCATACACAGCTTCAAGTGTAGATATGATAGAGCCCAATTGGCTCAGAAACCTGTACACCAGTTGATTGACAGGTGAGAGGCGGGACCAAAGAGCCAGAGCTCAACCCCCGCAAGCGCAAATAGGTGAGTACACAGGACAGTTTCTTTCACTCTGCTATACCTGTTCAGCTAGTAGTAAATAGGTACCTAGGAGTTAGACAACTGCTGTGAGCTGCTTCCTAGGGGTGTGTGTGTGTGTGTGTGTGTGTGTGTGTGTGTGTGTGTGTGTGTGTGTGTGTGTGTGTGTGGAAAACAATTAGTTAGTAGTTACAGTTGACTGATTGATAGTTGAGAGGCGGGACGAAAGAGCAGAGCTCAACCCTGCAAGAACAACTAGGTGAATACAATTAGGTGAATACACACAGGACGACCTGGTTAAACTGGAGGAATGGTGTAGAAAACGGCTGCTAAAGTTCAGCTCAAGAAAGTGTAATGTAATGAAATGAGGCGAAGGGAGCAGAAGGCTGAACACAAGGTACCATCTGGGAGGTAAAATCCTGCAAGAGACAAATATAGAGAAAGATCTGGGGGTTGATATCACACCGAACCTGTCCCCAGAGGCCCACATCAATAGGATATCATCAGCGGCATATGCTAGATTGGCCAACATAAGAACTGCCTTTAGAAACTTATGTAAGAAGTCGTCCAGGACCTTGAATACCACTTATGTCAGACGAATCCTGGAGTATGCAGCTCCAGCCTGGAGTTCACACCTAGTTTAACACAAGACAATGTTAGAGAAGATTCAGAGGTATGCCACCAGACTAATCCCGGAACTGAGAAGTATGAGCTACGAGGAAAGGCTAAGGGAACTGAACCTCAGGTCCCTGGAAAACAGAAGAGTAAGGGGAGACATGATAACCACCTACAACATTCTCAAGGGGAATTGACAGGGTGGACAAAGACAAATTCTTTAGCACGGGTGGACACGAACAAGGGACACAGGTGGAGACTTAGTACCCAGATGAGCCACAGAAACACAAATATTTTTTCACTGTCAGAGAAGTTAACAAATGGAATGCATTAAGCAGTGATGTGGTGGAGGCAGACTCCTTACACAGTTTCAAATGTAGATTTGATAGAACCCAGTAGGGTCAGGAATATGAACACCAGTTGATTGACGGTCGAGAGGCGGGACCATAGAGCCAGAGTTCAACCCCCGCAAGTGCAACTAGGTGAGCACACACACACACCTTACCGTGAGGGGTGAGGTCTCAGGATGGTGTTATGTCACCAGCGGAGTCCCACAGGGTTCTGCACCCGGCTCTATCCTGTTTGTGATGTACGTAAATGATCTTCCGGAAGGTATAGACTCAATCCTGCCAATATTTACTGATGAGCAAACATTGTATATATCTTATGCTCACGAGCTTCAGGCAAAATCTCTACCTGGGAGGCTTTTGCCTTCCTAAGCCAGGAGAGTTTTGGCTTCCTAAGCCGGGAGAGTTTTGGCTTCCTAAGCCGGGAGAGTTTTGGCTTCCTAAGCCGGGAGAGTTTTGGCTTCCTAAGCCGGGAGAGTTTTGGCTTCCTAAGCCGGGAGAGTTTTGGCTTCCTAAGCCGGGAGAGTTTTGGCTTCCTAAGCCGGGAGAGTTCAGAGGCAGGGGATTCTTGTCTCTGAAATTTTCTCTACTGAAACTGCATAGTACAGTGGTAGAGCTTTTGCCTCAGGTTGGTGCAGTCCAGAGTTCGAGTCTCATAGTGCCCAAGTTAATGAAACATTTATTTCCACGATAGTATGGTTGACCATTTATATAACGTGGGCGTGGATCACTAAATGCCTTGCAGTGAAGCAGTGGCTGGGAGAAGTATAAAACTCAAGACAACACTTTCAACCCAGAAGTTTATACTGAACCCTCCAACATTAGAACGTGTATGAATGGTCACTCCGCCTGAACAGATATAAGACTAATGTAAGAAACGCATTAATACTCTGAGTCCTTACTCAATGTTTTGACTGGCATAACATCTACAAGGAACTGGACAGTAGCCTTAAAGTATCAATAAACAATAGATACACGAACAGAGAAGTCAACACCCATATCAGAAGATATTTTGACAAATGGTATAACAGAGAACAAACAGACAACCACAACACCAAACAACCCCTCACATAAAATTCTATAACAAAACCACTATGAGCTCACGATACAAAACTAAAGAAAGAATAATTAAAATTGTGAAACGACAACCACAGACCAAAGATTGGAATTCATAATTTACAACAAAACAAAAAAGATTACTAATTTACTACTTAAGAACAGCCCCAATAAGCAATACGAGACTCTCAAACAGTAAACCTGGTATACCAGTTTACACGCCCCAGTGAAGGATGTCACCTTCGGTTTACTTATATTGGTATGACCACCACAAAGTTTTCGTGAAGACGCACCAGCCACCTACAAGCTGGTGCTCCTAGACACCATGAACAGTGTACACGACACTTACTAGGAACATGATAGTAGATAATACAACACTTACTAGGAACATGATAGTAGATAATACAACACTTACTAGGAACATGATAGTAGATAATACAACACTTACTAGGAACATGATAGTAGATAATACAACACTTACTAGGAACATGATAGTAGATAATACAACACTTACTAGGAACATGATAGTAGATAATACAACACTTACTAGGAACATGATAGTAGATAATACAACACTTACTAGGAACATGATAGTAGATAATACAACACTTACTAGGAACATGATAGTAGATAATACAACACTTACTAGGAACATGATAGTAGATAATACAACACTTACTAGGAACATGATAGTAGATAATACAACACTTACTAGGAACATGATAGTAGATAATACAACACTTACTAGGAACATGCTAGTAGATAATACAACACTCACTAGGAACATGATAGTAGATAATACAACACTCACTAGGAACATGATAGTAGATAATACAACACTCACTAGGAACATGATAGTAGATAATACAATACTCACTAGGAACATGATAGTAGATAATACAACACTCACTAGGAACATGATAGTAGATAATACAACACTCACTAGGAACATGCTAGTAGATAATACAACAGTCACCAGGAACATGCTAGTAGATAATACAACAGTCACCAGGAACATGCTAGTAGATAATACAACACTCCTGCCATACACCACTGACCACAGAAGACCCGCCCTAAATATACAGAGTAACGACTTTCATACATTTGCGTCATATTTAACCAAATATGCTGAAGGAAATAAATATATAAGTACAAAGTATACAAATATATATATATATATATATATATATATATAATATATATATATATATATATATATATATATATATATATGTCGTACCTAGTAGCCAGAACGCACTTCTCAGCCTACTATGCAAGGCCCGATTTGCCTAATAAGCCAAGTTTTCATGAAATAATTGTTTTTTGGCTACCTAACCTACCTAACCTAACCTAACCTAACTTTTTCGGCTACCTAACGAAACCTAACCTATAAAGATAGGTTAGGTTAGGTTAGGTTAGGTAGGGTTGGTTAGGTTCGGTCATATAACTGTGTTAATTTGAACTCTAATAAAAAAAATGACCTCATACATAATGAAATGGGTAGCTTTATCATTTCATAAGAAAAAATTAGAGAAAATATATTACTTCATGAAAACTTGGCTTATTAGGCAAATCTGGCCTTGCAAAGTAGGCTGAGAAGTGCGTTCTGGCTACTAGGTACGACATATATATATATATATATATATATATATATATATATATATATATATTATATATATATATATATATATATATATTATATATATATATGTGTGTG
>WNGS01111181.1:31829171-31839604 GCA_020271785.1 Procambarus virginalis
ACTATCGTCCACTACAAAGTGGAAGCTGGCATGCATGGTCTGCGCTGTGGCAGTGCCAAGGGTATACATGTATGACACAGTCAAGCAAATGACATCAAGAGGAGCCCTGCCACAGTCTAGTGCCCAGCAGAAAGAGAACCTCGTGTTTGGAACCTTTGGTCCAAAAACGCGGGCAGTCCTGTGTCTTCAGCAGATGGTATCACAATATACCCCCTGGAAGAATGTCAGACAGCTGTGTGGCCTAAACGTGTGTACGTGTCCACCCTGGCTGACAACTATGTCTCCTACAGTGATGGTCAGGCATGTGGTGCAGCCAACCATAAGGAAGCAGTACAATCCAACAATTACAGACAATTCGGACATCGGTACATATTTCTCCACATAGCATCTGAGACCCACTTGGACCCTGGGGCAGTGTGCAGGAGGCTTTCTCAGAAACTGAGTTCTAGGCACATTGATACTTCGGGGGGGGGGGAACGAAAAAGACCCCCTTCCTGGCATGTACAGCTTCAGGTCTGCACAGTCCTTCCCCAGTTTCAAACTTTCTTGCCATGTGACAGTCCAGAGGGAAAATTGCTTGCTTTGTCCTCTGCTTCAGTTTGTAATCTGAAGAGCACGCAAAGAGATTCTCAATCTGTAACCTTCATTGTAAATTACCAACTTGTTTATAATATATATTTATATTATATTATATATAGTAATATAGTATATATATCTAATATATTTATATAATATATATATATATACTATATATAACTGAATACCTCTAACACATAATGACTGAACACATCACATCCCAGGTAGCAGAAGTTGATGAGATATGCAACGGGACAGGAGCCTTAACCACTCGACCATCAGTGACCGTACAAAAGATGGTGAGTAGCCGAGGCTATTATTGCTCATCATACCCGACGGACTAATTTGATGGTAATCTTGGGGCATAGGTTTGTACGGTCCACTGATGGTCGAGGAGTGGTTAAGGTCTCCGTTCACCAGTTGCTTAGTGCTCCTGGCGCATGGGTTTGAATCACTTCTGGGGTTGTGAGTTGTCAGTTGTCATATATGCCCGGGGACCATCTATATAGTCATATATATTATATATTATATAATAGTGTTTAATAATGATTGTATATATATGTGTTATTATAACTAACCTTCCCAATGTCTAGAATACTCTCTAAGCAAATCGTCAGCATTAAACGAGTGGAGGAAGATATACAAAATTGTTTGAACTTACCACGAGGTAAGTTACAAAAATAAATGTGTACGTTTTCAAAATATAAAAATTATAGTCTTTATAAAACAAGTCTATCAATATTCGATAGAAGAGAATTTACAAATTATTAGTATCTAAAGGTAATATTTGCGTTGTGTGGGTAAATATATATATATATTATATATAAAAATACATATTTTTTATTCTAAATTTAAAAAATATATAAATAAAATTCTAAGCCATTTATAACATTTAAAAATTATTATTAAATTTCCATTTAAAATTATGAAAACAAACGCGAAGTGAACCATAACACTAAAATCCCGAAGAGATATGAAAGTGTAAAACAGTATCGGACAGGACCCCGTCCCAGCCTCGATATTAGGTTTCAGTTTGTGATGCAGGAGCGAGACCGTAACGAGATGAACGGTGTTCTGACTCCTGTGGCCCCGAGGACAGCGAAGTCTGTCTGCGAGGATGAGTGATCTCGCTGATGGCAGCGGATACGAAATGCCTGGGTGACACGGTTGGATGATCGGCTAGGGCCTTGGACGGGCAAGACACGGCATCAGGTATAAAAATACAAGATTCATCCAATTTTTTTTTCTTTGCCTGCATATGCGTGGTTGGCACATATATAAGTGATTAATTGACTATTGTAAAACAAAACAAAAAGAAAGATATAGTGTTGATGTATTTAAACAATATCTGGATATATTATTCTTGGAAATTAAAGATCGTCTCTCATCCACACTTGGGAAACAATTAAACTAAACTATTGAATGTTATGTTTTTCTGTTGGCAAACTTTGGAATAAGTAATAAGAATCAATTATTAAATAGAAAACGTGTGCATTGGTGGTGTAATATTACCCAAACATCTTGTCAAATGTCTTAAATTGCCGCAATCATCTTAAGGTCTTAAACCTCTTGTAAAGGGTCTTAATACAGACTCAAACATCTTTTAAGGAGGTCTTAATTTAGCCCCCATACATCTTGTACAGGGTCCATCCTCCTTTTTAGATAGCACTTATAGTAACGATGGGAACCTCCGTACATATATTGACGTATCGGACAATTAGAGAGTAGAATTTGGTACTATTTTACTTTATAGAGTCCGGAAAAAATAAAGCTAAAAACCAAACTTACATATTGGTATAGTATAGAGAGTAGTGTCGATGGGGTTGGGGTGCTTCAACCCCATTGGCAAATGATGAATATTAATGTAAATGAAAGAGAAATTATTTGTTATTCAGTCACGCAGATGAGTCTGATATTATCATGTTTATATCATATATAGGTCTAAAAAAATATACATAACATTTAGATATTAAAAATATGTCAGCAAACCAGAAGTAAAATATCGATTGAAATAAGAACTGTAGGGCCAATGATTGATAAAACTGAGGTCCAGCAAGTGTAAGGTGGGAAAGGAAATTAGCAACTCACCATTAGAGGTAGGCAGCTAAACGAATTAGAACTATAAATGATTTGGGAGTGGAAATAATACCAGCACTACA
This sequence comes from Procambarus virginalis, assembly GCA_020271785.1. Taxonomy (NCBI): domain Eukaryota; kingdom Metazoa; phylum Arthropoda; class Malacostraca; order Decapoda; family Cambaridae; genus Procambarus; species Procambarus virginalis. The sequence continues at coordinate 31,831,907 of WNGS01111181.1, forward strand.
CACCATAGTCGAAGAGCAAGTCTATATAAATATTTCCACCTAAAAAAGCTAGTCTCAAGAGAACTATTCCAACCTATAAAACGTTATATGCACCAGAAAAAGCCTCCCAGCGAGTATAAGTAGATTTTTTTAAATTAAACCAATTTTTTTTTAAAGCCAGCAAGTCAGCAACAATATGATGCTGAGGCCGTAACCTGTAAACATTTAGAGTTCTAGTGATCATCATTTGCTCCGTGTTGCTCGCTCTTACGGAAAAAAATATACTTCCAGGTTTCAGAATTATTTTTGTGTGTGTTTATAAATCACGAGTTTTGGGGGGAAAAGCGGTAAATACAATTATAATAACGAAATATATAGTAGTATTATAAAGTTGTTAACAAAATGTTATTATCACACCAACATAACATAAATTCAATGTTCAAAGGCAAATTCTATATTTAGAATAGAACACAATAGCATAAATTGAGTACAAAATGAAATTTTGTTACTGCAACAAGAGTACTATAATACACACTGAAATAAGATTAGTACAATATTCATGGTTAGTGTAAAATGTACAGACAGTTAAAGTTCATTATTATGTATCTCAGACTATATATCAGATACATAAATATATAATGATACAGACACAGGTTGCAACTGAACATCTGGGATACGTCAGCAGATGTGTTTATGCAGTCCGTTAGCTCAATTTGCCACTCCGTAAAGAAATGCAACTGTGTTGCCTAACCAGAAACTTACGAACCCCATCAACCTACCTAACCTATCGAGGTCGATGCACACAAAAACGGGAAAAAATAAACACCGTAATATTGACAATTACGTCTTATTTTTTAGGAGACTGGTAGCTTACTGCTCTTGTGGAGGCAGACTTGTTGGAACATCTACAGTTAACCATTTTCGTTTATAGACTATGAGTTACCCTCTCTCTCTCTCTCTCTCTCTCTCTCTCTCTCTCTCTCTCTCTGGTCGCAGTCTTCTTCTGCTCCCCTAGGCCTGACTAGCATGAAGGAAAGAGTGGGGCTAGCGTGAAGGAAGAAGTGGGGCTAGCGTGAAGGAAGGAGTGGGGCTAGCATGAAGGAAGGAGTGGGGCTAGTATGAAGGAAGGAGAAGGGCTAGCTGGAAGAAAGAAGTGGGGCTCGGTGGAAGGCAGTCGTGGGGCTTACTGATGGTTGGGAACTGGATAAGTGTTTGACGTGAAGTACTTCAGCTATATCTAATCTCCTATTGTCGCTGTAAATGCCTAATATTTCCGTGTTTATGGTCAGTATATATCTGGAGACTGTTTGGTTGTGTGTAGAAGTAATGACGTACATCTTTATTTTCCATATGTATGATTGATTCGGAGATAGTTTAGTTCTGATGATCGAATAATAATAAATTACAAAGCTAAAAATTAGCTGTTTCTTAGACCCCTATTTATACCCTCTTTTATACCTGAACTCTAAACATTTAAGCTTAAACTTTGCTGATGAATTTGAGGCCAATTCGAAAATAGCATTTCTTGAGTCATTAATTATTAATATTGGTCAAATCACTGCTTCAGTTTATGGTAAAGAAAAATCAAGAGTTATGTTATTTAAGCTTTGGTCCGAAATCATTAAAGGTGATTACCAATATAACGTTAATAAGAACCGCTTTCAACTCTAACCATAAGATTTTGGACCAAATAATTTTTTTAATTTTTATCTAATACTTTTCCACGCAAATATTTAGTTTAAAGAATTTTATTGATAATTCTTAAATGTGAAATTTGTACCCTAAAAAAATATACCTTCCTTACCTAGGTATTATAAATTATAATATTCATAAAGAATATCGATAATTTCTAAAAAAAATACAGGATAAATTTGTAAATTTTGTGTTTGACAATAATCATACTATTGGATCCTACTTCAAGCATAGAGATCATCTACCATTTGACCTTTAATCCTGTGTAATTTGCCTTTTTAAGTATTTGAGCTGTGATGTTCGAGACGTGGAGAATACCTCACGAAGCTTCAAGCGCTGTAACTGTGAATATGCGGGTAATTATTATCGTACAGGCTTGAATATGTCGCAATAACACTTCTCTGCATTAAAGTCCAGTGTTTTTATACTAAATCTTAGTATCTTAGAATTTACTCCTATTCATAAATAACGCCTGGGATGAACAACGCCGAGCACTCGACTCCGTTGTTCACACAATAATTCCGTATTCCGCAAACCGACTGTTAAGTCTCTTATATAATTCGACGATGTTATTCATACTGATTTTTATAAATCATTGTACTTATATTTATATTTTTAAGCTAAATTTTTGCACCGTTATTTTTTTGGGCACTGATGATGGAGTGTTATCTCCATTTGTACGCATGGGAAATGAATTAAAAATGCACACACGCATATGGGGCCTAGCGGTTAAGTGGAGAGCGCTTTGGAGTCGTAGTGCTAAGGGCTCGGCTTCGATCCCAGAAGAGGCAGAAATAATTGGGCAGAATTTCTCTCACCCGGATGAACCTGTTCACCTAGCAGTAAATAGGTACCTGGGAGTTAGACAGTTGCTACGGGTTGCTTCCTGGGGATGTACTCACCTATTTATACTCACCTATTTGTGCTTGCGGGGGTTAAGCTCTGGCTCTTTGGTCCCGCCTCTCAACTGTCAATCAACTGGTGTACAGGTTCCTGAGCCTATTGGGCTCTATCATATCTGCACTTGAAACTGTGCATGGAGTTAGCCTCCACCACATCACTGCCTAATGCATTTCATTTGTCAACTACTCTGACACTAAAAAAATTCTAATATCTCTGTGGCTCATTTGGGCACTCAGTTTCCACCTGTGTCCCCTAGTGCGTGTGCCCCTTGTGTTAAATAGCCCGTCTTTATCTACCCTGTCAATTCCTCTGAGAATCTTGTACGTGGTGATCATATCCCCCCTAACTCTTCTGTGTGTGTGTGTGTGTGTGTGTGTGTGTATTCACTTAGTTGTATTTTACGGGGGTTGAAGTTTGCTCTTTCGGCCCGCCTCTCAACTGTCAATCAACTGTTTACTAACTACACTAACTACTTTTTTTTTCACACCACACACACACCCCAGGAAGCAGCCCGTGACAGCTGACTAACTCCCAGGTACCTATTTACTGCTAAGTAACAGGGGCATTCAGGGTGAAAGAAACTTTGCCCATTTGTTTCTGCCGGGTGCGGGAATCGAACCCGCGCCACAGAATTACTAATCCTGCGCACTATCCACCAGGCTACCTGGCCCCCTACCTGTGTGTGTGTGTGTGTGTGTGTGTGTGTGTGTGTGTGTGTGTGTGTGTGTGTGTGTGTGTGTGTGTGTGTACTCACCTAGTTGTACTCACCTAGTTGTGCTTGCGGGGGTTGAGCTCTGGCTCTTTGGTCCCGCCTCTCAACCGTCAATCAACAGGTGTACAGCTTCCTGAGCCTATTGGGCTCTATCATATCTACACTTGAAACTGTGTATGGAGTCAGCCTCCACCACATCGCTTCCTAATGCATTCCATTTGTCAACCACTCTGACACTAAAAAAGTTCTTTCTAATATCTCTGTGGCTCATTTGGGCACTCAGTTTCCACCTCTATGTGTGTGCGTTTGTGTGTGTGTGGGCGTGTGTTAGAGAGAAATATATGTAGCGGACATATTAGAGGAAAAATAGCTTGGTTAGAAAGGCTTTTTAATCGTGACGAGCTAAATTTTAAACGTGTCGTGCAGAATAGAGTTAAAGTTAGTTTCTGCAGATACAAAATAGTAAATACACACATATATTTTGCATATGAATTTAGCAGATTGATTGATTATTGCCTCTCTGGAAACAGACTTGGAGGAACATTTACAGTTTATCATTGTGTGTATATTATATGCATACATACATACAAACATATATATATATATATATATATATATATATATATATATATATATATATATATATATATATATTTTTTTTTACCTAGAAGGGGTACCACCTCTGGTGCAAGTGTAGGGACCCATAGCCTCGGAGAAGAAAATAAAGAGTACTCAGAGGAGACCTTGTGGATCCTCACTGAACACTTTGATATTTTCTTCTCCTACCACCCCTATTCTTTTGGTATATGTGTATACTTATCTAACTTTATTTGAAAATGTCATTACACAAAAAAGTTACAATATTGATTACATGCAGGGTACAAGGCTGCTTGTCACAAGTTGAAAAGCTCCTCCAGCTCCTCAGATGGCGGGCAGGAACCATGGATGCAGTGAGCATTTCCTCTCTGGATTGCCACACTGAGGCGCTGAAAAAAGAAAACTGGCAGCTCTAGGGTCTCTAGTTGTTTCGATTAGCTTAGACCCCAACTCCTTCAAAAAGCTAGCAGCACTTTTACCCCAGGCACCAAGTGTCTCTGAGGCAATGGGGACAAAATTGTAGTGGTGCTCAAGGTCTCTGTATTTACGTGACTTGGCCGCTTCCCGGTGATTGGCAGCTCCTCCTGCTTGAGTAGCACTGAAGTCAACATAGGTATTGGCTAAAGTTGAGACGCAAGTGTAGTCCCACACAAACTGTCTACCATTCTTCCAGGGGTTCACCGTGATTCCATCTGGGCGACCGACAGGCTCATTAGAGTTGCGGGACATTAGGTAGCGGGGCTCTCTCTCTGCTGGACAGCCGGCTGTGGTAAGGCTTCTCTTAATAATGTCATTGACCTCGCCGTGTCTTGCATGCCATCCTCCTGTCCTTTGGCAGAGAAGACCATGCCGTCCGTACCTGTCGGCCTCTGCCTCGCCGCAAATACACCTGTATTCGGTGTGGATTGGGGCAGCGAGACGGAGAGCCACGGCAATTCGGAGGGCTTGCGGTGTGAGACGGGTGCCGGTTGCTGACATTGGGATTGCTAATAGGAAATCACCTGCATGGGGAGCTGCTACTGCTCTAAGTCGGGCAGTGTCATGTGGTGTTGTCGCAGCTTCTAGCAAAGTCGCAGCTTCTTGGTCGGCAATGGGGCGATCCCAGCTGGATTGCTTATGGGCTTCAGAAGGCGGTGGTTGGGGTGCTGGTCCTGCGAGAGAGACCCATTTGGTTGTGCAGTCTGTGAAGCTGGGATCATGTACCCCTGCCTGTTGAACTAGGTGCTCAGGTAGGATTTCCTTCACCAAGTTGTCAGACCCCACTGAAGAGGACAGGAACGCTGGTACAGCAATTTGTGTTGCTGTGCGCACGCCAAGGCCCCCGAGTCTGACAGGAAGGGAGGCCTGTTTCCACTGCGAGTTGCTGATGGAAAGATTGAGGGCTTTTTCTAGTGTTGATTTCAGCAAGCTGTCGTACTCTTCTAATTTATTATTGTTGAAAGATGGCGAACATCTTAGAAAATAGGTCAGCCTGGGGAGGGACAAGCATCTGGTGATGAGGTAAAGTGCATCATGGGCATCGATGTCTTCAATCCTCTTGTTCATCCTCTTCAGGTCAGTGATCTTCTTACCAAGGACCTCGTCGATGGCATTCCTTCCAAGAGGAGCACCTAGGAGTGTGCTGTCCTCAGGGTTGGTTGTATGAATGTCAGGCAAAACAACCTTTATTTGCTCTATTAAGTGCTGGTTGGTGGAGGTTATTTCGCACTTGGAAGGGTTCAGGGTGAGGCCTAGACTTGCTCCTTGCTCCTGAATTATTCTTATGTCGTCCAAGAGTGCGTCTGGGGAGCCGATATATATATAATGAATATATATATATATATATATATATATATATTATATATATATATATATATATATATATATATATATACTCACACACACACACACACACACCACACGAAAACATTCTCGCTTCATGCACTTCAAAGCACGTCGTCTAAAAATTTAACCAAATGAATAGTTTTAAAAATAATGAGACAAGCTAACATACAATTTCCTGTTGGGACGGACCATCCCACACACACACACACACACACACACACACACACACACACACACACACACACACACACACACACACACACACACACACACACATGCATACACACACACACACACACACACACGTACGCGTGCGCGCGCACACACACACACACACACACACACACACGTACGCGTGCGCGCGCACACACACACACACACACACATATTGGTTCCTTCATATCAATGTTTGCAGATGATGCAAAACTAATTTGTCAGGACAGAGATATATTGTGAGGCATTGAAATGGATTTAGACACTACAGAAGTGGACTGAAAAATGGTTACCAGAATATAACCCAGCCAAATGGAAAGTTACGTGGACTGGAACAGGAGAGAGATGACCATTACGTCAGTAGAAAATGAAGTGAAGACGACACATGTCTATCATCACAATGGGATGATATATCTGCAATAGTCATGGAAGGAGGAAGGGGGGATCGATACAATAGCATATGGCATATTTTTTTTATCTATATTTAAGAAACTACAATATAAATCAAATATACAAAAGTTTTACAAGGCAATTATACATTACAATTCTTAGTGAACATGTTTTCCATTAGTACAGAATATGATTTTTAAAAACCCCTGAATGTTATACATATTTTCCTTTAAACGATTTACAAAAATTGGAGAATAAATTGACATTAAAATACAGGGGAAATTATTACATTTATATATATTTTATATAATTCTCAGTAAACAAATTTTCCATATCATCACCGAGCATGAGCCTTAAACCCCAAATGTTGTACTTGATTCTGCCTCGCAAGAAATTGACCAACGGCCGAGTATACTTCAGAAACTTGGATAAAGGAGCTTTCCGTACCCTATACACAGTGAAGGTGAGACCCACTCTTGAATATGCATCCCCAAGATGAAACCCTTACCTGATAAAATGGACAGGAAAATTTTAAAAATGATCAAAGACACGCAACAAAGCTCGTTTGTGAGCTGAAGGGTTTGAACAATGAGGAAACATTGAGAGAACTAGACCTTACCCTGTGGAGAAAAGGTGAGATAGTGGGGACATGATAAGAACATATATTATATATTATATATATATATATATATATATATATATATATATATATATATATATATATATATATATATATGATTCTAATGGAAATTAACAAAGTAAACAAAGCAGCGTTGTTCAAAGCTAAGAACAACAGAACAAGGGGTCATAGACGGAAACTATGAGAAAAAAAGAGAGAAAAATGAAAAATGAGAAAAAGAAACCTCATAAAAACCTTTTTCAGCATTAGACCTACTATCAAGTGAAACAGGTTAGACGTAGAATTCGCTGAAGATAATTCGATTATAAGTTTTAAATAAAAATATGATAAAAGCGTGCGAAATGAGTCATTGCATTAATCTAAGAACGTTGGGAAGGCGGGGCAAGGAGCCAAGCTCGAGCCTGCAAGCATCTGCGACCCTCGACACACTCACACACCCAGTAAGGACACGGACAAATAAAGATACCTGATCCTCGGGTTTGTAAACAATGGGTGGACTGACCCGACCATTAAGTGTGCTGCATATTAGGGACAGGTGGGGTGATTATATTGCCAGTAGGAGACACTCAGAGAGAGAGAGAGAGAGAGAGAGAGAGAGAGAGAGAGAGAGAGAGAGAGAGAGAGAGAGAGAGAGAGAGAGAGAGAGAGAGAGAGAGAGAGAGAGAGAGAGAGAGAGAGAGATAGTGCTCGGTTGAGAGAAATGTAAAGAGGCTCAATATTGTTTCAGAATCTTACACTGATTTTTTTT
>WNGS01111181.1:31912584-31932782 GCA_020271785.1 Procambarus virginalis
TCTAATGTCTATGTGGCTCATTTGGGCACTCAGTTTCCACCTGTGTCACCTAGTGCGTGTGCCCTTGTGTTAAACAGCCTGTCTTTATCAACCCTGTCGATTCCCCTGAGAATCTTGAATGTGGTGATCATGTCCCCCCTAACTCTTCTGTCTCCAACGAAGTGAGGTTTAATTCCTGCGTTCGCTCCTCGTAGCTCATACCTCTCAGCTCGGGTACTAGTCTGGTGGCAAACCATGTTGACTTGTTTCCAGTTTAGTCTTATGCTTGACTAGATAGGGACTCCGCATGCTGGAGCCGCATACTCCAGGATTGGTCTGACATATGTGAGTATATAATGTTCTGAAAGATTCCTTACACAAGTTTCTAAAGGCCGTTCTTATGTTAGCCAACCTGGCATATGCTGCTGATGTTATCCTCTTGATATGAGCTTCAGGGGACAGGTCTGGCGTGATATCTACCCCCAGGTCTTTCTCTCTCTCTGACTCTTGAAGTATTTCATCTCCCAAATGATACATTTTATCTGGTCTCCTGCTTCCTACCCCTATCTTCATTACATTACATTTGCTTGGTTAAACTCTAACAGCCATTTGTTCGACCATTCCTGCAGCTTGTCCAGGTCTTCTTGAAGTCTCAAGCTGTCCTCCTCTGTCTTAATCCTTCTCATAATTTTTCGTCGTCAGCAAACATTGAGAGGAATGAGTCTATACCCTCTGGGAGATCATTTACGTATATCAGAAACAGGATAGGTCCAAGTACAGAGCCCGTGGGACTTCACTGGTGACTTCACGCCAGTCTGAGGTCTCACCCCTCACTGTACTCTGCTGTTCCTTTGCTTAGGACTCCCTTATCCACTGGAGCGCCCATACCTGTTACTCCTGCCTGTTTCTCCAGCTTATCATCCACCTTTTATGGGGTACTGTGTCAAAGGCTTTCCGACAGTCCAAAAAATGCAGTCGCCCACCCTTCTCTTTCTTGCTAATTCTTGTCCCTGATCTAGAATTCTATAAGCCTGTAAGGCAAGATTTACCCTCCTGAACCCATGTTGTGGGTTGTCACGAAGTCTCTTCTCTCCAGAGAATGTGTGTGTGTGTGTGTGTGTGTGTGTGTGTGTGTGTGTGTGTGTGTGTGTGTGTGTGTGTGTGTGTGTGTGTGTTCAACTAGTTGTATTCACCTAGTTGTGTTTGCGGGGGTTGAGCTCTTGTCTTTCGGTCCGCCTCTCAACTGTCAATCAGTCAACTGTTACTAACTACTAACTATTTTTTCAACACACACACACACACACACACACACACACACACACACACACACACACACACACACACACACACACACACACACACACACAGTTTCCCTAACTTGTTTACCATGCAAGGTGATGGAGAGATCGTGAGGAACAGGCTCGTAGAGCATCTGGAGTGAAATAACTTGTAACGCACCACCAACATGGGTTCAGAGATGGTAAATCGTGCTCACAGGTTTAATAGAATTCTATGACCAGGCGAAAAAAATTAGGCATGAAAGAGAAGGGTGAGCCGACTGCATTTTCTTGGACTGCCAGAAAGCCTTTGACACAGTATCCCATAAAAGACTGTTAAAAAAGTTGGAGCAACAGGCAGGAGTAAAAGGGAAGCTTGGTGCGCCAGTGGATAAGGGAGTTCTTAAGCAACAGGAAACAGCGAGTAACGGTGAGGGGGGAGATATCAGAGTGGTGAGTTGTCACCAGCGGAGTCCCACAGGGTTCAATACTTGGCCCCATCCGGTTTCTAATATATGTAAACGATCTTCCGGAGGGTATAGACTCGTTCCTTTCAATGTTTGCTGGTGATGCAAAAATTCTGAGAAGAATCAAGACGGATGAAGATAGAGACAACAGGATGACCTGGACAAACTGGAGGAATGGTCTAGAAAATGGCTGCTAAAGTTCAACTCAGGAAAGTGTAAGGTAATGAAATTAGGCGAAGGGAGCAGGAGGCTGAACACAAGGTACCTTCTGGGAGGTGAAATCATGCAAGAGTCAAATAGAGAGAAAGATCTGGGGGTTAATATCACTCCGAACCTGTCCCAAGAGGCCCACATCAAAAGGATATCATCAGCGGCATATGCTAGACTGGCCAACATAAGAACTGCCTTTAGAAACTTGTGTAAGGAATCGTTCAAGGCTCATTTGTGTACTAAGTTTCCACCTGTGTCCCCTTGTTAGTGTTCCACCTGTGCTAAAGAGTTAGTCTTTGTCCACCCTGTCAGTTACCTCTGAGAATTTTGTAGGTGGTTATCATGTCTCCCCTTACTCTTCTGTTTTCCAGGGACGTGAGTTTCAGCTTCTCTAGCCTTTCCTCGTAACTCATACCTCTCAGCTCCGGGACGAGTCTGGTGGCATACCGGTGAATCTTCTCTAACTTTGTCTTTTTTTAACTAGGTATGGACTCCAGGCTGGAGCTGAATACTCCAGGATTGGTCTGACATAAGTGGTATACAGGGTCCTGAACGATTTCTTACTTAAGTTTCTAAATGCAGTTCATATGTTGGCCAGTCTAGCATATGCCGCTGAGGATATCCTTTTGATGTGTATGTGTGTGTGTGTGTGTGTGTGTGTGTGTGTGTGTGTGTGTGTGTGTGTGTGTGTGTGTGTGTGTGCGCGCGCGCGCGTGTGTGTGTGTGTGTGTGTGTGTGTGTGTGTGTGTGTGCGCGCGTGTGTGTGCGCGCGTGTGTGTGCGCGTGTGTGTGTGTGTGTGCGTGCACTTGGAAAGGAATTTGGAAAGAGAGATAGAAGGCATGTAATAAAATTATATATTAGCCACCACCCCCAATATCACCCCCCACACCAACCAACCTCAACCCTCCGAACCTACCCCAATCCCCCCAACCCACCCGACAGGCCGACCCCAACCACTCGAACCCACCCCATCATCTCAAACCCACCACACACACACACACACACACACACACACACACACACACACACACACACACACACACACACACACACAATTGGACAAATCAGAGCGACATTTACTGATTGCTTTAATCCTGAACCAAGACACCAAGTTGTAATTTGCATTGTAAGATATTGGCTCCTCTCTCCCTCTGACTGCTCTTCCCTGGGGAGGTCTTGTGAGGGCAGGGAGAGGGGAGGGAAGGAGGGAGGGGGAGAGAGAGAGAGAGAGAGAGAGAGAGAGAGAGAGAGAGAGAGAGAGAGAGAGAGAGAGAGAGAGAGAGAGAGAGAGATACACATAGATATAACGAGATAGTGACCCAGGTTTGATTTCCGACCGAGACAAAAACAATTTGGCATCGTTTTCTTTAACCTTATGCTACTATTTACCTAGCAGTAAAAAGTACCCGAGCGTTAGATTACTTGTGTGGGCTGCATCCTGGTGATATTCAGTACTTGGTCTAGTAGTTTAACACACATACACACACATCGGCGGCGTATGCGAGGCTGGCTAATATCAGAACTGCCTTCAGTAAGGAATCCTTCAGAACCTTGCATACCACATATGTATGGCTAATCCTGGAGTATGCGGCCCCAGCATAGAGCCCGTACCTTGTCAAACCCAAGACGAACCTGAAAAAAGTTCAGTGTATGTCACTAGGCTAGTCCAAGAACTAAGAGGCATGAATTATGAGGAAAGGCTGCGTGAACTGTACCTCACCTCGCTGGAAGACAGAAGAGCTCAGTGAGACATGATCACCACATACAAAATTCTCAGGGAAATAGACAGGGTTGACTAGGATGGATTATTTAACACGGGTGGTACACGCACAAGGTTACACAGGTGGAAGATGAGTACCCAAATGAGTCACAGAGACAATAGAAAGAACTTTTTCAATGTAATTGAAAACTGAATATGGAGGCTGACTCCATACACAGTTTCAAATGTAGATATGATAGAGCTCGAGTAGCTCAGGAATCTGTACACCATTAGATTGACGGTTGAGAGGCAGGACCAAAGAGCCAAAGCTCAACCCTCGCAAGCACAACTAGGTGAATACACATACTCAGATTGACAGGGACCCAAATCTTAACTGTTCGCCACTATTCACCCAGTAGTAATTTCTTACCTGGTTGTAAATCGATTGGTTGGTCGTGTTACAGGATAAAACTAGTAGGACATATACGTATAGAAAGGGGAAAGCTTTCAACCTACCCACAAGAGTCAGAAGTCCTCTACCCTCTCTACTCTAGCTGTTGATTTATTGTTTACACAAGTTAAATCAGAAGACGGCATACATCAATGGCCTTAACGTGACCGAGAAAGGAAGCATCAACAGCCTTAACCGTAATTTAAAATCTGGTCGAATCGGCAATATAATCATATAATTGATAAACGTTATCAAATACAGACATTACAAACAATACGTCTAAAAACGCCTCAGAACATTAACTCGACGCTTTTGTCATTGATTACAGTCTTACCCAGGGTTTTATGATTGGATATCCCGGGGAGGATGTTATCCACGCTGGATAATAGTCAGGGGCGATATTGTCTGGGATGGATATTACAGAATACATGCTGAATAACAGGCAGGGGATTGATGATATCCGGGATGGATATTACCCATGGTGAAAAACAGGAGTGAATAATTCCCGGGTTGGATATTACAATTGTTGGATAATTAGGGATGGATAATGTAAAAAGTGGATACTGTACAGCATGGAAGGTAATTTTCAGGACTGGATACTATCCACGGGGGATGAATCAGATGTGGATACTCTCCGGGAATGGTGGATATTCTCCATTGTGGATAATAACCAAGGGTGGATAACGCCGGCAGGTCCGAAATATCCGGTTGCGTACAAAACCGTCTTATATATTCACCAGATATAAGGACTTGGACATATACGTACAGTAAACATCGCAGAAATGGATAATATGTCGTATAAACAAACTTATCTTTATCATAAACAATCTTATCTCCGTCATAAACAAATCTTAGTTTCATCATAAACAAAGTTATGCAAACATTAAACAAGCATAGCTTAACCAAGCACACCAGAATATTTTTAGCTTCGTTTGGCATAATATATCTAAGACTCCTCTCCCCCTCACCTCCCCTCTTTGACCAAATAGGCTACGATCAATTATAAATTTTGATTTTTTCAACATACTAATCTTATAAATGAGTTATCGATTGATCGATTGGTTGATGCGTTGTGATATTTTGCCCAGCATCAAGCTATCAGTTCAGGTATATTTAAAAGTTCTAGAAACTTGTATCGGCTAAAGACATATGTGATTAGGCGGTATATATATATATATATATATATATATATATATATATATATATATATATATATATATATATATATAATATGTAGTATATAGTCATAGTCTACAGGGAAAAGTCATGGCAATAAAGTATAAGCAAAGGGCATAACCATAGGGCATAGACAAGGGGATAATCACAGGGCATAGCGAACAGAAACAGCATAATGCATAGTCTTAGGAAATTGAGTAATAAGTAATCGATAATAGCTGTCCATAACTGTGATTTGTGACTCTACTTGTCCTGTAAAAATCTATTTGTATATTAAGACTTAGACAGGCGCCGTAGACAGCGGATCGAAAGACGTTTAATGTCATTGGTATACAAACAGACACAAACCACTCCTGTCTACACCCAAACTTACCCATCCAGTGTAGTTCCCTTCGACATACACCAATAAACATCCACCCATCCACCCCACAAAACACATTTCATCCACCTACACCTACAAGCTGAGGATTCACAATCTGCAACTTGTGAAGCATCAAATCCAAAACTTTAAAAGTAAAAAAAAAGGTTTGCAACAAGATTGGTGCCTGAGCTAATAGTCTTGACCCTAGTGGAGAAAAGAAACAGAACGGACATGATCGAAAGATTCAAGATACTGTGAGGAAGTGACCATGTGGAGTAGGATAGCCTCTTAAACTGAGAGAAAGTAGAGCAAGAGGACGTAAGAGGAAACTGGAACGCCAAAGAGTTGAAGAAACGAAACGAAGTACTCGTACCCTGCACGGGNTTTTCCTCATCACCAGATGCTAGTCCATCCCCAGGCGGACCTGCTTTTTTATATGTTCGCCATCTTTCAATAATATACATTAGAAGAGTATGACAGCCTGCTGAAATCAATGCTAGAAAAAACACAACCTTTCTTTTTGCGACTCACAGTGGAACAATCCTCCCTGTCAGACTTGGGGCCTCGGTGTTCGCACAACACAAATTGCTGTACCAGCGTTCCTGTCCTCTTCAGTGGCATCTGACAACCTGGTGAAGGATATCCTACCTGAGTACCTAGGTCAACGGGCAGGGGTACATGATCCAAGCTTCACAGACTGCACCACCAAATGGGTCTCTCTTGCAGGACCAGTACCCCAACCACCGCCTTCTGAAGCTCGCAAGCAATCTAGCTGGGATCGCCCCCATTGTCGACCAAGCAGCTGCAACAGGCCTAGAAGCTGCGACAACACCTCATGACACTGCCCGACTTACAACTGTAGCAGCTCCCCACGCAGGGGACTTCCTATTAGCAACCCCAATGTCAGTAACCGGCACTACATTGATGAATGTGAAACTGTAAAGGACTTTAGACCTCCTGGCCTCTTGTACCACCAACTGTGTAACTATTTTATTGACTCAGGTGTTCTGGACGACATCCTAACAATTTACCCAAAATTTGCTTGTCCATTTTAAAGAATGAAGAACAATTTTTATCTATATTACTTCTAAGCTGCATCACTTATGAACCCATCCCTGCCCTTGTGTGGCAGTGCACAATAGAAAGTTGTTTTCACATATCCATATATTAAAACATTGATTGTAACCATGATATATATTTGCTTCAGCCTACAGTTTAGACCTATTGTCTTATGTATGACCCTCTGTCCTGCGTGACAGTGAATACTAGCACTATCCTCACCGTAATCAGACTATCAAAATCCTCAGATTAGGCAAAATTGTAATTTATTTTGTCAATAAAGATGTTAATAATAATAAGTAACCGGCACCCGTCTCACACCGCAGGCCCTCCGAATTCCTGTGGCTCTCCGCCTCGCTGCCACAATCCACACCGAATACAGGCGTATTTGCGGCGAGGCAGAGGCCGACAGGTACGGACGGCATGGCTTCTCTGCCTAAGCAGAGGAGGATGGCAGGCAAGACACGGCGAGGTTAAGAACATTAAGAGAAGCCTTACCACAGCCGGTTGTCCAGCAGAAAGAGAACCCCGTTATCTAATGCCCGCAACTCTAATGAGCCTGTCAGTCGCCATGACGGGATCACGGTGAACCCCGGGAAGAATGGTATAGACAGTTGGTGTGGGACTACACTTGCGTTTCAACTTTGGCCAAACTTATGTTGACTTCAGTGCTGCACAGGCAGGAGGTGCTGCCAATCACCGGGAAGCAGCCAAGTCACGTAAATACAGAGACCTTAAGCACCACTACAATTTTGTCCCCATTACCTCAGAGATACTTGGTGTCTGGCGTAAAAGTGCTGCAAGGCTTTTGAAGGAGTTGGGGTCTAAGCTAATTGAAACAACTAGAGACCCTAGAGCTGCCAGTTTTCTCTTTCAGCGCCTTAGTGTGGCGATCCAGAGAGGAAATGCTCACTGCATCCATGGTTCCAGCCCGCCATCTGAGGAGCTGGAGGAGCTCTACAACTTGTGACAAGTCGCCTTGTACCCTGCATGTAACCAATGTTGTAACCCTTTTTGTGTAATGAAATTTTCAAATAAAGTTAGATATATACACATACCAAAAGAATAGGGGTGGTAGGAGAAGAAAATATCAAAGTGTTCAGTGAGGATCCACAAGGTCTTCTCTGAGTACTCTTTATTTTCTTCTCCGAGGCTATGGGTCCCTACACTTGCACCAGAGGTGGTACCCCTTCTAGGTTTATATATATAATGTCTTTAAACTCAACAGCATTGTCATTATTATTCATTTTTTCGATAGAATAATTTATTACTTCGTTCTCTATCCGTACCCATTTTTTCTTTTTCTTCTTATTCTTAACTTTCGTCTTGCTATTACCTCTTTTTTCCTGCTCCTCACCTCACTCTTGCCTAACTTATGCCCCTTTGCCTCCCTCACTTTTGGGAGGGAGACATGAATTACGGGCTATTCATGCCCGTGCCACCTCTTGGGTGGCTTAATCTTCATCAACCAATCATCACTCCAATCACAATCGACTTATTAATGCTACAGAACGGACCGGAACGTCATCGTCTCGTTCATCTTCTGATGTGTGGTTCGGTCAACATATCTTCAGCCTCGGTATTGTGACTCATCGCCTGCAGAGACAGAGATATGTTTACATAAATTATTTGTCCGGACGCCCATGTCTTGCTGTCCCCCGCGGCCTCTCTCCCAACTTCATGAATTAACAGCAATAAAATCACTAATAAATAGGACCGGCTACTAATTATCTGCAATAAATAGGATTGATTAATAATTATCACTAATAACTAGGACAGACCACTAATTATTACTTCCAACTAGGACTGATTGTTAATTAACCTTACTAACTAGGACTGACTTAACCTTAATAAATAGGACTGGAGTACTAATTAGCACTACAAACTAGGACTACTAATTTTTAACTGCTAATAATGACGAAAAATTAGGACTAACTACTGATTACCTCCAATAGTTATGACTACTAATTATAACACTAATGTTGGAGAATACTAATTATCTCTAATAACTAGGACTAACAATCACTAATAGCAAGAACTGACTGCTAATTATATCAAATAACATAGCCTGACTACTAATTATCACCAGTAAATAGGACTGACTGTTATTTACCACTAATAACGAGGACTAACCGCAAATAATCACAAATATTTTGTACTGACTGGTAATAATCACTAGTGACCAGGACTGATGGCTAATTAATAACTAGGAGTGACAACGCCAGTCATTGGGTATAACATTCTGTCTGATAACACTGCATTGGGACGTCTTCTTTATAACCTTCTGTCTCAATGAATCTCTCAACTGTCTACACCTAAGCACATCCTCAGCCCCCTATTCTCGTCCCCTTCTTCTGTCCAACATAACGTCCTCTCCTCTATTCCCTCTTAACTCCCCATCACCTCCTCCCCCACTACTCATAATCCCTTCTTACCCCCCATCACTATCACTGCCGCTGCTGCCGCCCTCCCTAACACCGATCATTGGTCTGTAGGAGCGTCTCGTTCCCACAGGATAATCCCAAACACAACAGAGTCGGTGGGATTATGTCAGGGCCTGAGGCAGGGAGCCTCCCAAGTCCTGAGTCTCACGCTGGAGTTTTAAGGCTTTGTGGAGGTCCAAATTTGTCCCGGGTAAATGTCCCTGGTTATAGTAAACATTTTGTGGGGGCTGGTTTTATTATTTGGTTTCTATTTCTGATGTTTCTTTCTCTATTTCTCTCTTGCTCTCTTTCTCTCTCTCTCTCTCTCTCTCGCTCTCTCTCTCTCTCTCTCTCTCCTCTCTCTCTCTCTCTCTCTCCTCTCTCTCTCTCTCTCTCTCTCTCTCTCTCTCTCTCTCTCGCAAACATATATATATATATATATATATATATATATAGATATAATATATATATCTATATATAATATATATATATATATATATATATATAATAACATCTCAAGGCAGGTCAAGTCATATTTCTGTAAACTAAGACTAGGGTTAGGAGTTGTGCTAAAGATTAAGTTCCCAATGAAACGATTCGCTAAGAGATATTATCCTACATCAGTTCATCTTAAGCATGTCCCTGGAAACTCATTTTCGGTCGGCCTTTTTATTTACTGTCTATTATGAATAACTAACGTTGAATGCTAAGTAACAGTCACAATTTTTTTTAGCACCATGTAATAGTCTATCTCTATTTATGAGATATAATTGAAAATTCCGCAGAAACCAATTCTCAGTTTTTGTATTCCCGTTGATACGTCACAAGTTCTGGACCATTTACAGCGACGCCCATTTGCCAGATACAAAATCCATAATACATATTTTGCAGCAGTGTTTTATCTCGAGGGGTAGAAACGAGCTAACCCACTTGCTTCAGGCCTCGACAAGCACATGATAGCGTTGGCGTCTTGCCTTCCGTGTCTGGCCGGCGGAGCGAGGGACGGGATTCTTGTCAGTCTCAGTTGAGTGCATGACTTAAGGAAGCAGAGTAAAGTGCCTGCTGGTACATGACTCACTTAAATTAATTAAATACTGGATTACTCTTTCTCTTTCTTTCTCAAAATCCTCTGTGGTGTTTATTTGAATACAAACTCTTTCTCACTTCCTATTCACTAGTACCAGCCAGTGGATTAATTGGTGTTATGTTTCCCTTTATATATATAAAATATAATATGGCAACTGGTGCTGCCCAGTTCCCTCAGTTTTCTTTATTGCTCAGTCCCCTAATATCAAGAACATGGCTCGTTGCATATCTTTGGTCCTTTTCCAGCTTCGCTTTTCACAGACAAATAACAGTAACGTGGTGAATCAACGAGAAAATCAGTAGGAACCATGAAAAGGATTCGAACCGATGCTTTGTAATAACGAAGACATTAACGAGAGTATCCACTTAACGAAAAATGTAATGGTTTTCTTTTTTTAATGAAGACAGTATCGAGTCTCTGCCTAACGAAAACGATAACGAGAGTTTCCGCTTAACGAAGACAGTAGCGAGAGACGCTTCGCCTCTTTAAAACAAAAGCGTTAAAACCGTGAAAGATTTCGCTTTCTTTGTTCCTCACAACAAATCACATTGTTAACAATGTCGTTTTCTTAACCACGTCCCGAGACCCCCAAAACAATTACTTGCAATTATTTTTGTTCTTTTGATAGATTTGTATAAATTGTCTGAAAGTTCACTTTCCCTTTCTTCTCCTCATATCTTAGCTCGTCCCCATGTCCAAGCTCCTTGACCTCATATTCCAACTCCGTGTCCTCATATCTCGGCTTCTTTTCCTCATATCCCTTTCAAATGAAATGTAGTTGTACTGGTTTAGCGATTTCTCCTCATAATTACCTTCGGTTTAATGATTTAAAATACGTTGCCTTTCTCTATTATTTGTTGAGCTGTAATATTCAGCAACTTAAATATAATAATCTTTGAAAGGCATCACAACAATGCAGTACCATTCTGATTCCTTGCTTCGCTGGTTCGCATAAAATTATATATATATATTTTTTTCGGTCCACTGAATTGCATTAAAATCTAACAATGGATTTAGTTTCATGCTGCTTATAGAGGTGGAGCGATCAGTGTGATACATATAGTTTTTCTTGCCTTTATAAACGAAAACAATTGAACTAGTCGTTGGTATGCATGGGGCCAGTACCGCGCGTCTACAGTATACTGTAAGTTTAATTCCCTTTGCAAAATCCTTAGACCACCTTGCATATAAATTTGCTTACCGGGTGAAAATAGAATTGCTTTTAATTATAATATTTACCTCGTGCAATGCGAACAACTGAGATTACATTCCTTGTAATCTGCCTTGAAGGTAGTCACGACTCAGAGCCTTCAACATTTTATCCAGCCTACGAAGTATCACAACAAATGTCCTGAGGTCATGACGTACTAAGCTTTATTTCGCAGTGAAAGTTTATATTCAAGTTACAACAATAGATGCTATGGAAAATGTCTTCATAATAACTATGCACCGACAAAGAATCGTTTGAAAAGAGCAAACGGGAATAACTGTGCCAGAGTTGATCTGGGAGCTAGCGGGGCCGTGGTGTATATTCTGCTGCTTCATGTGTGTGTGGAGGACGGTCCTCAAGCTCCTGGCACGGCTCTCGGGACGCGCAGGAGACACTTTGAGTAAATTAGTCTGGGCTCTGCTCTGGAGGATGACGGGGCTTGAACGCCGGGTTCAGGACATTCAGCGCCTGTTGGTGTTTCAGAGGCTAAGAGGGTCTCTTGAGGGGCTCTCCTGGTGGGACAACTGATGGCCTTGGTGATTCTTGCATTTTCTTCTTCTACATTGACATTGGGTTGTCATATTTTTTTTGTAGACTATTCAAACATTCTGCTTTTATACATCACTTAAAAAAGCAACTTAGAGAAGCACTGTAATAATTACAAGGCCAAGAAGCTACGACGTTTCTGCTTCGCTCTTTGAGAATGTCAGTGGAATAACATGATGACCAGGATAAACATGAAGGAAGGAAATAAAGTAGAGAATGATAATGAGATCCTGCGAATAACACAACCTTAAGTTCCAGGAGGTGATCACAACTGAGCCCGAACAGCTTTCAGTGGAAATGTAAGATGAGAGAAAGCAATTTAATAAAGCTGTCTGGAGATACTACGCGAATAAAAGTTTATAGGAATCAGCCACTCTGTCACCGTGGATGGAGACAAAAAGCTGCACAGACTGTCAGTTTACTTCCAGCAGAGGTATTAATGCATCACAGGAAAGAGGCAACCTGCTTAGATAGATGTTAGATATGATAGATGGCCAAGAGGTATTAAATTAGACGACTGATAGTGCGCAATATTGGGGACAATTAAGCTTTCTTTTGGTAATTACCTTACCTTTCTTCACACGGAAAGGCGCAGCAAGCGTAGTATAACAGTCCAATGCCGTTGACATATAAAGATCAAGACAAATTACCAAACATATCACTGGTGGCACATATAAATAGCACAGCATCAGCTGTGTATGCAAAACTGTTCATCATTTGTTTACACTTCAGGATCCTGAGCAAGAAAACTTTCAGGACGTTATACATCATATATATATATATATATATATATATATATATATATATATATATATATATATATATATATATATACTATATATATATATATATATATATATATATATATATATATATATATATATATTATATATATATATATAATGTATAACGTCTAATATATAATATATATATATATATATATATGTATAACGTCTATATATAATATATATATATATATATATATATTTATATATATATAATATATATATATATATATATATATATATATATATATATATATATATAATATGACTAGCACTTAAAAATGTTGTACTAGTGTGAAAATTCGACCTTTTAAAAAAGAGAAAGTCAAGAGATTTCTTACAAGACTGACTCCCCTTGAACTTAGAGAAATGAGCAATGAGAAAAAGCTGAAGGAACTTAACAGACAAGAAAAAAGAAGACAGGAGTCGATACAATCACAACATATACGATGCGGCTTTCACAAAGTGGACTTATATTTAAATGTTTAACATAAGCGTGTATTGGACGAGAGAAAGCTGGAGCAAGCTAGACACTCATGAGAGCCACAGTGATGCAAGGAAGCACTTTTTTTTCAGAACAAGAGTAGCGAGGAAGTTGTATGGACTAAAACAACTAGTAGATGCTGCCTCCATCCATAGTTTAATAGCTGATACGAGAAGACACAAAAGAAGGGGAATCATTACATTTGATGGACGAATTTTGTAAGGCAGAGTACAGGAGTTGCAAGCCAGTTCTGCAACCTTTGTTATGTAAATAACTTTTGATTGAAAGCACAAGCACATTCCACTTGACTACACCGTCCATACGCAAGTATCATTACCTTACACCAGTCTTCTTATCGAAAGGCTCACCTCACGCATCTACACCCTCACCACTCATCAAACAACCTCAGCACTCACCCTCACCACTCACCAAACATCCTCACCACTCACCAAACATCCTCACTACTTACCAACATCCTCACCACTCACAAACGTCCTCACCACTCACCAAACAACATCACCCTCACCAACAACATCACCACTCACCAAACATCCTCACCACTCACCAAACATCCTCACCACTCACCAACAACTCACCACTCACCAACGTCCTCACCACCACCAAACATCCTCACCACTCACCAAACAACATCACCACTCACCCAACAACATCACCACTCACCAAACAACATCACCACTCACCAACACACCTCACCACTCACCAAACATCCTCACCACTCACCAAACACCCTCACCACTCACCAAACACCCTCACCACTCACCAAACACCCTCACCACTCACCAAACACCCTCACCACTCACCAAACCCCTTACCACTCACCAAACACATCACCACTCACCAAACACCCTCACCACTCACCAAACCCTCACCACTCACCAAACACCTCACCACTCACCAACAATATCACCACTCACCAAACAATATCACCACTCACCAAACACCATCACCACTCACCAAACACCATCACCACTCACCAAACACCCTCACCACNAACCAATTGACCATCACGACGGACATAAGGAAGTGATAGCCTGAGCTATATGAACCACTTCCCCGCCGGCACCTGGATGGTTATCTTGGGCATAGCATTTTATCAAATCACCTCATTTTTTGGGGCAACACGTGAGGAACACAAATGCAAACAAGCCTGAATGGTCCCAGGACTAGATAACAATGAAAACTCACACCCCAGAAGTGACTCGAACCCATACCCCAGGAGCAACGCAACTGGTATGTACAGGGATGCCTTAAACCACTTGACCATCACGACCGGACATAAGGAAGTGATAGCCTGAGCTATATGAACCACTTCCCCGCCGGCACCTGGATGGTTATCTTGGGCATAGCATTTTATCAAATCACTCATTTTTTGGGGCAACACGTGAGGAACACAAATGCAAACAAGCCTGAATGGTCCCCAGGACTAGATACAACTGAAAACTCACACCCCAGAAGTGACTCGAACCCATACTCCCAGGAGCAACGCAACTGGTATGTACAGGGATGCCTTAAACCACTTGACCATCACGACCGGACATAAGGAAGTGATAGCCTGAGCTATATGAACCACTTCCCCGCCGGCACCTGGATGGTTATCTTGGGCATAGCATTTTATCAAATCACCTCATTTTGCCCCAAAAATGAGGTGATTTGATAAAGTGTTATCACGTGTTGCCCCAAAAAATGAGGTGATTTGATAAAATGCTATGCCCAAGATAACCATCCAGGTGCCGGCGGGGAAGTGGTTCATATAGCTCAGGCTATCACTTCCTTATGTCCGGTCGTGATGGTCAAGTGGTTTAAGGCATCCCTGTACATACCAGTTGCGTTGCTCCTGGGAGTATGGGTTTGAGTCACTTCTGGGTGTGAGTTTTCAGTTGTATCTAGTCCTGGGGACCATTCAGGCTTGTTTGCATTTGTGTTCCTCACGTGTTGCCCAAAAAATGAGGTGATTTGATAAAATGCTATGCCCAAGATAACCATCCAGGTGCCGGCGGGGAAGTGGTTCATATAGCTCAGGCTATCACTTCCTTATGTCCGGTCGTGATGGTCAAGTGGTTTAAGGCACCTGTACATACCAGTTGCGTTGCTCCTGGGAGTATGGGTTCGAGTCACTTCTGGGGTGTGAGTTTTCAGTTGTATCTAGTCCTGGGGACCATTCAGGCTTGTTTGCATTTGTGTTCCTCACGTGTTGCCCCAAAAATGAGGTGATTTGATAAAATGCTATGCCCAAGATAACCATCCAGGTGCCGGCGGGGAAGTGGTTCATATAACTCAGGCTATCACTTCCTTATGTCCGGTCGTGATGGTCAAGTGGTTTAAGGCATCCCTGTACATACCAGTTGCGTTGCTCCTGGGAGTATGGGTTCGAGTCACTTCTGGGGTGTGAGTTTTCAGTTGTATCTAGTCCTGGGGACCATTCAGGCTTGTTTGCATTTGTGTTCCTCACGTGTTGCCCCAAAAAATGAGGTGATTTGATAAAATGCTATGCCCAAGATAACCATCCAGGTGCCGGCGGGGAAGTGGTTCATATAGCTCAGGCTATCACTTCCTTATGTCCGGTCGTGATGGTCAAGTGGTTTAAGGCATCCCTGTACATACCAGTTGCGTTGCTCCTGGGAGTATGGGTTCGAGTCACTTTTGGGGTGTGAGTTTTCAGTTATATATATATATATATATATATATATATATATATATATATATATATATATATATATATATAATATGTTGTACCTAGTAGCCAGAACGTCGTACTCGGCCTACTATGCAAGGCACGATTTGCCTAATAGGCCAAGTTTTCCTGAATTTATATATTTTTCTCATTTTTTTTTTCTGAAATGATAAATCTGTCCATTTCATAATTTATAAGTTAATTTGTTGAAATTTGAGTTAAAACTAACGTAGATATTTGACCAAACCTAACCAACCTTACTTAACCTAACCTAACCTATCTAAACCTAACCTAAACATACACAACTAAGTCAATAACGTATGTTTTCAATATAATATAATAATAATAATAATTCAAATAAACCAATTGGAATCAATTTATTGCAAATAATGAAAATCACTCAGCCTATTAGGCAAATTGGGCCTTGCATAGTAGGCCGAGAAGTGCGTTCTGGCTACTAGGTACGATATATATATATATATATATATATATATATATATATATATATATATATATATATATATATATATATATATATCCCATCCTCTTCCTAATATATATATATATATAATATAAGGAAGAGGAAAGAGGATGGGACCCAGTACCAACCCGTTGAGGTATTCCACTCATCACCTCTCTAAAGTCTTAACAGCTCTCAGCTTACTATAATTCTTTGCCTACTTGCTGAAAGATGCTCCTTCACCCCCTTTAGTTATCTTCCCCATGCACCAGCCTTTATTCTTGTTAGCATAGGAGTCACTTGTGAGGAAGTTCCAAAAGGTTTCTGCCAGTCCTGGAAAATGCAGGCTGCCCAGTCTTCTCTTTCCTGTTTAAGTGTTGTTTTTTATTATTATTAACACATTTAGGTTCATCTGCCGTTGTCATCTTGTCATAGAACTCTAATCTAAGGGATAATTCACTGTATGATATCCATCCAAGATTTGTTTCCATTCTTACATTCTTATCTGGGTCTTCTACATTGCTCTGGGAGGAATGTAAATCAAAGCAACAAACAGTTTTTTACCCTTTCCACTGAAATGATTCATAGGTTTCGGATCTAAATTAATCATAGATTTTTATACTAGTGTATTCAGGTCTTTTGGAATGGGTAATTAATCCCCTATTAAACCTGATTGTTTGAAAAATTATAGTCTTGACAACAGAGATGGAGATTCCTAGGTATAATTCAACTTCATCCTTGATACATGTTGGTTGCATCGTCTGTCATTGCGGTGGGTAATATTCATGTGAGATGCCATCCATACGAAAGAGATTCTAAACCATTTATTCGGTGCCTTCTGCATGTTATTTATAATTGGTATTACGAGGTTCTTGTTGTCGATCTTGCAGGAGGAATTTTCAAATGCTTGAAGAGCAGACTTTTTGAATCACGAACAATTATTGCTCCTCCTGTGTTTATTAATGTTATGATAGCTTGTTGTCGTGCCGATAGTTTGTGTAGAGGTCAGCCCGTTGTTCTACCTGACACTGATAGTCTGTGTGCAATGATTGATTCTATAAAACTTACTTTCAGATGCAGCTGTTGAGGAGTATATCTACAGATGTACATTTGGTTGATGAATACTTTTTGATCCGTCCTGTAAACCAAAGAAAAAAGTAATTCATGCGATATATTCTGCATTACTGTCGTCTTCTACAAAATTACATCTCACAAAAGTGGATCTAACTCCCAGGAACATATTTACTGCTAGGTGAACAGATGCTTCAGAAGAAAGACACTCTTCCCAATTTGTTGTGTGTGTGTGTGTGTGTGTGTGTGTGTGTGTGTGTGTGTGTGTGTGTGTGTGTGTGTACGTGTACTCACCTATTTGTGCTTGCAAAATCGAGCATTGACTCTTGGATCCCGCCTTTCCAGCCATCGGTTGTTTACAGCAATGACTCCTGTCCCATTTCCCTATCATACCTAATTTTAAAATTATGAATAGAGTTTGCTTCCACAACCTGTTCCCCAAGTGCATTCCATTTTTCAACTACTCTCACGCTAAAAGAAAACTTCCTAACATCTCTGTGACTCATCTGAGTTTCCAGTTTCCACCCATGTCCCATCGTTCTGTTATTATTACGTGTTAACATTTCATCTATTTCCACTTTGTCAATTCCCCTGAGTATTTTATATGTCCCTATCATATCTCCTCTCTCCCTTCTTTTCTCTAGTGTCGTAAGGTTCAGTTCCTTCAGATGCTGTTCATATCCCATCCCTAGTAACTCTGGGACAAGCCTCGTCGCAAACCTCTGAACATTCTTCAGTTTCCTTATGTGTTTCTTCAGGTGAGGACTCCATGATGGCGCGGCATACTCTAAGACTGGTCTCACGTGGGCAGTGTAAAGCGCCCTAAAAGCCTCCTCACTTAGGTTTCTGAATGAAGTTCTAATTTTCGCCAGTATAGAGTACGCCGCTGTCGTTATCCTATTTATATGTGCCTCAGGAGTTGTGTTTGTGTGTGTATGCATTCACCTAGTTGTGTTTGCGGGGGTTGAGCTTTGCTCTTTCGGCCCTCCTCTCAACTGTCAATCAACTGTTTACTAACTACTTTTTTTCCCACCCCCCCCCCCACCCCCACACACACACACACACACACACACACACACACACACACACACACACACACACACACACACACCAAGAAGCAGCCCGTGACAGCTGACTAACTCCCAGGTACCTATTTACTGCTAGGTAACAGGGGCATTAAGGGTGAAAGAAACTTTGCCCATTTGTTTCTGCCTCGTGCAGGAATCGAACCCTCGCCACAGAATTACGAGTCCTGCGCGGTATCCACCAGGCTACGAGGCCCCATGTGTGTGTGTGTGTGTGTACTCACCTAGTTGTGCTTGCGGGGGATGAGATTAGGCTCTTTGGTCCCACCTCTCAACTGTCAATCAACTGAGTGTGTGTGTGTGTGAGTTTGACACAGAGTGACAAAGATAACAAGAGACACGGAACGAATTTGTGACTATTTTGAACAACATCACCCCCCCGTGTCATTCGGAAAGTCTGAAAAGTTGTGTATGATTTACTTCTATTTCAACACCTGGACCTCTCCAGACACCATCCAGCACCCCCGACAAGCCATCCAACTTGCCCAGCATCCAGCCCAACCGGACAACCTTTCCTCTTCCCCAGACGCCGTCGACCACCTCCGGAAAAAGCCGCGTCCTTGTGTGTTCGTGCATCAGACAAGAAAATTCATTTTGGTGCATAAAGCTAATATTGCGAGAGGAAGGTTATTGCGCGCCCCTGCATGACATTACCAGTCCTCGAGGCCAATATTTGGGGCTTTATGTGGCCTCCGAAGCCCGACAAGGCGCTTTGATCTCCTTCACGTGACACTGGCAGGACTCACTTAGGGGAGGGAGGAAGGGTGGGGCTTGAGCAGACCCGCAATCAATACCCACTGTGAGGGCTCACAGGCAGGGTATATACCGACAGAACTCATATTTATTGTGACTATTCAGAGTTCATAGTCAAGGTTTCCATTCTGAGCTCATTCTGGTTATCACATAAGAGTGTGGGAATAATCTAAAAAAAATTAAGCCTTTGCTTCCATTTTTTATTTTCAATTTTTTTGCTAAAAAGGTTAACTACGGAGGCAGGGAAATGCTGCAAACAGAGCAATTAAGAAAAACATTTACCAGAATTACGAGAAAACTAATTTAACTGTAGAAAAAATATGGCAAAATATGTTGGAAACATTCTAAACTATGTAGAAATATAGCAAAGTTGCTCATAGCCGTCTTAACCTTGCGCCATCTTTTACTATTATTCAATATCTCTTCGCCAAAAATTCATAAAACAGGGATGTTCCACTAGCATTAGCATGATTTAAAATGGAGTGACCCTCTCCATCAGCCACCACCATCACCTGCGGTATCTTTGCCAACTAGCTTACCACCACCATCACCAGCGATATCATTATCATCACCATCACTAACGATATTACCATACCATCACGATATCACTGCCACCACCATCACCACCATACCTGTGCCATTATCATCAGGGGATATCATTACCACCAAGCTCTACTAGCTACCACTACTTGCTCCTACCACTAGCGATATCATTACCACCATCATCACCACCAGCCCACTAACAATACAGTGACCGGTCAAGGAAGTCACTGATAATCCACCTCAATTTATGGCATGTTCTCTCCCAATAACTTGCAATAGTTATTGAACGATGAACATGGCAGCAGACCTAATCACACATGCAGGTTTAGGGGCGTAGGCAGAGTTACATGTGCTGCGTCTGCTCTAAGGCTCGTTGAGG
>WNGS01111181.1:31947855-31960771 GCA_020271785.1 Procambarus virginalis
AGATTACGACCACCGGATTACGTACCCCAGATTACGACCACCGGATTAGGTGCCCCCAAATTACGACCACCAGCTTCGGAAAGACCATCAAATGGAGTCTGGCCAACCAATGTCACAATAGAACGGAAACCCTCCCGACCTTTATCAAATCGCAATATGGGTCCGATGGAATCCCAGGGATTTTAATTGGTTGAGACAGCTGCCGCTATTGTTTATAATGGCCTCGCGGGTGTCCTCACTCGTTTCAAGGGGGGAGGAAGAGCAGAGGAGCAAGCTAGTGTAAATGAGGGTGTGAGGAAGCCTCCGGATGTGGTGATAAGGATGGTGAGGGAGTGAGCGAACCGTGGGAGTGGATGATGGGGATGGTGGAAGGAGTGATCCAGTGGGATTGGTTGAGGGATTGATCCAGTGGGATTGGTTGAGGGAGAAGATGCTTATGAGATCCTTCAACTCCAGAGATTCTAGTGCAATATTCTTACATATCAAATCATTTGTGCTTTTCAGCCCTAAGTATCGTTCGTACCCAACTTAATTCATCTTTCAAAACAGGAGAGATGTCAACAAAAAAGTATAAACTCTGAAAAAAAGCACAGGTAGACACAGGCATCTAAATCATCGAGACCTTCTCAAATCATTTAAAATTGACTCTCTTCAAGACGAGAAAAGTAGCACATTTATATCTATAAAATTCATTGTATGTTTGCCTAAGGTTGGAATTCAGATGCTTGCGTTAGCCTCATTTAATTTTGCAAGGTTACTGTGAGTGAATGTGGGGGTGCTATTGGTTGGTCTGGCGCGGCCCCTCATGTCCATCTTGAAGGGGGATCGACCCTATGTATCCCATTCACGAAATCGATAGAAATGAAATGTTAAGATGACAGATTCCCATTCTTAAGATGACAGATTCCCATTCTTAAGCTGACAGATTCCCATTCTGCGAGCAGCCATTTAGTTACAGTGATAGAGATAACGACGTGTAATGAAAATGGTCGCAGTGTTGGAGGAGACGGGTGACGGTGTGTGGGGGTGGGGAGAAATGGGGAGGGTGAAGGTTGGGGAAATGGGGAGGGTGTAGGTGGGGTGGAGATTGGAAAGGTGTTAGTGGAGGCAGATGGAGCGTGTATGGAGAGGTGAAGGGGAGGGTGTGTGAGGGAGATGGGGTAGAAATAGCCTAAGCTTCTCTATCCCTTTGAGATGAATTTCTTTCTTGTCTCAATAAACATACTTGAACTTGATAATTGGGGAATATATGACTGGTGGAAGATGGGGAGCGTATGTGTGTGGGGGAAGACCTGCACACACATGATCGACCCGGGCACCGCCGGATCACCCATTTAGCAATACATACATGGGACATACTATAAGTCTAGGTCCACAATATGCACAGCAAAATAACAACTTGCTAAAACGAAAATTATGTCTGGAAATGAAGTATAGACTCAGAGGAGTAGAGATGCCGGTATTCACAGAGAAAACTGGTTGAACACCCTCCAGCTTCGAACCTTCCACCAAATATAAATCTTTCCGGAACACCCCTAAAAAAAATATCTTATTTTCTCCACCAAATAAGAAATGTTTCCGAAACATGAGTGGAGGTTTATAATTGACAAATGGTCTAGTTCCTGTAGGAAGTGCCGGATTACCTGTGTTGTGATGGATAGCTGGGCCTGCAGGCCGGATATCCTGGAGTAGAAAGTAGATATTCTGGAGTAGAAAGACTCTCGAAGCTGACAGCAGATCAGGTACGAGGTAATGTATTTAACCTCGCCAAATCTAACCTAGCCTCATCCCGCAGTGCGTTCCAACCCTAAATAAAATGCTAAGAACAAATACGTTCACACACACACACATACCTCCTGCCAGTTTTTGGTATATCTGTTTGTCCACCAGATTGTGTTCAAGTGCTCGGCTTCTGCATGTGGCCGGAGTAATGAAATTTTCCTTATTTATTTTTTCATAATATTTCTTGGTGCATTTGAAGGCATGTGTGTGTGTGTGTGTGCAATCCTGAAGTGTACACTAGAGTGCAGCACAATACATGCAACTTAATGCGTATGTGTGAGGACCCCCCCCCCCCCGTGTGTGATCTGGCAGAGTGAGGGGGTTGTTTGGGGTGAGGTGGGTATTGAGGGGATGTGTGAAGAGGGGTGAGGAGGATGAAAGGGTTGTGGGAAACTAAGAGAGGGAGAGGAGAGCGTGGCGTGAGAGGGGCAAGGGGGTTGTGGCGAGGGGGAGAATGGAAGGGACAACAGGAAAGGAAAATGAGACGATATGAAGGGCTGGTGGGAGGAGGCAGGACAAACGTGTACTATACGCCATAGGATACCTGGTCAATCGGGCTTTGATTCATACGCCAGACTGCGAAGAGCGGCGTTTAACAGTCTGGTTGACCATTGCCACAATCCCGGTGGCCTGGCCAGAGACCGGGCTGAGGAGGGACGTTGATCCCCGGAACCATTACAAGGGAGACACAAGTTAGATAGATGTTCAGGCGGCTCTGGTGGTACCGGGAGTGTATTGTAGGTGTAGTATCCTTACGGAGATTCTGACAGTTCTAGTGAATAGGTGTAGTACTTAAGCGACTCTGGGGGGTGTATTTGTAGTACTCAGGCGGCTCTGGAGGTATAGTTGGGGTACTCAGGCAGCGAGTCGTGACCTCAGCTGACATTTACGTCGTGTTGCTGCTAGGGCTCCGACGGCTACACCTGCTACGGCTAATTTGCAGCACCTGTGAGCGCCCCCTCGACGCTATCACTCCAGGTATTTGTCGGACCTCGCGGTTTTTACTGTGTACCACTCAGCAGGTCGAGACGCAGGGCGCTGCTGCTGCTGCTGCTGCAGCTGCTGCAACTGCTGCTGCTGCTGTTGCTGCTGCTGCTGCTGCTGCAACTGCTGCTGCTGCTGCTGCTGCTGCTGCTGCTGCTGTTGCTGCTGCTGCTGCTGTTGCTGCTGCTGCAACTGCTGCTGTTGCTGTTGCTGCTGCTGCTGCTGCTGCTGTTGCTGCTGCTGCTGCTGCTGCTGCAGCTGCTGCTGTTGCTGTTGCTGCTGCTGCTGCTGCTGCTGCTGCTGCTGCTGCTGTTGCTGCTGCTGCTGCTGCTGCTGCTGCTGGGGACGCTGTAGAACTGACACTGTTCTGGAGGGGCTTTTGTGACTGTGACTCACCATGCTAATTAATAGCACAATTACCGGGGAACATAATAGGCGTGAGATCCCTGAATTGTTTCCAGCTATGGTTAAACAAATATATGGACCAGTTTGGCCAATAGGCCTTCAGTAGCTTCCTTTAAACTAATGTTCTCAGGCTGATGCTCGGAGGTCCTTAGGAAGAACCCGGCATTGTTGTAGGGAGATATATTATTATGACCTAACTCGCCGTCAATAAATAAATGTATTTAACAAAGGAAACAGTTGGAATGTGTTTCTCTGGAAATAGAAATGGATATAAATTGGAGAAGTAAATATTGGCTTACAAGTCGGGTAGTTGATGTATGGGAGAAATTACCATGACATAATATACATGGGATCATTGGAGTATTTTAGTGGAAGCGGATTTAATTTGACATGTATATGAAGGAGTTTTGATGGATATAACAATTAGCTGCTTCGTATGGACCAACCGATCTTCTGGAGCTTTCATTATTTGCATATTTCTGTTATTTATATCACTGGCTAGAAGCAAGTCCAGCACGTCTCCGGCCAAAGCTTTGAACAAATCCATGTTCCAATAAGTACACAATTAAATGGACTTTGCCATTAATATATCGAATATTTATCTTCCTGTTAGCGAAGCAGCTCACAAGAACGGGATTATCAACTTGTCCTCAGGCCACGCTCATTGTTATTATGTAATAATATTCATATATAGATGAGATTAAACCAATTTTAATACACAATAAGTTAACAATGATGAATGCGTCTTCGGGGTCACTCGCAGCTTTAACGAGCCTAGCCTGAGGACTGGTTGTGGGATTATATATCCATGAATCAAAATATTTGAAGCTCCCTTCATATTATTGTATGCTTTCGAAATACTTCGTTCATAACATGCACATGTGAAGCCACTCGCCCTTTACTCTTTACCGAAATATTGTGGTAAACTATATTTTGTCTGCAATTCACAGTAAGGTTAAGTTTGTGGGTATGAGTTTGTGCTCCATAAATTCGCTTACGATGTCTTCGATGAAGACGTCTGACTCATAATATCCACAATACAGGTAGAAACTTACTGAAGAAACCGAAAAACGGAGGTTCAGAGGTTTCTGTCACTTTGAAGCAGACTAACACGAATTCGCTGGGATAAGCCCCCTAGTCTGGAAATGTTGAACGTATACACTATATACTTCTGATAAAAATTGAGCCCCAGTTGAACAGACCGAATTTACGTGTGACAAGAAAGTGCATTATGAATCAATATCTCCTCAGCCTATTGAAGGCTTCCTTCTACGTGCGTATACACTTAAAGGTGACAACCGCTTCTAGTTGTATATTCTTTAGCCCAGGATTATGATTAGGATTAATGTATACTTGACAGTACGTCAGTGAGCAGTTGTATCACGGCTTCAATAACCTTCAAGAGGTTCATAATCTTTAAGGTCAACACCGGAGCAAACACATCCTTAGGCAACCATTCTCTCCAGATGCGAGGAGGGATAGAGTTGCAGAGGCCGCCTGCTGCTCTGTCAGAGCTAACTTGCAGTGGCCGAGATCCATCTTGACATAGCCTCTGCACCAAGTCGTAAGCGAGACTGCTTCTGTTGCCTGACACTTTCATATATGTCTTCTTGCTCGGTACGGAAAGCCGAGACGGGCCTGCTCGTGAGAGCTTATTAGTTCTCCTCAACACATGGTGTATGACGCGGCCAACACATAACTTGCATGTAAAAGACAGCTTTAAATGTACAGTGAGTGTAGCTTTTGGGTATAGGGTGTAGGTGGACCAATCATTTTGACGATGGAAGACTCTGGTGAGGCCACGAGACACCTTCTGGATTTGGTAGTGGGTGGGGCGTTCAACTTGATTTTGTCCATGGGGCTCTTTGTGGCTCGGTTTCAGATATGACGTGACCCTTCTATTATTGTTGCTCTTTAAAAGTACAGC
This sequence comes from Procambarus virginalis, assembly GCA_020271785.1. Classification (NCBI taxonomy): domain Eukaryota; kingdom Metazoa; phylum Arthropoda; class Malacostraca; order Decapoda; family Cambaridae; genus Procambarus; species Procambarus virginalis. The sequence continues at coordinate 31,952,954 of WNGS01111181.1, forward strand.
CCATTTATATTTTAATAGATCTTTACTTTATTTATTTATTTTTTAATATGGTATTAGCGTGTTTCATAGAGCAGACTCTGGAATGATTTAGTCACCGTTTCGTTTATTGCTTTAATTATTTGCTTCGTGTGTCATTAATTAAAGGATTTGAAAGTTTTCTTAGCGCTTCCATACCTAAACTTTCATTATGCAAACCCTCCTCCCCCCCTAATTCAGATTCTAAATTGATTTATCATATTAAGTAAAGCTATCAACGCTATCACTGCTATATAAAAGATATCAAATAAGAAGTCAACGCAGGTCTCCGGAACTCCCCTTGCACCTGGCGGCCTCAGCCGACACAAGAGGCTCGGGAGGGTAAAACAAATTTAAGAGGATCAGATTCGCTGTAGAGTACCGACACCAGTGTGAGATCCCAGGTTGCTGTGTCGTGTTGGCAAGACACTTTATAGCTTCGGTGGTGAGCGGGTCGGGATGTTTACAAAGGTCCCCACTGATGATATCTCCAGAACTAATGAACAGTTGTATCTCTGGTAGCTCCCTCCAGTATTATTAATGGTTGTATCACGCCGAGAAATGTGATGTAATCATTGTTGTTATTATTATTATTGTTGTTGGCATGGTTATTAGTTATTATCTTTGTTAATTGTGATTAGAAAATACTATTATGGTTACTAAGTATTTGTGCTATTAATTATTTTCAGTGTCGTTGAAATTTTATTATTTGCATTGGTAGAAGACGGTTGGTTCGTTCTCGACTCTTATCGGGGGATCCCGGATTGATTGGGGTACGTTTCCTTTCACCTAATGCCATTATTCAGCTTGTAGTAAATACATACCCGGAGTTAGGCAACTGTGTGGGGTTGCATTCGGCGGAGGGTCCAATCGATCTTCAGGCCTCGATACAAGCTTAGAGAAAATAAGCTTGTGCGTAGAAGCTCAAATCATAACATAGAACCAAAAGGCAATGTAAAAGATTTGGTGTGTACTCATGTCGGCAGACCTTACCTTCAAGAACACAATAAAGTAGCCGTCACAACTGCAAGAAAATGACAGGTTGGATAACAAGAAAACTTTCACACTAGAGATGCTATACCGATGATGATACTTTTCAAGACGCTTGTGCTCTCTTGAGTGGAAAACTGCTGCACAATGACAGCCCCTTTCAAGCTGGANTAGGGATTGATTAATGCATAATATAGTGAGATGAGAGCACAGTTAGGAACATAATGTCTGATTTTGGAGAGTATACCAACTGTTTTAGAGACTTTCTTCGTTATGTGTTGTATGCGGGTGCTGAAGTTGAGTCTCTTGTCTAGGAATAGGCCAAGAAACTTTGCATCTAAATACGTGACAAATGTGGTGGATAGTAAAAGGCATGAGCAGGGGATGAACATGTAAATAATGACATGATATGATATGTCGATACTTTGTGGACATGATATAAGGCTCGCGGGACTTCTCGACCTTACTTGAGCAACAGAGGTCGTGAGAGAAGGTCGCGCTTTGCTGAGCTTCTAGCAGAGGAGGAAAACCCCTAGTTGTGTGCTCCTCAAGAGTGAGGAATCAAGCAGGCGTTTATGTGTGAAGCCTGAGGACGATTTAAAGTGGCTCAAGTCAGGACTAGAAGAAGCCTTGTGAGACAGCACTATGTGGGCGCCATTGTGAGGACCAGAACCTGAGCACCCTTGAGACACAAATTCTGTGGTAAGCTAATATAACAGTCGTTGCCTGTGTGCCCGCGATCATGGCAGGTGTTATATTATATCTAGTTATATAATATATATATATATATATATATAATATATAATATATATATATATATATATATCTATATATATATATATATATTATATATATATATATGGCGAACAAGTTTGAATGGTCCCCAGGACTATATGCGAATGAAACTCATATATATATATAATATAATATATATAATATATATATCATATTATAATATAGATATATATATATATATATTATTATATTAAGGCAGTAAGCTGAAATAAGAGAGTAGAGATAGTAAATAGGTAGCTCTTGAAATAGCATTTCTCTATCTTGGAGGGAGGAGTGATAGGTCCTCCCTTGCCGAAGGTCAGTGGGTGAATGAGGGGGGGGGAGCCCTTGGCTGGAGGCGGGAGCCATCAGCATGTCCCAGGTGGACTCGCCCAAGATAGGGGAAGGCCGTCGCGGCGACGTGTTAGAGTTTAAAGTCGGATAGAGGCGTTTTATTTTCTGCGAATACATTGATTATGTTTTAGTAGGGAAACATTTTATTGGCAAGGCAATGAAATTGCTGGTTTGTTTGGGGAGGAGTTGATGGAAGAACCTCGAGGCCAGGGAAGAAGTTAATGGAGGAAACTTCGAGGCTGGAGAAGTGTATGCTGAAATCTATGGAAGAGCAGAACTCAATAGTGAGGAGTTGACCTCAAGCAGTTATTATTATTAACATCTGAAAAGGAGCAGTGAAGAGGAGGTCCACGAGTCTCCTAGGAATCAGTGGTGAAGCATCATTGGTGTTTGAAGAGGACTTCATTGTGCAACAGTTTTGGGAGAACTGCAGAAACATTTGTTAAATATCTAGTCGCAGAACAGAAGTTTATTGTAGATACACAGGAATGTATGAGGGGAAGTGCCTGAATGTTTATTGTCATGTAAGACGCAGTGTAAGGTGAGAGATTGATGTATTCTCATGTTGGGGAATATTTATGTAGATGTTTCTGGTGTTTCAGCCTCAAGCTGAGTTTTATGTACTTTTAGGGCTGATTGTACAATATTATTGTGACAGGATTTCACCCCCATTTAATGAGGAATAGTAAGTGGTAAGCCAAGAGTTGGGCAGCCACTTGATATGGACGGTTATCTTGAGGTTATCTTGAGATGATTTCGGGGCTTTAGTGTCCCCGCGGCCCGATCCTCGACCAGGCCTCCACCACCAGGAAGCAGCTCGTGACAGCTGACTAACACCCAGGTACCTATTTTACTGCTAGGTAACAGGGGCATAGGGTGAAAGAAACTCTGCCCATTGTTTCTCGCCGGCGCCTGGGAACAAACCTAGGACCACAGGATCACAAGTCCAGCGTGCTCTCCGCTCGGCCGACCGGCTCCTTGATGGGGTTCACGGTTGATGAAGCCAGGGAATGATATTGGATTGCTGCCAGGTTGTAACAACTTAGAGTGTTGTATGATACTATTTTGATGTTTTCATGTCAAGTATTGTATTTGTTTTTTCGTTTATTAAATGTGTATTGTTAGCTGGCTTTTGCTCTTGTCCTGGTGAGGCTTCCCAGAAAGCAGGAGTTAGAGAGAAAGAGAAAGGATCATAGCTACAGACAGAGTGACAGAGAGTACCAATTTGTAAAAGGGGAATTTAAGAGATCATGTCAAACAAGGAGAGAGTGGGGAGTCTCGGCGGCTCAAGTAGGATGTGTACACAAGACGGCGAGACCAGTGTCGGAGCTGCACCCCTAAACGTGTGATGCTGAACCCCTCGCCAAGATCAAGAGGCGAACAGGGTGATCTGAGTAAACTTCAAGCACTCCAGTGTTAATTGTTGGTCGACCGACGGTAGCGGGAGTGTGGCTGCCGAAGTTGGTTGTCAGTTCCGGCAGAGAGTGGTTGGGGGATGTTGTCCGCCTGTATGCAAGTAACAGTCTGGTGCAACAATCATAGCTCTCTTTGGAGATTTAAGTTCCAAAAGCCCCAACCCCTCAGGCCAGGACAGTATGCATATCTGTGCATTAATGTGTGTGTAATTTTGCATGTGTTCGTGTATCTGTGTGTTTGTACCTATACAATGTGTGTGTGTGTGTGTGTGTGTTTCTATGTATTAGTGCGTGCGTATCTTTACTTTTACCATCATGTTTCTGTGTATATGTTTGTATATCTGTTTTAGTGCCTATGTATATGAGGGTTTGATTATATGTGACTTTATGTATCTGTGATCTGTGTACTCAAATAATTGTATTCAGCGTGTTGTGTTTACAGAGGCGAGCAAAGGCGGCCTCTGGTTCTGCCGTTTCTCCTTCTCACCATTGCTTCTATTTCTATCCAGTCAGTTCCCCTTAATATACTGTACTTCGGTATCAAACCCCCTCTGATTCCCCTATCCTCCAACGTGGTGAGGTTAAGTTCGTTCGGCTTTGACCCAACCACTTGGGCTGAACGGTAGAGCGACGGTCTCGCTTCATGCAGGTCGGCGTTCAATCCGCGACCGTCCACGTGGTTGGGCACCATTTCTTTCCCCCCGTCCTATCCCGAATCCATATCCTGACCTTTCCCAGTGTTATATAGTCGTAATGGCTTGGTGCTTTCCCCTGATTATTCCCTCCCTCGTTCAGTCTTGTCTTGTTGGTGCGTTTTCTCTGTTCTGAGAAAGTTAAGTTACGTATCTCTGTGCTTTCTATATTTGTTATGGTTTTTTAAAAAAAAAATAAAAAATTTGGAATTGTGTATTTGTGTTTATTTATCGTGCGTTATGTGCCTGTGTGTCTGTGTACTTGACTATACACACTCTGATGATGCCTACAGGGCGAATTTCAATTCCTGGTCCCCGCTTTTCAATCACTTGTCACCTTCTGCAATGGCTCCCAACTCTCTTACTTTTCATCATATCCTCTTTTACAACTCTATATGGAACTGGCCTCAAGTGCCTTCTCTTTCAGGTCATTCCACCTGCTAATTATTTGAACGATCGGAAATGGATTCGTTTGCTAAATGGCTGAACAAAAACGTGTCCAAGCACATAGTTTTGAACATACTCTGCAAATGTAACTAACCTGTCACAGATATAACAATTTATCTGCACCTCACTATTCAATTATCTTATTCATACATTAGCAGGAAGTATATTATTATTTACAAATTGGTCAACACTTAAATCCATTGCCTCATATTAAAAAAAAATCACAGGCATTGTGATTCACGATGCTGGCTCAGTCCGTCACCACGCAACCCGTCCTCGCAAATTCGTATAGTCAATATTGACTTATTAAATACGTGCACAGGTGATATACTAAACATAATAGTTTACCTTGAAAAGCTTCATAGAAAACATCGACCTTACCTAACCTTGTTAGTATGTTAAGATAAGCAGCTTATTGCTTCGTAATTACAATTATTACTTAACCTATACCTATAATAGGTTAAGTAACAATTGTAATTACGAAGCTATAAGATGCTTATCTTAACATACTAACAAGGTTAGGTAAGGTCGGTGTTTTCTATGAAGCTTTTCAAGGTAAACTATTATGTTTAGTATGTCACCTATGCACATATTTAATAAGTCAATATTAACTATACGAATTTGCGAGGACGGGTTGCACCACCACACACTATACCAGCCTCTAGGTTCTGCATTTACTTACTGTGCATGATTAACCCTTTTGTTGAGTTTTACACTAACAGAACTGACGGCACTACATTTACCTTCCTGTACACTAAAAAAAAAGCAGAGCAGGAACCTCATAACAACATCGAAAAAAATTCGCTCAGAGCACACGAGAAAGGGGCTTGAAAACCTTTTCTTTGGATGCACAACTATGCATAATTACTCGGGCAAAGCAGGTAAATTTCCATGCTTCAAACGTGAAATGAAATAGTCTCAGTTACTTCCCATTTTTGCTAGAAAAAAAAATATATTGCTCCAAAGATTTAGGTCTGATACGAGACACGTGAAAGACACTCGAAGGTCCAAAAAGCACCAGTTTTTGACATTAGATAATATGTGGAGTACAAAACGTCCAACAGACTGTGTGACAGAGTGATATCAGAATCAGGTAGAGCTTCCGTTACTTGTGGCAGGTGACTGAATGCGACGAATCTCTCATTCAGATGCACACAATGTGTAAAAACACTATGAGCAGTAACCAGGTCATACTTTCCAATATTATATTACTGAATGGGAGCCATTAGACCGTATAGACATGCCGGTATGAGATATTTTGAACGCTTTAATTGTATTATAAGTTCTTTAGTCCTTAAAGATATTTAATATAAAGATATTAAAGATATGAATGTTGATAGATACATTCTCAACCAACTTCATACACCCGCTTCATTGCAGATTTAATTAAGTCTGATAATAACAAAATTGTTACAACGAAGAGAAAATGGCAGAAACAGAAACTTTGACAGAGACAGAGAGAGAGACAAAGACAGAGAAAGAGAGAGACAGAGGCAGATAGACATAGATGTATATCTCTGCCTATCAATATTGGGAGATAGAGGGAGGAAAGCCGCAGGCTTGGCCTACAAAGTTGAAATGCGGGTTAAAATATTTGGTGTGGTTTTAAAACATCGGTTGAATGGACTGACAGAGATTGATTAATCCATCAGCCTGACTGACGAAATACACCGTCCCGAATGGTGGGTCTGCACTCGCAAGGGAAAAAGATGGATGTTTTGATGTGTTGACATTTTGAGATTTTGTAAGTTTCATACCCTGACATTTTTTTTTTCAAGTTTAATACGTTGTTATATTTTGAAAATTTCAAACTATAATATTTTGATATTAATTTAGGTATGTATTCAATGAAATAATTGTATACAGATTTTTTGTATCTTAAACACTTAAACAACTAAGCCAGAACGAAGGTTCAAGTTTGGCATAGTGTGCACGGGAACCGATTCAACAAGATGGTGTCTGTGGAGATTAGAGGCAGGGAAGATTACTTTAGGACAACACTATTTATTCTATAGGATGATTGGAATCCCAAACATGACAGAAGATCAAGCTGTAGGATGTTTGGAATCCCAAACATGACAGGAGATCAAGTTATAGGATGTTTGGAATCCCAAACATAACAGAAGATGCTATAGGATGTTTGGAATCCCAAACATAACAGAAGATCAAGCTATAGGATGATTGGAATCCCAAACATGACAGAAGATCAAGCTATAGGATGTTTGGAATCCCAAACATGACAGAAGATCAAGCTATAGGATGTTTGGAATCCCAAACATGAGAGAAGATCAAGCTATAGGATGTTTGGAATCCCAAACATAACAGAAGATCAAGCTATAGGATGTTTGGAATCCCAAACGTAACAGAAGATCAAGTTATAGGATGAATGGAATCCCAAACATGACAGAAGAAAGTATTGATCATGTCAGCAAATTAAACACTTCATCCATGTGCCTTTAAGTCAGTTACTAAGAGTACGGCCCAGAGGAGCAACAACCTGAACAAACACCAGTAACATTGGAAGCGAGACAAACAGTGTGAATCAGAGTCCTTATGAAGAACGTTAATGTGTTGAAAAGCAAGGTTTACATCAAGACGCCAAAAAGAAATTAGTAAAATGTTTAGGTTCAGACTCAGAGGGAAGACAATTCCTATGATTTGTAGCGTGGAAGCCGGTGTTTACAATTACAAAATTATTGATTTTTTTTCAAATTTAAGTGACTGTGACGGCGAGAGAATGACAAATAAGTAAGATAAATATCTGTATCATGAAATTGAGGGTCACAGATATATAGGGCCAACAGGAACATATATAGGGCCAACAGGAACAAGGGAAGCGATAACACTTTTCTTAATAACAAGAGGAAAATGGTTAAGAAGAGAACTGAATTTACATATCACTGAACATAGCCAGACACGGAGCTGTGAATATATATGTCGAGGGAAGGAATTAGATTCCAATTCAACCTTGAAATCGGAATAGGAAATAATGAAATGAAAAAAAAATCCAAACGCTTTCGTGTTTCAACATAATATGAAAGGAATTCAGAGACAGAGGAGACCTGGGCTTGGGATTAAATACCCACTACACTTGAGTAGATAAAGATCCATAGACATAGGGGAGACATTGA
>WNGS01111181.1:31963736-32002193 GCA_020271785.1 Procambarus virginalis
GCGTTTCTCTATTATATTTGTTATACCATCCACAACCGTATGCATTAGTTAATGTTCACAACAACTGTGAAATTGTATTCTTGTGGAAAATGATTTTAGTTTCATTGGTTGTTTTGAGTTGTGACAGAAAGATTACAGAGCATAAAATGGGTTTAGGAACCGTGTTTAAATGTTGCCATCTACTTATATACAGTACACATATATGCAGTATGGGATACAGTGTTCACTTGGCTAACATTGATGGGTTGTCGGTGGAGAGGTTAGTCACATGTATGCTCCTTCTTTAGGAGACAAACCTGGCAAACTACATCAGTGATATACTTTGTATTTAGTCAAATCTACAACCACAGACGGTACAAACTACCAGATCAGCTACTGACAACCGAGCCTCAGACGTATCACGTTGGAGTCCACCCATTTTACTGCGTGATCAATACACATGTCGGTCTAAGTACCTGGAAAATACGTAGTCTCGTGACTACGGTTTGGTTGGGAATTTAGGTGGAAATATTTACCTTTTCCCTTGTTGTTCCTACCACATCTTATCTCCCCTCCCTTCCAGTCCTCCTTTCCTTTTCGTCCCCTTTCCCTCCGTGCAATACACCATTAAAGTCTCTATAAAAAATGTAATGCATTAAACAAAAATATATAATATATGATACATTATTTATTTATATAACTTAGCACAAAAAATGCCCATGGAAAACCACATCTTGATATATGTCATCTGCCACCAAAAATATAAACTGGTCATGTAAAAATATTGTACACGCCCAGGCATTGTATATTCACCATGCACCTTAAACGTCATAGTAGGGTGCAGAAGCTGCAGCCACTCATCGTTGCAATTACAAAAATGATACAGAACAACGATAAAGAATGCAATCTGTCCAAGTGACTGCTCAGTGATTAAAGATAGAGAAATACGTTATCTTTGATAAATTTGCGGATATTTGAGGAAACATTTGAGGATATATCCATGATGGAGATCAGTAATCCACAGGTCGAGGCGTGAGAGTAATAGATTAAATATAAATGTCATTGAGAGGGAAGTAATGGTCATGTGGATCATGGACTAAACCCTTACTCGGTGACACTAATAGCGGGGAAATTTGCTAGACAACTCAAGATCAACGTTAAGTAGAGGGCACGTCGAGGGCACAACTCTTGCACAGCAGGAATAGGTATCTTTTAAAGCCGTACATACTATAGCAACATGGTGGAAAGAGGAAGGAAAGAAGGAAGTAACTATAATGGGAAAGTGCCAAGCCATTACGACTATATAACACTTGGAAGGGGTCAGGATAAGGATTTGGGTTGGGACGGGGGGGAAAGGAATGGTGCCCAACCACTTGGACGGTCGGGGATTGAACGCCGACCTGCATGAAGCGAGACCGTCGCTCTACCGTCCAGTTCAAGTGGTTGAATAGAGGAGAAGATGAACTGGGAACATTGCATTTGGTGTTTATTCAGAACGAGTTATATAGTGATGGGATAAGATATTAGGAGCCATTTGGAGACATTGACTTTTTAGGAGCCATTTGGAGACATTGACTTTTGTGTTAAAGTGTTCGGTACGATGATTGGGTGGAAGGAGAAGAGCAAAATAATTAATAGTACTGAGGGAGATGAGACTACAGGAAGGTGAGAAAATTCCTTCAGGATGTCCAGCTTGAGGGAATAACGGCAAATGAAATGGAGTACATGGTCCATAAATGTCACAGAACGGTACATTTCTTCCAGAAAAGAAATATCAGAAAAGAACAAGATAAACCCATGACTGAACAAGCAGGGCCAAGGCGCTAGTGCAGAAAAGAACTGGAGCTCGCTCCCAGTAGATAAGGGGCTCCCAACTAAGAAAGCATAGGTTGGAGGTTCCAAAACGAATCTTTATTCAGATTTTGAATGCCGAAGGTATTAGAAAATCGAGAAATAATCCAGAAAGCTTAATTACCAAAAGTGTGTAACTGAATGAGGGGCATTTGTGCGCACACACACACACACACACACACACACACACACACACACACACACACACACACACACACACACACACACACACACACACACACACACACACACACACATAAAAATAATAATAAAAGAATAACGTCTGCGGCATATGCGAGGCTGGTTAACATCAGAACAGCGTTCAGGAACCTGTGTAAGGAATCATTCAGAATCTTGTACACCACATATGTAAGACCAATCCTGGAGTACGCGGCCCCAGCATGGAACCCGTACCTTGTCAAGCACAAGACGAAGCTGGAAAAAGTCCAAAGGTATGCCACTAGACTAGTCCCAGAACTAAGAGGCATGAGTTACGAGGAAAGGCTGCGGGAAATGCACCTTACGACACTGGAAGACAGAAGAGTAAGGGGAGACATGATCACAACCTACAAAATCCTCAGAGGAATCGACCGGGTAAACAAGGATAAACTATTCAACACTGGTGGGACGCGAACAAGGGGACACAGGTGGAAACTGAGTACCCACATGAGCCACAGAGACGTTAGAAGGAACTTTTTCAGTGTCAGAGTAGTTAACGGATGGTATGCATTAGGCAGTGATGTGGTGGAGGCTGACTCCATACACAGTTTCAAATGTAGATATGATAGAGCCCAGTAGGCTCAGGAATCTTGTACACCAGTTGATTGACAGTTGAGAGGCGGGACCAAAGAGCCAAAGCTCAACCCCCGCAAGCACAAATAGGTGAGTACACACACACACACACACACACACACACACACACACACACACACACACACACACACATACACACACACATACACACACCGCGTGTGTGTGACACGCGTGAGTGTGACTGTGTGTGACACACACGGTCGACAGTCACGGTTGGTCGAGTGGTTAAGGAACCGGGTTCGCCATGTGCATAGTACTTCTGGCTGTCTGGGTTCGAATCCTTCTGGGGTGTGGAGTTTCCAGTTGCATATTGGGGCGCCTAGTGGCTGAGTGAACAGCGCTCTGGATGCGTAAATCTAAGATCCTGGGATCGATCCCGGGCCATGGCGGACACAAATGGGTCAAAGTTTCTTTCACCTTCATGACCCTGTTACCTAGCAATAAATAGGTACCTGGGAGTTAGACAGCTGCAACGGGTTCCTTCCTGGGGATGTATGTGTGTGTGGGGGGGGGGGAATATTAGTTAGTAACAGTTGATTGACAGTTGAGAGGCGGGCCGAAAGAGCAGAGCTCAACCCCCGCAAGCACAACTAGATGAATATAACTAGGTGAATACCCAGCTGGTCTGTGAGATCGTCTGGTCATCCTCAGGTCATGGTGAAGCAATACTCGCAACACCCTGCATATTGTATAATAACTTGGCGCTTTCCCCCTGATAGTACCCTTCGCTTCCCTTCCCTTCCCTTCCCTTCCCTTCCCTTCCCTTCCCTTCCCTTCCCTTCCTTCATGGTTTACCCCCACCAACTTCCCCGCCAAACTTCACCATCAACCGTTCTCGTTATCCTCTTCGCCAATCCTTCAGAATTCCCAACCCATCTCTCCCAAGAACATTACCCCATCAACTTCCCCCTCCCTGGTCCCGACTTCCCCTTCCCTTCCCATCCCCCCATTCAGGGTGGGAGAAAGAAACTGGGTATCGGCCCATCGGCTGGGCTGGACCCCTCAACCCAAGCTGACTGCACATCTCCAAGTGTAAAGTTTCACTCTCTGGCTTTTGTGTGTGTATATATTATTAGGGGAATGTTAAGCAGAGGGGCTTGCCTGACCAGTGTATCATGTGTCACGCTGTTGTTGTTGTTGTCATGCAGATGTTGGGTGTTGTTCCTGCCGCCATGCAGGTGTTGGGTGTTGTTCCTGCCGCCATGCAGATGCTGGGTGTTGTTCCTGCCGCCATGCAGGTGTTGGGTGTTGTTCCTGCCGCCATGCAGGTGTTGGGTGTTGTTCCTGCCGCCATGCAGGTGTTGGGTGTTGTTCCTGCCGCCATGCAGATGTTGGGGTGTTGTTCCTGCCGCCATGCAGGTGTTGGGTGTTGTTCCTGCCGCCATGCAGATGCTGGGTGTTGTTCCTGCCGCCATGCAGATGCTGGGTGTTGTTCCTGCCGCCATGCAGATGTTGGGTGTTGTTCCTGCCGCCATGCAGATGTTGGGTGTTGTTCCTGCCGCCATGCACATGCTGGGTGTTGTTCCTGCCGCCATGCACATGCTGGGTGTTGTTCCTGCCGCCATGCACATTCTGGGTGTTGTTCCTACCGCCATGCAGGTGTTGGGTGTTGTTCCTGCCGCCATGCAGGTGTTGGGTGTTGTTCCTGCCGCCATGCAGGTGTTGGGTGTTGTTCCTGCCGCCATGCAGGTGTTGGGTGTTGTTCCTGCAGCCATGCAGGTGTTGGGTGTTGTTCCTGCCGCCATGCAGTGTTGGGTGTTGTTCCTGCCGCCATGCAGATGCTGGGGTGTTGTTCCTGCCGCCATGCAGATGCTGGGGTGTTGTTCCTGCCGCCATACACATGCTGGGTGTTGTTCCTGCCGCCATACACATGCTGGGTGTTGTTCCTGCCGCCATGCACATGCTGGGTGTTGTTCCCGCTGGCAGGCAAATGTTTGGTGCCGTTCCTGCCGCCATACACATGCTGGGTGTTGTTCCTGCCGCCATGCACATGCTGGGTGTTGTTCCCGCTGGCAGGCAAATGTTTGGTGCCGTTCCTGCCGCCATGCAGACGTTGCGTGTTACTTCTGTTGCCATGCAGAGCCATTATCATACATCAATTGAGTGGTGTTTTTTATTTCGTGCAGATTCTGTTGCTGTCAAGTTGAGCCTTGGTGCGATGGAAGGCCTTTCCACACTGCTGGAATGAGATAAATTGTGTATAATGGAAAGGGCTGATTTTCCTAATTACTTTAGGATGAAAATTGACTCGAATACATAAAACACATGCAAATCTTTCCCATTTGACTTATGTTAAACCCCACTCCGCCAATTGTGTAATGAGGAGCGGGACACATACAAGCATAGTTAACTCTATATACTTCAATCGTACACGCCCTTCACTTCTCCCCCACTCACTGTTTGTTCACTCATGTCCCGTGCTCCGTCCACTCCTCTCTAATACAAAAAACTGCTATCCCACGGGCCCAGGTGGTGATCAGGGCGAGTCATTCGTCACTCCCAGAGCATTGTGGTCTGCCCCATCAGCTTTGTTTTGGCTTTATTTTACTGAATTTTTTTGAAAGGAAGCCAATGTATGATGGGTTATTGATATACCAAGAGATTTATCACTCGGGTGTGGAGCAGAGAGAGAGAGAGACAGAGAGAGAGAGAGAGAGAGAGAGAGAGAGAGAGAGAGAGAGAGAGAGAGAGAGAGAGAGAGAGAGAGAGAGAGAGAGAAGGACAGAGAAAGCCAGACAGCCAGATAGACAGACAGACACAGTAAGATACTGTGACACGTCAGAGCCATACAAAACAACCCCAAACAGCCGGCCGTCGCCACCCTCGTTGGATTTCCATTCTATCCCTCCGTACATCACGGCAAATCTTTGTCCCATTGGAATCCCTTGTGTTAATTAGACCATTTGAATACGGTACATGAGCGTAGTAATGGTCGAATTGGACGTTCATATCTGAGGATGGAGGGCGGACGCTGAATGGTATTTGGAAAGAGCCCATAGGACACTTCTACAACCACCAACCATTCCCAATATTGTAAAGCCAGTTGGGCTCAGTAGGGGAGTTGGAACGGGATGTGTAATGGATATTTTTGTAGTCGAATATCCGAGGTTTTTGGGGGTGGGTATAACAGAAATCGGTTACTATACTTGCTCGACAACGATGATTGGTGAGGGTGATGTGGAAATGATGAGGGTGGGCTGCTCCGTCCATGGTAGTGGTAGGGTGATGATTGGACTGTGGGTGTGTTCCGTGCAAGGCAGTGGAAGAGGCGAGGTGTGTTCCGTGCAAGGCAGTGGAAGAGGCGAGGTGTGTTCCGTGCAAGGCAGTAGAAGAGGCGAGGTGTGTTCCGTGCAAGGCAGTGGAAGAGGCGAGGTGTGTTCCGTGCAAGGCAGTGGAAGGGACGAAGTGTGTTCCGTGCAAGGCAGTGGAAGAGGCGAGGTGTGTTCCGTGGAAGGCAGTGGAAGGGGCGAGGTGTGTTCCGTGCAAGGCAGAGGAAGAGACGAGGTGTGTTCCGTGCAAGGCAGAGGAAGGGACGAGGTGTGTTCCGTACAAGGCAGAGGAAGAGACGAGGTGTGTTCCGTGCAAGGCAGTGGAAGGGGAGGGAGAGTTTCAGTTCATTTCTACCATAAACGTGGCCATGCACTTGTAGTATGCTAACTAGCACATAGTCGTTTTAGTTTGTCTCCTGTGGACGGGTCCAAGGTAGTGGTGGGGAGAGGTGTTCCGTTTATGAAAGTGGAAATGGAAGGATAATCTTCTTTTGTCATGGTAGCTGCAGTGGGAAGTTGCAGTGGTGGAGGACTACAGTAAGTGGTTGAGGAAAATATGTACATGAAGATGAATAAGAGTGTTGAGAGGAATGTGTAATGTTGAGGGCGTTTTCTGTCTATATCTCCCTCTTGCCCTCTGTAGCTTGAGAGGAAAGATTGTTTGTTGGTTTAGTGCGTCTTAGTCCCTCACTTTCTCCATCTGCGGCTTGAGAGGAAGGTTTGTTTGTTGGTTGGTTCCTCCCTCTTTCCTAGTCACCCCTAAACATACTGTCTCCTGTACTCTCCTCTGTCGTCTGCTCCAGTACCGCTCTCCACATCAATCATTAGAGTCTGGAACGTGTAATGTTTGGTTGCTGTCTATCGTTTGGTTACGTTAGATTAGACGTTTTTAAAAGTAACGATGACGTAAGAGAGGTATATAATTTTATCACGTTGTTTGTGTTTTAGATTCAGCTACTCGGAACAAAAGTTCCAAGTAGCACGGGCTATGGTGAGCCGTAGTGGACTTGATTAATTTTTTTTGCCCATCTTTTAGACCCTCCTATCTGCACTCACCTTATTTGTGTCTGGTTTCCGCCTGTGGTTGTTAAGAACACCTTCTTTCTACAGTTAGTATCTTATACGTTGTTATCATGACTCCCCCTGTGCCTGCTTGCCTCCAGTATGATAAAGTTAGTTATTTCAGCCGTTCGTTGCAGTTGAGTATGCATGTATATTTGTACTCACCTATTTGTGCTTGCGGGGTTGAGATTTGGCTCTTTGTCCCGCCTCTCAACTGTCATCACTGGTGTACAGATTCCTCCAGTGTACCAGATACCGCCAGTGTTGAATAGTTTATCCTTGTCTACCCTGTCAATTCCCCTGAGGATTTTGTAGGTAGTGATCATGTCTCTCCTCACTTTCTGTCTTCTGTGTGTGTGTGTATGTGTGTGTGTACTCACCTAGTTGTGTTTGCGGGGGTTGAGCTCTGCTCTTGGTCCCGCCTCTCAACCGTCAATCAACAGGTGAGCTCTGTGTGTGTGTGTGTGTGTGTGTGTGTGTGTACTCACCTAGTTGTACTCACCTAGTTGTGCTTGCGGGGTTGAGCTCTGGCTTTGTCCCGCCTCTCAACCGTCAATCAACAGGTGTACAGTTTCCTGAGCCTAATGGGCTCTATCATATCTACATTTGAAATGTGTATGGAGTCAGCTCCACCACATCGCTTCCTAATGCATTCCATTTGTCAACCACTCTGACACTAAAAAGTTCTTTCTAATATCTCTGGGGCTCATTTGGGCACTCAGCTTCCACCTGNATATATATATGTCGTACCAGTAGCCAGAACGCATAGCCTACTATGCAAGGCCCGATTTGCCTAGTAGGCCAAGTTTTCATGAATTAATTGTTTTTCGACTACCTAACCTACCTAACCTAACTTTTTCGGCTACCTAACCTAACCTAACCTATAAAGATAGGTTAGGTTAGGTTAGGTAGGGTTGGTTAGGTTCGGTCATATATCTACGTTAATTATAACTCCAATAAAAATAAATTGACCTCATATATAATGAAATGGGTAGCTTTATCATTTCATCAGAAAAATAATAGAGAAAATATATTAATTCAGGAAAACTTGGCTTATTAGGCAAATCTGGCCTTGCATAGTATGCCAAAAAGTGAGTTCTGGCTACTAGGTACGACATATATATATATATATATAATATATATATATATATATATATATATATATATATATATATATATATATATATATATATATATATATATATATATATATACATATATATATATATATATATATATGTCGTACCTAGTAGCCAGAACGCACTTCTCAGCCTACTATGCAAGGCCCGATTTGCCTAATAAGCCAAGTTTTCATGAATTAATTGTTTTTCGACTACCTAAACTACCTAACCTACCTAACCTAACTTTTTCAGCTACCTAACCTAACTTAACCTATAAAGATAGGTTAGGTTAGGTTAGGTAGGGTTGGTTAGGTTCGGTCATATATCTACGTTAATTTAACTCCAACAAAAAAAAATTGACCTCATACATAATGAAATGGGTAGCTTTATCATTTCATAAGAAAAAAATTAGAGAAAATATATTAATTCGGGAAAACTTGGCTAATTAGGCAAATCGGGCCTTGCATAGTAGGCCAAAAAGTGAGTTCTGGCTACTAGGTACGACATACATATATATATATATATATATATATATATATATATATATATATATATATATATATATATATATATATATATATATATATTGTACCTAGTAAGTACCTGGTGAAAAGGGGCTGTGACGATCCTTGTCTGAAACCCGTAGGTGCGGGACCGGGACGTCCACCTCCCGAGGGCCGTGCTGCCCAGGCTCTGCTTCAGGAGGCTGGGGTCGTTCATACCCTTGGTGGGGTGGTTCTTCTCCGGCCCCAACCACGGCGGTCTCCGGGTTGGAGGTCCCTGAGCCCTTCTTCACCACCTTCGAGGTCAACCCCGGAACTCACAGTTCCTGCGACGGCGCTGGAACCAATCGTATTGGCGTATGCCTTTCTATTGGAGACTTTCAGCGTCGTGGAGAGGGGGGACCTGCTGCCTGGGTAACAGCTTCTCCCCCGAATCAACCTACCCTGGCTTTGTGCCCTGGTGAGGCCACTCCAGACCGACAACCAGAGCGCAACTCCATAGTCTCCTGAGACTGATGGATGCCTACTACTACTACTAGTAGCCAGAAAGCAGTACTCGGCCTACTTTGCAAGACCCAATTTGCCTAATAAGCCAAGTTTTATTGAATTTATATATTTTTCGATCTTTTTTTCTGATGAAATGATAAACCTATTCATTTCATTATGTATGAGTTAAGTTCTTTTAATTTGAGTTAAAACTAATGTAGATATATGATCGAACCTAACCAACTCTACCTAACCTAACCTAACGTATCTTAACCTAACCTAAACTAACATAACTAAGTCAGTAATTTATGTCAGTAAGAATGTCACAAACTGATTTCACTGCTCTAATGATTACCTCACTGGATGCAATAATTTCGCACTTGGAGGGGTTAAGAACGAAACTCATGGTTTCCCCCCGTGTGTTCACCAGCTGCAGGTCTTCCAGCAGGGAGTCTTGTGTGCCTGCCAGAGTGCCGGCATCCAGGAACCAGATGTTGAGCTCACTGGACAGTCTGGTTGTAATTTCTCAAACCGCTATGCAAAAGAGGAAGGGTGCAAGTGGGTCTTCCTGTTGAATTCTCTCTGCTGAGGTGACTTCGTGTTTGCCAAACAGAAGAGTTGAGTCTTTGCTGTAGCCTGCTGACACAAACGGGAGAAAGCTTGGGCAATGTTCCTGGACTGCGGTGAGGACTGCTTCCCT
The DNA here is from genome assembly GCA_020271785.1 of Procambarus virginalis. Taxonomy (NCBI): domain Eukaryota; kingdom Metazoa; phylum Arthropoda; class Malacostraca; order Decapoda; family Cambaridae; genus Procambarus; species Procambarus virginalis. Next base: position 31,973,521 of record WNGS01111181.1, read on the forward strand.
TTTGACCGAGTTGAAAGCGTTTTTTAAATCTAATTTTACTACTGTCTGGTCTTCAGTAAGAGAGCTAATGTAGGCTCGTGCAGCATGGGCCGCTGCTTCACAGCCTTGGGGGACTCCAAACCCCAGCTGGTTTGGTTGCAACATGGTGGCTGCTTCCATTCGGATACTTCTGACAGCAACCTTTGCAACTAAACGGCGAAGGGTATTACCAACGGCAATGGGTCTGATCCCTCCCCTCTTCTTTTTCAGGGCACATAGGGATGTTCCAAAGAAGAATGGTTTGATTTCATCAGCGATTAACATTTCATCAGAGTTGTTGACAAACGTTGTGATTTCTGTCGGGAGCGCTTCTGCAGCTGGGCCAAGAACAGGGTTCACCATTTCCATCACATGTTGAGGTCTTACCCCAGTGAAGCCTCCTGAGGAGCCCGGGGGAAATGAAATGATAGCTTTATAAACCTCTGACTCCCGGAGGACGAGAGGTTCCTGGTTAGGGGGGACCCTGACGTGTTGGGGAGGTCCCCCGACGGCCATGAGGGGTGTTTTTCTCTCAGTGCTAGGGCTGTGGTTTCATCCCTGAGCAAAATTTTGTCCTCGCTTGTGATCAATCTGAGTGCCCCGACTGTATTGTTCTCTTCAATTATATATATAGTAGTAGGCATCCATCAGTCTCAGGAGACTATGGAGTTGCGCTCTGGTTGTCGGTCTGGAATGGCCTCACCAGGGCGCAAAGCCAGAGTAGGTTGATTCGGGGGAGAAACAATTCTTGTCTACTGCCTTACATATTTCAGCCCCTGTGATATGTTCTGGTTACCTTATCACATAACCAGTTCTTCGCATATATATATATATATATATATATATATATATATATATATATATATATATATATATATATATATATATATATATATATATATATATATGCGAAGAACTGGTTATGTGATAAGGTTACCAGAACATATCACAGGGGCTGAAATATGTAAGGCAGTAGACAAGAATTGTTCACTGTAAAGGTTTGACCTTTAAAAATAGTTTTCGTGACAGCTGACGGTGCACTCAGCATGATTGTAAAAAAGTCATGTTTTGTAAACGTGTTTGTAAGATAAGTTGGACATCTACTGTAGGCTTTCACTGTATTGTACACAAGCAAGCTTTGTGTGCAAAAGCTGTACCTTAAGGAACATGAAGTGAAAAATTTTACCATTGTAGCTAATTTTATGTCTACGTGTGATTTGAAATAAAAGAAAACACGTTCAGAGTTTACTGTCTGAAAGTAATCTGGTATACACAAGACTATTTATGTTCATTGTCTTAGTAGAAGTTCTGTCCTTCAAGGTTATATTGAGTGTTTCCATGAAAATTGTGTTTTCAACGAATAAACATTTTTCTTATCAAGAATTATCTGATGTTGTTAGGATATGTAGATTTTTTTTTACATTTTACCTACACACTCACATAACGATTACCAAATTACAAGGACCTTGCAAAACACTTTACGTTATGATTGAAAATATAAAAATCTTCGAAATTAGCCTGAAATATTTTAAACATATTGTTGATTGTCACTATTAAATATTTCCCAAACCTAAAAATAAAAGCAGATCTTGAAATTCATAAAAACAGATATTCAGAGTTATTAAAAACTATTTTCGTCCATTACTGATATATAAATGGAACGGAACTAACAGGGGAATGCGCCAAGCCTTTACGACTCTATAGAACTGGGGGAGGAATCAGGATAAGGATATGGGATGGGACGGGGGGAAAGAATGGTGCCCAACACCATTTCACCATTTCCCGACCGACTTGGACCGTCGGGGATTGAATGCCGACCTGCAGGAAGCAAGACCGTCGCTCAACCGTCCAGCCCAGTGGTTGGGTAACTGATATAACAGGTGAACATATTCACTAAAATATGCTATAACATATATTTTTAAGATATTCTTTGTTCGGCCAATAAGAAACAAGTTCAAATTTATAATGTATTCAGATGTAATATTAGACAAACTTTATTCGGAAATGTTGCAGTGGTAGGTAGGGTTTTGGTAGGGACGCGAGTCTTATTTTCCTTGATTTGGGTCATTTGAGACAAAAATCATCGACTTAAAAACATGTCAATTTGCAAACAAACACTGTGGGCCTTTAGAGCAGAACTAGAAAATATTGAGAGATCAATTAGCGACTGGATTAACGCAGAAATTTATAATGTTAAAAATAATGAAATTCCATTCCATAAACAATGGTACAATGCTCCTTGTTCTAGATTATTCCATTTTTCAAATTGCGTCCGTGTCGGCAATTATAACAATTGAACCTAAACATCTAAACCTAAACATCTTTTGTCCAGTGTTGGACAAACAGAACAGAACCTAACAGAACCTAAACATCTAAACCTAATCTGACATCCTCTCCCCTATATACGAATTTATTATATATATTATAACATTTGGTACATGAAAAATATAGATTTTGAGTACACAGTACGTTTAAGAAGAACATCAGAAGAGTTACTCACCAGTGTTCTCAGAGTTATATATATTTTGTGATATTTACGTATATAAGGGTAAATGTGCTTACTATAACAACCAACATTATTTAATTGTATTTATTATTTTTTTTAACATTTGATGCGGCAGAAAGGCTAGATATATTATTGCAAAGATCAGAAACAATATCTTTATTAGTTTATATATCGGCCCTACTATTATAAACAAAAAAAATCACGAATTTTGGTTTTTAATTACTAATTAGAAAAATATTAAATCAAATATTTAATATTTTTATCATATACCATAAATTATATAGTATATTATCATATACCATAAAGAATCGTCGGAACTTTGATTTAAAAAAATAATTTAAACTGGATTAAACAAACAGTGAAGTAGACGGCAACGCCTGAGACGCCAGATTCACGAAAGCACTTACGCAAGCACTTACGAACCTGTACATCTTTTCTCAATCTTTGGCGGCTTTGTTTATAATTATTAAACAGTTAATGAGCTCCGAAGCACCAGGAGGCTGTTTATAACAATAACAAGAGTTGATTGGAAAGTTTTCATGCTTGTAAACTGTTTAATAAATGTAACCAAAGCCGTCAAAGATTGAGGAAAGATGCACACGTTCATAAGTATTTGCGTAAGTGCTTTCGTGAATCTGGCCCGGGCGAATTCTCCAGCAAAAATTACAGCGTAATAATCCAAGCACAACATCCCTTTTAATGATGTAACTTACTCTGCATATACTTTGCAAAATATGTATACTTGTATTTATTTAATTTCATTTTGTATAGCAAAATAAAAATGAAATATACAAGTTGGCAACTTTATTTGTAATGTTGCCATCGTCGGCGCTGCTGTCAGAAACATAAAATTAAAAGATTAAATAATTAAGAGCTGCGTAGTTTTACTACAATTGAGCTCAAAGTGTAGTTAAAAAAAAAGTCTCTTATGGTGGTAAATATTTTAAATACTTTTTTTTACAGAAGATCAACGAGCCTATAAAACTACAAGTCCCAGACGCTATCATCACACGCAGAGCGGCCAAACTGCTTGTTTGTGTCCGTAACAGTAATTACAGCACGCCCGAATATGCTGAACGTCTCCTGCACCCTCTTTGACTATGCTACGTACTGGAAATAAAGCTACGGAAACAAGGGAATAGGAACATACCTGGATATATGTCCCCTCGATGAGGTCTTGTTATCTCTTACCTGTAATGTATAAAAGCGATTTTTATATATTATTGAAGTGCCTATACTTTATATATAATATAATTTCATATACCATAAATATAATACAATTCCCACAAAAGTAATCACAAATTTTATCTATATAGTAAATATCGCAGGTGAAGGTGTCCTTTGAGGTTCTGGAGGTTACATACCTTGTTACTAGGAGGGCGCTGTAAACCTCATTAGACGCGCGTCTCGTCCAGCCAGGTCAGACGGGGGCAGGTGAATAACCCAACACTGCCTGCGACATGCTTGAAACATCCACATATCTCGCAAAACGTCGCAAATATGGAACACTAGACAAGAAACACTGGACAAAAGATTTGTGGTGCCGACACGTGTGCAATTTTGCCATAGCAGTATAAGCTTCTCGTCAATATGTTGGTAATTCCTACATAACAATAAAACTCCTCCGTGTCAACATTAGCCAAATACAAAAAAACAATAAAAACGTCGTTACCTGCCGTGGTTTATCGACTATTCTTCACTAGACAAGGAATGATTAATTTAAGTACCCGTCTGCATTATCGAATCGAATCCAAAACCAGAGGACTAGTAAGCAAGGTACGGAAGGCAGAGGCGAGGATGCAGAAAACTTGAGCAGGGAACAGGAAACAAGTCGGAGGAGGAGGAAGATACAGCTCGGTGGCCCAACAACCGCGTGTGTGAACTTGGCAGCAATACTGAAGGACATTTTTTTTATCCACTTGCATCCACGAGCGTCGCACAGGGGCTCGGATCTCAAGCAGCTGGATGGGGCTGAGTTACGTCGTCAATTGTGGCTCATTCTTCCTTGAGGACGTCGTCTTCTTCTTGTTGATATTCTTGGTCGTCTAGCTAAGTGTAGACACGGCTGCGCTGTCGGCCGAGCTTGCAGAAGAGGCCTGGAATAAGAAGTCATCCGGGCTGTAGGAGTAAAGATGTTGCTCTCACAGAGACGTCTTAGTCAGATGAGTCAGACTGTTTTCACCACCGCAGTGGTTTTCGGTGTCTTGTGGGGTGGCTCGAGGTTGCTAGTGCTATACTCGACAATACTCATTACATAAGGAGGCTCTCCATCTTCTCTCGGTTATGTTCAGGATGACAGTGGGGGTGACCTAGTGCAATACGTCTTGCCGACTATCACACGAATGGTCTCTGTGGTTTGTGAGTGCCGACACGTCAGTTCCCGTGGCTAGCGTGGACTAGGCATTGTAACACTATAATTTCCTGTTAACAAACTAATGAAAACACGCCTTTCGTACTTTACAATTACAACACTTAGTCACTATAATTCACTGTGACTGAACACATGCTTCCCATATCCGGCAGTAGTGACTGGTGTAGATTTTCCAGTTAAAAGCTTCAACGTGTTTCCGCCAGTTATCACAACACTACCTTCAATAACCCAACAGGTCCTCAGGTTGGGTCAGTATAGTCGGTCGTTCATTCCCTCCCCAGCGGCCAACTACACAAACCGATTCGTCAATTTTAACATTCTTTTCGTTCATTATATGAATTTTCACGATTATAAATCAATATTGTTATATAGTAGCATATTGTGCATATAACTGGTTAGGTGTTCAGATATTGTTAGCAATTATTTGTAACTGTAGTACGTGGATGAAGCTTTTACAATGTTGTTATTCGAACAGAGGCTATTTGCTAAGCACTATTCGAGAAATGGTTGGAGTCCGCCTGGAGCTGCCATGGGGTACAGACGTGTCGTCTGGCCTCTGGTGGTTTGAGGTGTTTGCCGTTTTCGTCACCAGAGGGGGTGTGGGAGTTTCTGCCCCCCCCCCCCCTGTTGTTGCTGCGGGCTGCGTGTTGACGTGGCGAGCTTACCATGGGTGGTCCCCTTCCATCTATCAAGCGCGTGAACTCCGTGGGCCTGGAGTTCACTGGTCGTGCTGGATATCCGGAAATAGCCGTGGTTCTGTGCGACTTGCTTCATGTCCCTGTGATGGACGTTGACGGTATTGAGCTTGTGACTGCCCATCGAGTTGTCATCAAGCTTGTGATGGAGGAAGTATACCGTGATTTCCTCAGTCGTTACGAGGGACGCTCGTTGTCGATGCCGGGTGGTGCCGGCTCTGTCTCCATATCCGACCGGAGTGGTGCGCTGACTTATGTCAGTGTGCATGGGGCGCCCCTGGAGTTTCCCGAGGATCTTCTTCGGCGTTACTTTCAGCGGTTTGGAGCGGTCATCAGTGTGAGGGTCAACACGATATCCTCTGGGAGGTATGCCGGGAGACGGACGAACATTCGCACCTTGGGGATGCGCCTGCGGTCGGATATTCCATCTTCGGTCCGGCTCCTGGGGTGCTACATCCGGGTGTACTATGCCCGACAGCCTCGGACCTGTTTCCGGTGTGGCCTGGTGGGGCATCAGGCTGCCGGGTGCGATGCGGCTCCGGTTGCTCCTGTCAACCTATTCCGGGAAGAAGATTTCCCTCCGCTTCCCCTGGACGAGGACTCCGGGGATGCAGTGACCGACCCGCTCGTTGTTGCGGCTACCCCGGCGTCGCCTGACGTTCCCCCGGATGTCGCCGGCCCTCCTCAGGATGTTGCGATGCCATCGGTGGATACTCCTGCTCCTGTCCCTGCTGCTCCAGTGGGCCTTTCTGCTGCGCCCTCCTCACCGTCTGCTCACCTGTCTTCAGCTGCTGCGCCTGGCCCTGCATCCTCGCCTCGGATTCCGGCTGTGCTGGGTGCTGGGGTGGCTGTGGGGTCCCCTGTTGTGTGTGGTCTGGTTCCCCCTGTGGTCGAGGCTGCTGCCGTTTTGCGGCGGACGTCAGTTCGTCCGGCTAGTAGTGCCCATGTTTCTGGGTCGGCTTCCGGCTCTGACGATCTCAGGCCGGTGCCCAAACGATCCCGGCCTTCGTCGTCTACCTGGGCCGATGTTGGGGACTTTAGTGACTGTGAGGCCTCGGGTGTGGATGGAGTGGTTCCGGTTACGTTGCTGGCTCCGCAGTTAGTGGTGGCGGACGTCCATGCGCCTGCTGACATTGGTGTCCGTGTCTCGGGTGTGCCTGCTGTTCCTTCTCCGCCGGGGGCCTCTCCGCGGTGGGGAGTGGTGGCCTCCGCTGCCGGAGTGGGTGGGTCTGGGCGTGGCCTGGTGGTGACCTTACGGAAAGATGTGCGCGGTTCGGTTCCCCCGCGGTCGTCCGGTGGTGTGCCCGTGGGCGCTGGTGCCCCTGTGGTGGTGCCTTCTACCACGCTCCCTCCTCGGAGGTTGACCGTTGGGCACTTGGCCGTGTCACCGAAGTCTGTGATGCCGTCGGGTCACTGGTCGCGGGTTGCTGAGCTACCTTTCGGCGATGAGGTGTGGGACCATGTACCGGTCACTCGGTTCCGGTGTGATACGGTTTGGGTGCCATGTTTGCGGGTGTTTGTGGCCAACGTCCCGGATAAGATGGCGTCCCCGGTGGATGGTCAGGACCCTTGGCAGTGGTTACGATGGGAGGCGTACCATGTACGCTTCTCTCGGGACGCGTTTCCGCGCAAATACGAGTGATTGTATTCTTTTGTGCTGTGTGCCCTTCTGGCTGTTTTGTCTGCCTTCTGGTAGTTTGTGCCCGTGCCTCTCCCTTTGTTTTGTGGCGAGGCGGGTGTTTGGGTGTGTGTGTGTCTGGCCTTCATGTCTTAACTTTCATGTTGTTAACGTGCCCTATGTGTTTTTTATTTTATGCTTACGTGTTGTATTAGTTTTTGTTTTGAATTTGTGTGGCTTATTGTGTGGTGTATGTTCTTATTGCATTTTTTGTAATACTTCCGTTTGTTCATTCTGTTGTTTTGTTCTCAGTCCTTCAGGCCGGTGTTTTGTTTTGTTGTTGTGTATGTAACGATGGTTTTCTTTTGATTGCGTGTTATCCATCTTGATTTTTGTTTTATACTGTTCTGTTTTGACATGCTCCTGTGTTTTGTTGTTTTGCATTTGTTTTATCTTTTGTACTGTCTTTTCAATGCCTTTCTCGAGTTTTGAAATTTGTTATACTGTACTGTCAGCCCTTCTGGCTGGTGGTTTTCTTTTTTTCCTTTGTTTTGTATGTTTTTCTATGTTCTTAATTTGTTTTTTATTGTATTTAATTTGCATGTTTTGCATGTAAAAATAAAAAAAAAAAAAAAAAAAATCGAGAAATGGTCGAACGACATCAGCTGTCAGTCGTGTGTTAAAGACATTTCATTCATAAACAGGAGGTTTAGCGGCCGGATTAACGAGCATTTGATCCGGAATGGTGAGCACTAACCATAGCTGCAGCCCGTCCTCCAAACAAAGATCCAAAAGTGATTCCATGCACCTGCCAAACCCCCTGTTTATGAATGAAGAGCGGTTTACACACGACTCACAACTGCTGACGTTCGAACATATCCGGAACAAGTGCTTCACTGACGAATTTTATTCGAACCACAACGCTGTAAATGCTTCACCCACGTACTACAAATACAAATAATCGTCAATAGAACCTAAACACCTGACCTAACCTAACCTATGCCTATTTATACACAATATGCTAATATATTATAATATTAATTTATACTTGAGAAAATTCCCGTTTTGAATGAACAGCATGTTAAAATTTATGAATGCGTCTGTGGGGTTGACCGCTGAATGTAATGGACTTGAGTCGAGGATGGGTTGTTACCCGCTAACCCGTCCTCGACTCAAATCCATTCCATCCAGCAACCCGATCTCGCATATAAAGATCCAAGCTCGTTAATCCAGTCGCCTAACCCCCTGTTTATGAATGAAAAGTGGTTTACACACGACTCACAACTGATGACTTCCGAACACTTCCGGAACAAGTGCTTTACTCACATTCTCTGTTCGAACCACAATTCTGTAAATTCTTCACCCACGTTCTTCAAATACAAATAATCGCCAACAAGACCTAGACACCTAACCTAACCTAACCTACGCTTAACTATACATCGAATTTTTATGTATAATAATATTAATTTATATATACGAACAAACCAATTTTTAATGCCCCAACTGACGATGCGTCTCAGGGGACGGCCGCGCCTCTAACGAGCCTGGCCTGAGGACAGATTGGGCTATGATAAACCATTCTGTGACAGTCACCTTATATAAATTCACAACTGTTTTCGCATTGTTTTATAAACAAGTGTATTTTCTTTATTACAAAAAAGCGTTATATAATATGGCTTTGGGAAAGTTAGGCATGGCATAGATTAGGTTATATGTTATGATTCCGTTGACAATTATTTGTAAATGCTGTACGTGTGTGAAGCAATTTGAATAGTTTGAGAGTCAGAAAAGATCTGGGTAAATACTAGTTTGGGAATAGGGTTGTTGATTTGTGAAACAAATTGCAGGGTAGCATAAGTGACGTGAAATCGCTTGATTGTTTCCAGCGTTAGTTAGCCATATACATGAAAGTGACTGAGTGGATATGAGCAGGAGCTGCCTCGTATGGGCCAACAAGCCTTCTTCGTGCACCGTTATTCTCATGTTGCTAGCATGTAGCAGCGTAGCCAAATAATGGGGTGGAGCCCTGGGGGCTGTATTAGATGGTGGGAGGAGCAATCATTCCACCGGTAAGCTGGTAAAACAAAATTTCAGTAGTATGTTCTGGGAGTGTGCGGGTGAATAGGAACTCGGTCCCTCATCAAAGGGGCTGAGGGCAGCCATCGACATCTTGGCCTCAGTGCGGTTTTAAGGTATTGTGCACTAGAGTATTCATGTCCTCGGCAGATATCCATTTTGCCTCTTAGGGATAATAGAGTAGGGTATATGTTCATTTGATTTCAATATATGTTTAAATTAAATAAAGTGATAAATTGGTTTTTTAGTTATCCCTGTCCCTTTTGTTATTAAAGTTGAGCAGTTTCTGTTGCGGGAATATATATGTGTGTGGTATTTGGAAACTCCCATGTTCTCCTCCATTTAATGGATATTAAAGTTGCCCTTGGACTTAAATAGGCAAAGTAAATTAAACAAACTAATTCCCAAGATTTATTACTGAAGTTCCTATTGCCCGGAAGTTCCATGATTACTGATTCCTTGCCTTCCTGGGGGATCGGTGATAGACACATTCAGGTATGGTTAATCGGGAAGGTGGTGGCAGTGTCTAATGAGTTGTTAATTATTAGTTATAAATTAATAACCCCTATTCGTGTTGTGTCCTCATTTAATACTCGGCTTATATTCGTGGCAGTCTAGTGAAGGGGGGTCATACTGAACTGTAACAGTGTTAAGCTGGGTATTGTGTGAAGAAGGAAAGAAGAGAGAAGAAGAAAAAGGATTATTACAATGGTAGATTGCAGTACCATTACACAAGCATGTAGCCTATATCCATTATATATCCAGTACCATTCATAGCATGTAGCAGCCTTTATCCTCAGGCTGGCCTCGTCCAAGAGGCAGCCGGCCTCAAAGACGCATTTCTCAACTTTAAGGTACTGTGTATTCAAAATCTATTTGTCCATATAAAAGGTATTATTATGATACAGTATATTATACATTTGTGTATAGTTAGGGGGATGTTAGGTTAGGTGCTTACAGTAGGTGCGTAAAGTACTCATAGAGGTGATGTTCGAACATAGGAACATAGTTTAAGAAAAGTTAGAACATAGTGAATTGTGAGTCACGTGTAGGATCTTTTTTCATTCATAAACATGGGATTTGGCAACAGGAATAACAAGCATTTGCCCATTATTTATGAAAGGAATTTCATTCTTTCCAAACTATATTTTCTGTAAATTTCTGCATTAATCCAGTCGTTAACCGATCTCTCTCAATGTTTTCTAGTTCCGATTCCACGTTTCAAAATTATCGTCTCCAAATTGACCTACTTTGTAAATCAACCAGTTCTCAAAATGACCTAAATCATTCCACTGCAACGATTCCGAATTCAGTTTCTCTAATGTTACACTTTCTGTATGCCAAACAAATTTGACTTAATTCATATAACCTGAACATTGCATATCTTATAGAACAATGCTCAGTTGTTAGATCAATTACGAACGAATTTTTTTTTTAAAGGCTCTAAATATCTCGTTTTTTTTTTAATTTCAAGATCTGTTATGTGCTTTTAGGTTTGGGAAATATTTAAAAGTGATATTGCTAAATTCACTTTTATTTTTTTTTTTTACTTAATTTCAGAGTCTTTGTATTTTCAATCACAACATCAGGTGTTTTACCAGAACCTTATAATTTGGTGCTTACGGCATGTAAATGTCAGGAGAAATACGTAACAAATTAATTTACATATTAATACAATGTTAGATATTTCTTGACAAAAATATTTTAATTCGTCCAAAACAGAGAGAATGAACATAAATTTTGGACGTATTTCCTTCCGCCTAATATTTTCTTTCCTTTTGCCTTTATTCTCCTAACATTAAATAGGCACCCGGGAGTTAAGCAACTGTTATTGGGTTTCATCCTGGAGAACGTCAGTAGTTCGACCTTGGAGGGGTTTGGGGGGGGGGGGCAGACCTCAATATAAGCCTAAAGTGTATATGCTCACAGGCTACCTGTCCCCGCTAAAACGAATGATTCAAACAGACTTCGTTTCGCTTCACGAACGAAACATAGACCTAAACTTACTGGCTTACTAAAAAGATGACACTCATGTTTCTCTATAACAAATATCGGTTCCGAAGCTGTTCAAAGAGATATATTTTACTGCACAAGACATCCACATAAATCTGGCATTAATGTAGAATAATGCTACCAGATCTGGCAAGCACTGGTTGAGACGTGGATGAATTACGTAGCCAGTCAAATCTCTTGACGACTGGACGTTCTTGTTTGATTTTCGGGTCTCAGTGGTAATCTCAGGGCTTGCGCAGTCCTGTCATTAGGACCGGGAGGGGGGTGTGTGTGTTTGTAGAGGTGATTGCAGTAATTAGCGCCTGGCGTGATGTTTGAAGCACAGGTTCATTGGACTCCATGCGGAAAATTGCTTTTTCTCTCGATGTCATATTGTACTCGTCTAGTTGTACTCACCTAGTTATGCTTGCGAAGGTTGAACTCTGGTTCTTTGGGCCCGCCTCTCAACTGTCAATCAACTGGTGTACAGGTTCCTGAGCCTATTGGGCTCTATCATATCTACACTTGAAACTGTGTATGGAGTCAGCCTCCACCACATCACTGCCTAATGCATTCCATTTGTCAACTACTCTGACACTAAAAAAAATTCTTTCTAATATCTCCGTGGTTCATTTGGGCACTCAGTTTCCACCTGTGTCCTTTAGTGCGTGTGCCCATTGTGTTAAATAGCCCGTCTTTATCTACCCTGTCAATTCCTCTAAGAGTCTTGTACGTGGTGATCATATCCCCCCTTACTCTTCTGTCTTCTAGCGACGTCAAGTTTAATTCCTGTAGTCTCTCCTCGTAGCTCATACCTCTCAGCCCGGGTACTAGTCTGGAACCAAACCTTTGTGTGTGTGTGTACTCACCTAGTTGTACTCACATAGTTGTGCTTGCGGGGGTTGAGCTCTGGCTCTTTGGTCCCGCCTCTCAACCGTCAATCAACAGGTGTACAGTTTCCTGAGCCTATTGGGTTCTGTCATATCTACACTTGAAACTGTGTATGGAGTCAAATAGAGAGAAAGATCTTGGGGTTGATATCACATCGAACCTCTCCCCAGAAGCCAACATCTAAAGGATATCATCATTATCCACACAAAGGATGTGTGTGTGTGTGTGTGTGTGTGTGTGTGTGTGTGTGTGTGTGTGTGTGTGTGTGTGTGTGTGTGTGTGTACTCACCTAGTTGTACTTGCAGGGGTTGGGCATTGGCTCTTTGGTCCCGCCTCTCAACTGACAATCAACAGGTGTACGGATTCTTGAGCCTACTGGGCTTTATTAAATCTACATTTGAAACTGTGTATGGAGTCAGCCTCCACCACATCAACGCTTAATGTATTCCATTTGTTAACTACTCTGACATTGAACAAATTATTTATAACGTCTCTGTGGCCCATTTGGGAAGTAAGTTTCCTCCTGTGTCCCCTTGTTTGTGTCCCACCCATGCTAAATAATTTGTCTTTGTCCACCATGTCAATTCCCTTGAGAATTTTGTAGATGGTTATCATGTCTCCCCTTACTCTTCTGTCTACAAGGGACCTGAGGTTTAGCTCCCTTAGCCTTTCTTCGTAGATCATACTTCTCAGTTCTGGGACTAGTCTGGAGGAATACCTCTGAACCTATTCTAACTTTGTCTTGTGTTCAACTAGGTATGGACTCCAGGCTGGAGCTGCATACTCCAGGATTGGTCTGACATTAGTGGTATATAAGATCCTGAACGATTCCTTTCACAAGTTTCCAAAGGCAGTTCTTATGTTGGCCAATCTAGCATATGCCGCTGATGATATTCTTTAAATGTTGGCTTCTGGGGAGAGGTTCGATGTGATATCAACCCCAAGATCTTTCTCTCTATTTGACTCTTGCAGAATTTCACCTCCCAGATGGTACCTAAAGTGCAGCTTTCTGCTCCCTCCGCTTAATTTCATTAATTTGCACTTTCCCGAGATGAACTTTAGTAGCCATTTTCTATACCATTCCTCCAGTTTGTCCAGATCGTCCTGTAGTCTCTGCCTATCTTAATCTGTCTTGATTCTTCTCTTAATATTTGCATCATCAGCAAACATTTAGAGGAATAAGTCTATACCCTCTGGAAGATCGTTTACATATATTAGAAATAGGAAGGGTTCAAGTACAGAGCCCTGTGGGACTCCACTGGTGACATCTCGCCACTCTGATGTCTCCCTCCCCCCCCCCCCCGCCCTCACAATTACTCGCTGTTTTCTGTTGCTTAGATACTCCCTTATCCACTGGAGCACCATACCTTTTACTCCTGCCTGTTGCTTCAACTTTTATAACAGCCTTTTATGGGGTACTGAGACAAAGGCTTTCTGACAGTCCAATAAAATGCAGTCTGCCCACCCTTCTCTTTCTTACGTGTGTTTGTACTCACCTAGTTGTACTCACCTAGTTGTGCTTGCGGGGGTTGAGCTCTGGCTCTTTGGTCCCGCCTCTCAACCGTCAATCAACAGGTGTACAGTTTCCTGAGCCTAATGGGCTCTATCATATCTACACTTGAAACTGCGTATGGAGTCAACCTCCACCACATCGCTTCCTAATGCATTCCATTTGTCAACCACTCTGACACTAAAAAGTTCTTTCTAATATCTCTGTGGCTCATTTGGGCACTCAGTTTCCACCTGTGTCCCCTAGTGCGTGTGCCCCTTGTGTTAAACAGCCTGTCTTTATCAACCCTGTCGATTCCCCTGAGAATCTTGAATGGGGGTGATCATGTCACCCCTAACTCTTCTGTCTTCCAACGAAGTGAGATTTAATTCCTGCAGTCGCTCCTCGTAGCTCATACCTCTCAGCTCGGGTACTAGTCTGGTGGCAAACCTTTGAACCTTTTCCAGTTTAGTCCAGTTTCCAGTTTAGTCTGTGTGTGCGTGTGTGTGTGTGTGTGTGTGTGTGTGTGTGTGTGTGTGTGTGTGTGTGTGTGTGTGTGTGTGTGTGTGTGAATTGTCCCTTGCAGCACCTCAGTGAGCAACTTGTCCTCTTACAAAGAACGTCGCATTTCGCTTATATGCGTTATATAAGACCAAAAATTGTCGTACTTGAAAATGGAAGCGACTCGCGAAGGTGACGTACGGTCCCGTTTTCTGTTTTGGGTCCTCTGGTAGGTTAAGAGAGGACACGTTATGTTGACCGTTTTCTTGACGTTGGGAAACAACAGGTGGACGGGCTGCAGTGAGGCCATTGCGAGTCTCGCCATATTATACTGAAGCTTTGGTATGGGGTCTTTTCCTCTCTTCCTCCCCAGCTAGTGTGTCCCACTACCAGTGTCCCACTACCAGTGTGTCCCACTACCAGTGTGTCCCACTACCAGTGTCCCACTACCAGTGTCCCACTACCAGTGTGTCCCACTACCAGTGTGTCCCACTACCAGTGTGTCCCACTACCAGTGTGTCCCACTACCAGTGTCCACTACCAGTGTGTCCCACTACCAGTGTCCCACTACCAGTGTGTCCCACTACCAGTGTCCCACTACCAGTGTGTCCCACTACCAGTGTCCCACTACCAGTGTGTCCCACTACCAGTGTCCCCCACTACCAGTGTCCCACTACCAGTGTCCCCCACTACCAGTGTCCCCCACTACCAGTGTGTCCCACTACCAGTGTCCCCCACTACCAGTGTGTCCCACTACCAGTGTGTCCCACTACCAGTGTGTCCCACTACCAGTGTGTCCCACTACCAGTGTCCCCCACTACCAGTGTGTCCCACTACCAGTGTCCCCCACTACCGTGTCCCCCACTACCAGTGTCCCCCACTACCAGTGTCCCACTCCAGTGTCCCCCACTACCAGTGTCCCCCACTACCAGTGTCCCCCACTACCAGTGTGTCCCCCTACCAGTGTCCCCCACTACCAGTGTCCCCCACTACCAGTGTCCCCCACTACCAGTGTGTCCACTACCAGTGTCCCCCACTACCAGTGTCCCCCACTACCAGTGTGTCCCACTACCAGTGTCCCCCACTACCAGTGTCCCCCACTACCAGTGTCCCACTACCAGTGTCCCCCACTACCAGTGTCCCCCACTACCAGTGTCCCCCACTACCAGTGTCCCACTACCAGTGTCCCCCACTACCAGTGTCCACTACCAGTGTCCCACTACCAGTGTCCCCCACTACCAGTGTCCCCCACTACCAGTGTGTCCCACTACCAGTGTCCCCCACTACCAGTGTCCCCCACTACCAGTGTCCCCCACTACCAGTGTCCCCCACTACCAGTGTCCCCCACTACCAGTGTGTCCCACTACCAGTTCCCCCACTACCAGTGTCCCCCACTACCAGTGTCCCCCACTACCAGTGTGTCCCACTACCAGTGTCCCCCACTACCAGTGTGTCCCACTACCAGTGTCCCCCACTACCAGTGTGTCCCACTACCAGTGTGTCCCACTACCAGTGTGTCCCACTACCAGTGTCCCACTACCAGTGTGTCCCACTACCAGTGTCCCCCACTACCAGTGTGTCCCACTACCAGTGTGTCCCACTACCAGTGTGTCCCACTACCAGTGTCCCCCACTACCAGTGTGTCCCACTACCAGTGTGTCCCACTACCAGTGTGTCCCACTACCAGTGTGTCCCACTACCAGTGTCCCACTACCAGTGTGTCCCACTACCAGTGTCCCCCACTACCAGTGTGTCCCACTACCAGTGTGTCCCACTACCAGTGTCCCACTACCAGTGTCCCACTACCAGTGTCCCACTACCAGTGTCCCCCACTACCAGTGTGTCCCACTACCAGTGTCCCCCACTACCAGTGTCCCCCACTACCAGTGTCCCCCACTACCAGTGTGTCCCACTACCAGTGTCCCACTACCAGTGTGTCCCACTACCAGTGTCCCCCACTACCAGTGTCCCCCACTACCAGTGTCCCCCACTACCAGTGTCCCCCACTACCAGTGTGTCCCACTACCAGTGTCCCCACTACCAGTGTGTCCCACTACCATGTGTCCCACTACCAGTGTCCCCCACTACCAGTGCCCCCACTACCAGTGTGTCCCACTACCAGTGTGTCCCACTACCAGTGTCCCCCACTACCAGTGTGTCCCACTACCAGTGTCCCACTACCAGTGTGTCCCACTACCAGTGTGTCCCACTACCAGTGTCCCCCACTACCAGTGTGTCCCACTACCAGTGTGTCCCACTACCAGTGTGTCCCACTACCAGTGTGTCCCACTACCAGTGTCCCCCACTACCAGTGTCCCCCACTACCAGTGTGTCCCACTACCAGTGTCCCACTACCAGTGTCCCCCACTACCAGTGTGTCCCACTACCAGTGTGTCCCACTACCAGTGTGTCCCACTACCAGTGTGTCCCACTACCAGTGTCCCACTACCAGTGTGTCCCACTACCAGTGTCCCCCTACCAGTGTCCCCCACTACCAGTGTCCCCCACTACCAGTGTGTCCCACTACCAGTGTCCCCCACTACCAGTGTCCCCCACTACCAGTGTGTCCCACTACCAGTGTCCCCCACTACAAGTGTGTCCCACTACCAGTGTGTCCCACTACCAGTGTGTCCCACTACCAGTGTGTCCCACTACCAGTGTCCCCCACTACCAGTGTGTCCCACTACCAGTGTGTCCCACTACCAGTGTGTCCCACTACCAGTGTCCCCCACTACCAGTGTCCCCCACTACCAGTGTGTCCCACTACCAGTGTGTCCCACTACCAGTGTGTCCCACTACCAGTGTGTCCCACTACCAGTGTCCCACTACCAGTGTGTCCCACTACCAGTGTCCCACTACCAGTGTGTCCCACTACCAGTGTGTCCCACTACCAGTGTGTCCCACTACCAGTGTCCCCCACTACCAGTGTGTCCCACTACCAGTGTGTCCCACTACCATGTGTCCCCTACCAGTGTCCCACTACCAGTGTGTCCCACTACCAGTGTCCCACTACCAGTGTGTCCCACTACCAGTGTCCCCCACTACCAGTGTCCCCCACTACCAGTGTCCCACTACCAGTGTCCCCCACTACCAGTGTGTCCCACTACCAGTGTGTCCCACTACCAGTGTCCCCCACTACCAGTGTGTCCCACTACCAGTGTGTCCCACTACCAGTGTCCCACTACCAGTGTCCCCCCACTACCAGTGTCCCCCACTACCAGTGTGTCCCACTACCAGTGTCCCACTACCAGTGTGTCCCACTACCAGTGTCCCACTACCAGTGTGTCCCACTACCAGTGTCCCCCACTACCAGTGTCCCCCACTACCAGTGTCCCACTACCAGTGTCCCCCACTACCAGTGTGTCCCACTACCAGTGTGTCCCACTACCAGTGTCCCCACTACCAGTGTGTCCCACTACCATGTGTCCCACTACCAGTGTCCCACTACCAGTGTCCCCCACTACCAGTGTCCCCCACTACCAGTGTCCCCCACTACCAGTGTGTCCCACTACCAGTGTCCCCACTACCAGTGTCCCCCACTACCAGTGTCCCCCACTACCAGTGTCCCCACTACCAGTGTCCCCCACTACCAGTGTCCCACTACCAGTGTCCCACTACCAGTGTGTCCCACTACCAGTGTCCCACTACCAGTGTGTCCCACTACCAGTGTGTCCCACTACCAGTGTGTCCCACTACCAGTGTCCCCCACTACCAGTGTCCCACTACCAGTGTGTCCCACTACCAGTGTCCCACTACCAGTGTCCCCCACTACCAGTGTGTCCCACTACCAGTGTCCCACTACCAGTGTCCCCCACTACCAGTGTCCCCCACTACCAGTGTCCCCCACTACCAGTGTGTCCCACTACCAGTGTGTCCCACTACCAGTGTGTCCCACTACCAGTGTGTCCCACTACCAGTGTGTCCCACTACCAGTGTGTCCCACTACCAGTGTCCCCCACTACCAGTGTCCCCCACTACCAGTGTCCCCCACTACCAGTGTCCCACTACCAGTGTGTCCCACTACCAGTGTGTCCCACTACCAGTGTCCCCCACTACCAGTGTCCCACTACCAGTGTGTCCCACTACCAGTGTGTCCCACTACCAGTGTGTCCCACTACCAGTGTCCCACTACCAGTGTGTCCCACTACCAGTGTCCCCCACTACCAGTGTGTCCCACTACCAGTGTCCCACTACCAGTGTCCCACTACCAGTGTCCCCCACTACCAGTGTGTCCCACTACCAGTGTCCCACTACCAGTGTCCCACTACCAGTGTCCCCCACTACCAGTGTGTCCCACTACCAGTGTCCCCCACTACCAGTGTCCCCCACTACCAGTGTGTCCCACTACCAGTGTGTCCCACTACCAGTGTGTCCCACTACCAGTGTGTCCCACTACCAGTGTCCCCCACTACCAGTGTCCCACTACCAGTGTGTCCCACTACCAGTGTCCCCCACTACCAGTGTCCCCCACTACCAGTGTGTCCCACTACCAGTGTGTCCCACTACCAGTGTGTCCCACTACCAGTGTGTCCCACTACCAGTGTCCCCCACTACCAGTGTGTCCCACTACCAGTGTCCCCCACTACCAGTGTCCCCCACTACCAGTGTGTCCCACTACCAGTGTCCCCCACTACCAGTGTCCCCCACTACCAGTGTCCCCCACTACCAGTGTGTCCCACTACCAGTGTGTCCCACTACCAGTGTGTCCCACTACCAGTGTCCCACTACCAGTGTCCCACTACCAGTGTGTCCCACTACCAGTGTCCCCCACTACCAGTGTGTCCCACTACCAGTGTGTCCCACTACCAGTGTCCCCCACTACCAGTGTGTCCCACTACCAGTGTGTCCCACTACCAGTGTGTCCCACTACCAGTGTGTCCCACTACCAGTGTGTCCCACTACCAGTGTGTCCCACTACCAGTGTCCCACTACCAGTGTCCCACTACCAGTGTGTCCCACTACCAGTGTGTCCCACTACCAGTGTGTCCCACTACCAGTGTGTCCCACTACCAGTGTGTCCCACTACCAGTGTCCCCCACTACCAGTGTGTCCCACTACCAGTGTCCCACTACCAGTGTCCCCCACTACCAGTGTGTCCCACTACCAGTGTCCCACAACCAGTGTGTCCCACTACCAGTGTGTCCACTACCAGTGTGTCCCACTACCAGTGTGTCCCACTACCAGTGTGTCCCACTACCAGTGTGTCCCACTACCAGTGTCCCCCACTACCAGTGTGTCCCACTACCAGTGTCCCACTACCAGTGTCCCACTACCAGTGTGTCCCACTACCAGTGTGTCCCACTACCAGTGTGTCCCACTACCAGTGTGTCCCACTACCAGTGTCCCCCACTACCAGTGTGTCCCACTACCAGTGGTCCCACTACCAGTGTGTCCCACTACCATGTCCCCCACTACCAGTGTGTCAAACTACCAGTGTCCCACTACCAGTGTGTCCCACTACCAGTGTGTCCCACTACCAGTGTGTCCCACTACCAGTGTGTCCCACTACCAGTGTGTCCCACTACCAGTGTGTCCCACTACCAGTGTCCCCCACTACCAGTGTGTCCCACTCCCAGTGTGTCCCACTACCAGTGTCCCCCACTACCAGTGTCCCACTCCCAGTGTGTCCCACTACCAGTGTCCCACTACCAGTGTGTCCCACTCCCAGTGTGTCCCACTACCAGTGTCCCCCACTACCAGTGTGTCCCACTACCAGTGTGTCCCACTACCAGTGTGTCCACTACCAGTGTCCCCCACTACCAGTGTGTCCCACTCCCAGTGTGTCCCACTACCAGTGTCCCCCACTACCAGTGTGTCCCACTCCCAGTGTGTCCCACTACCAGTGTCCCCCACTACCAGTGTGTCCCACTACCAGTGTGTCCCCACTACCAGTGTCCCCCACTACCATGTGTCCCACTACCAGTGTCCCCCACTACCAGTGTGTCCCCACTCCCAGTGTGTCCCACTACCAGTGTCCCCCACTACCAGTGTGTCCCACTACCAGTGTGTCCCACTACCAGTGTGTCCCACTACCAGTGTCCCACTACCAGTGTGTCCCACTACCAGTGTCCCCCACTACCAGTGTGTCCCACTACCAGTGTGTCCCACTACCAGTGTGTCCCACTACCAGTGTCCCACTACCAGTGTGTCCCACTACCAGTGTCCCACTACCAGTGTGTCCCACTACCAGTGTGTCCCACTACCAGTGTCCCACTACCAGTGTGTCCCACTACCAGTGTCCCCACTACCAGTGTGTCCCACTCCCAGTGTGTCCCCTACCAGTGTCCCCCACTACCAGTGTCCCACTCCCAGTGTGTCCCACTACCAGTGTCCCCCACTACCAGTGTGTCCCACTCCCACAGTACCTGTACACAGTACCTGTTCTTCCTTATGTCAATCTTCGACTTCATCGATGGTTCAACGATCACTCGTGTTTCGTGGTCTCGGAACTATCAAACAGCTTCTGCTTCCAATTTACTTGTCGAGACGTGTATCTTGTACCTCGTAATGATGTGTCCTCAGTGTCTTCGTTCTCCATGTAATAAGATTTAATCTTTCACAGACATCCTTTCCGCACCCATCCCTGTGGCGCACACTCACTCGCTCTACCAACTTTGACACCCGGTATAAAATGGAAGTTGCAGAAACTGCGTTTAATGGAATATCTTAAGACGATTTTTCACAAGGCAAGGCGTCCTTGAAGGTGAAATGTTTACCTCTTTATTGCCCCTCTCATTATTACGCCCAAGGTGGTCTGGGGAGCTGGATATTGTTTTCGCCTGTTTGTTACTCATCTAGATGAGTCTGCTGGGTCGAATGCCAGGTTGTAAAGCCTCTCCACCTTTTAGTCGTCAGTAACGTGATGCGTTGAGTCTATTCCCTGCTGCACGAGAATGTGTTTATAAGTGAAGTAACTCTGGAATTAATTAATTATAAATCTGTGGTTTACTCGGATCTGTTTTATTACTATTTTTATTAAGATTCGTTAAAAATGTTGAAATAGGGGGAGGGCAGAACTGGGAGGGAGGGTAAAGGTGAAGGGGGGGGGGGAAGCAACGCAGATGTAATAGGGAAAGGTGGTATAGATGGAGGGGTGAAAATTCTCCTTCCCTTTCTGCATATCTTCTTTCCTTTCTTCACTCATTCTTCTTTCTCTTCCTACCATCCGTCCTGTTCTATCCTTTACTTTCATACAGACTCACTAGTTCTGTTTTCTTGAAATATTTCTATGATGTCTTCTTACTCGCATGTTGTTAGTCCCCGTGTTTCTTAGAGATAGAGAAAGAGAAAGAGAGAGAGAGAGAGTGTTATATTTTGATCCTCTACATAAGTATGTAATGAATGTGTAATTAATGTGAAATAATAGCTATTTACAAAATGAGTCTCTCTCCATCTCTAGAAGGTATCCAAGATTTCCTATTATATATCTCTCCATCTATCCCTTTCTCACTTCTTCCTTCTATCCCTTCTTCTATCCTCCACTGCTTATCTCTCTCTCCCTCTCTCTCTTTCCCTTCCTCCTGCCATCTCAACCTCCCGGGCGTCATCACAAACAATCATCTAACCAAGGGCGGTTCTCCGCCTCTTTCTTCATGGCAAACCATGATGACTTGACCAGCGGAATTAAACACAAAAAAGAGCCCAAGTAAAAAAAAAAATAGCAAAGATTGCATTGTACTGCCATTTGTCAGGATCACGACCTGCAAACTGCTGCAACTACAAGGAGGAGCGTGATTGATTGTACCTGCAGGTCGGCCCAGGTAAACAAACCGCTCCTCAACCCTGACGTTCTCAGCATCTCTTCCCCTCTCTTCCCCCATCTCTGATGTGCTGTCTTCCATCTGCTCCACCCGACGTTCTCTTCACTCGTTTCCCAGACTCTACTGTGTTAAATATTCCCCCGCCCTCTAGACACTAGTGGGGAGAGAGAGTAGATAGAGAGAGAGAGAGAGAGAGAGAGTGAGAGAGAGAGAGAGAGAGAGAGAGAGAGAGAGAGAGAGAGAGAGAGAGAGAGAGAGAGAGAGAGAGAGAGATATGACGACAAAGGAACTTGATTCCGTCTCCAGTGTCCACTTCATTAGCGTCTCGATTAATTCAGACTTAAATGAACTTACTCAAGTGATTTTTCCTCTTCAGGCACAATTATGCTTGCGAGTACTGCGAGAGAAGAGAGAAGGTACATAACTTTGAGAGTAAAGGAGAAAGAGAGAAACGGGAACAATCAAGTGACAGGCAAGTAGCAAACGACACTTTATAAAGAGTTAAGTATTCAGAGATGGCGAAAATCTACTTTGTGTTTGGCCCTGTTATCCGCTGACACCGCAATATTTAGAAATATAACTAAAAAATATTCCTCCTAACCCTCATCCGTTCCCCTTCCTTCCATCGTGACGGGAGAAAGAACCTGTTTCAGAGGTCGGAAATACGAGGCCACTTGGGCTTAGGTGGAGTGTCTTCGATTTCGATTGGAGGATGTGGACTCTTCGTGGGTATTTCATTGGGTGTTGAGAGCGAGTTGGGTCGTGTCTGTGAAGAACGTGAACACGGTGGGCAATGCCAGACGAGTCGATATTGGGGGGAACAAACAATTTGGAGATAAAAGAAAGGAGGAGGAGAATGAAAAGCGTATGAATGTACGTACGTGTGAGAGATAAAGGAGGAGAGAGGTAGAGAACTGAGTTTTCCTCCGTTGATGAGAAAGGTTTATGGGATCCCTACATTGATATTAAAAGAGTTGAAAAGAAAGTATTGTGAAGAATTGCAATTTAAAGAGAAACAGATTAGTTAGCCTAGCAATTAGATATACTTTGTGTGCATACATACAAACACAAGGAGAGAGAGACACACACAGACAGAAAGAGAAGCTTGAGTTTGTGCATATCTTTCAATTTATTTTCTACAACAGACATGGACATACATTTATACAATGCTAACCAGCATACATACATTTCTTTCTGCCCTCCAGGGATCCCTATTGATATATTGTTTTGACGTGCTATATTGAGGCTTAAATAGGGATCCAACTTGTACATACCGGGGCTCGCATTAAGGCTGTTGTTACAATGTTTGATCTAACATTGATCATTGTTGTTACAATGATCAAACATTGTAACAACAGCCTTAATGTGAGCCCCGGTATGTACAAGTTGGATCCCTATTTAAGTCTCAATATAGCACGTCAAAACAATATATCAATCATTTAACACGTATGGCACTTGGAGATATTAATAGGAGCTGCCTCGTATGGGCCAATAGGCCTTCTGCAGTTACTTCTTTCTTATAATTCCTTTCTTCCCTTATTCTTGGTGGTCAGGTGATCTGCCCAGGCGGATATAAAGGTCTGATCAGCAATGTTTTCTTATCTTCATTCTACTTTGCTCTGATGAAGGCGAATTAGCCGAAAACGTGTTAAGCATTTTCTATTTTTCACATGTGGTTATTTTGCATACTTGGATCAGTGTTTTTGTAATCATTATTGCATATATATATATATATATATATATATATATATATATATATATATATAGATATATATATATATATGTAGTGAGTTACTGAGCACTCAACCACAGAATGTGATTGTAGTGGTTTTATAGTGCTAAAAACATACAGACATTCTCGTCTGTCTTACACAGACAGGCTTAGGGAGTAACTTGAACATGGTTACTGAACATTCCATCACATACGGCGATCAAAGTGCTGTTTGCAATGCTAACCGTGTGGCTGCTATAACAGGATTTATGATCTGTTCTATTACATACTGTGCTGCTGCTGTTCACTTCATTCTTCCTATTTTAATTCTTCGTCTGCGTCTTCTTCTTCTTCAGAATTCCTGCCAATATTCCAACCAACAACAACCAAATTTTCCATCAGGAGTCTGTCATGGCGGCGCTGTAAACCAAATCGACGAGAAATAAATTAATTACGGTTCAGCTAGTCAGCAAACAATATGCAAAACATTATCGAAATTTCATCCATAACTAAAATAAAATATATATGACCTTTGTGGTAATGTGGTGATATCATTCAACCTAATTCAAAAAGAGTTCATTAAAATTATATCCAAATATTTTATATTTTATCTCGACCAAAATCAATTATTATGTGAAGATTATTATTATTAGTAAGTAAAAAATATATTGACAAGATAAGTGACTCTCTCTCACTCTATCTCTCTCGCTCTCTCACTTTTCCTAACTCTGGCAACGTTATTAAATACAGCTCACATTACGCTCTCTGGATACACCAATTTCAATTATTTTTTCATGATCCTCTGAGCCTCTCACGCAACACACAACATTATGCACTCCACTGAGTACACAAATTAATCTCTGTAGTTTGTATATAAATAAATAAATAATTATATATATATATATATATATATATATATATATATATATATATATATATATATATATATATATATATATATATATATATATATATATATATATGCAAACAAGCTTGAATGGTCCCCAAGCCAATATGCAACTGAAAACTCCACACCCCAGATGGATTCGAACACAGACAGCTAGGAGCATTATGCACCTTGGAGTACCTGGTACCTTAACCACTAGACCACACGGCTGTACAAAAATGTTGGTAGTCATGAGACTATTTATCCAAGATCCGACAGCGCTCGGTGGTCAACTTGGGCATGGATGTTTCATCGAATTACTTCA
The DNA here is from genome assembly GCA_020271785.1 of Procambarus virginalis. Classification (NCBI taxonomy): domain Eukaryota; kingdom Metazoa; phylum Arthropoda; class Malacostraca; order Decapoda; family Cambaridae; genus Procambarus; species Procambarus virginalis. Next base: position 31,998,360 of record WNGS01111181.1, read on the forward strand.
CTTGGTGGCGCCCCGTGAGCAACACAAGTACAAACAAGGTTGAATAGTCCCCAAGCCCCCAGGACACCAATCTGCTATCCAACTGGGACGTAAGGCATTCCGTGGGCTACCATTTTTCCATATAGGTGATCCACGTCGTAATAAATTTGAATGGCTAAGAAGATGTCGTGATTAGTGACCTGGTCACTAATCTGGAAGTTGACTAGAAATTGACCTGGACAAAAACTTCTCATTAAGTAAAAAGCCATTTAGTTTTTAAGTCAAAGGAAGCGCACCAACACTTCAGTGATTCAACAGTTAACAACAAAACTGATGAAGAGCCATTGCCTGTAGAGGGGGGAGGGGGGGGAGGGTACGTGTATCATAGCCATGAGTCCATACAGGCGAGAGTGCGCCAGGATAGGGTGATCGGACCGCTCCTGTGGAAGATTTACTCCGACGACATCCTGAAGTCAATACCAGGAGCTTCCGTCTCAAGTGGTGCGTGTATCATCTGACTTTTTTACAGGTGACGAGAAAGAAGGTATACATCTTTAAACAAAACCCTCCATTGAACTATTTTATGTTGGAGAAGACGCTGACAAGCAACTGTTGACCCAGATCAACTAATTGCTTTATTCTGGATATACCAAATATGCTCTTATGTCCTAAGACTCGGTCAGAAATGTCAGAAATCACTGATACTCATCTCATCAATTACTGAATTGTAGGTGAAAAATGTAGGAAAATCTTTCCTTTAAAACTTTACACAACAAATGTTGTGCTAGGAAACTAACACGTCAACGGAGAGTAGCTCATCAACGACATGCTAAGGGATGTATAGTAGTCTATAACACTCAGATCGGAGCTATAATGAAGTAGTCTTCACTAATTTGGGGATCGTGGCTTCTCTTACAAGTCACTCCCTCGGGAATAAACTATCAAACCAGAAGAGCAATATGTGACAACCTGACAAATACTCACTTTGAACGAACGCAGTAATTCGATGCTCTTGCAAGATTGCAAAATATAAAAAACATTTTGGCAACAAAATATCGATTAAACACAGTGATTCTTCAACCATCAAATAAATATTAAATAAAGATCTAGAATCCCTACATTGCTGCAGCTAACTGTTTTGAAAACGTCCAGTTTTATCTTACAAACTTCAAAGCAAACTCCAACTAATGACATAAAAAAATATAAATATATACATCAAACACGTGATTGTTTAACATGCCACTAACTCTAAAATTAATTATCCTCATACTATGAAAATCTCATTACAACAGACTATCATTTCCAGTCCGTAATCCAATGTCGTTAATTTGGTAATTGGAAGTGTAATTAGCCCTGATGGATATTTGCTTTCTGGTTGATGGGGCTCTGTTGTCACGGAGGCGTCGTTTAGCAGAGTGGAGATTGAGAAGCTGTGTTATCATTGAACCTTCGTGTTGCAGAGTAAAAGTTGACGGGTGAGGGGGCTCTGTTCTCACGGGGGCGTCGTGTAGCAGTTAAGAGGCCTTGTTTTCAAAGAAGACGTTGGAAGGACTTGGTTGTCCCGAAGGAGTCGTGTGGAGATTGACTGAAAAGTCGTCGAGTGTGAAGATGGAGCTGATATGAGTAGTTTTAGTTACGGTGATTCATTAATCAATTTAATTAATAACTAAGTGATTTATGAATGCTCATGTCTAAATAAAGACATACGATTCTCACTGAGATGCTCTTGTCTAAATAAAGATATGAAATGCTCACTGAGATGCTCTTGTCTAAATAAAGCCTTCAAGAAGAAACAAGCACACAAAATCCTCCGTTCACCGCCCACGGGATGGGTATGGGGTGCATAATAAGAAGGAAATTGAATTAAACCCTCAGATACCACCTGATTACTACACCACACACCCATACCCACACTCATTGCTACACTCAACACACAAAAATCCCCAATCCCTTAAGCACGCCCACCCCCCAACACGTATCCACACCCTACTCACATTTCAAAGCTCAAAACCACGAACCTGTGTGTGGTGTGTGTGTACACTCTGCACACCCACACTCAGACCCAAATCAATCTAGCCAACTTTACAATGCTCTTATCTGTCCCCCCCCCTCTCACTTGTTTTTCTTTACTCTCTGCTACTCCTTCTCCTCTTCTCTTCCTCTTTCTACCCCTCCTCTCCTCTCTCCCACCAGCTACATGCCCCTGTTCCTAAAGTACTTCTCTAAATGACTTAATGGATTGTAAAATCTGAAATGATGGGTTGAGGCGAATCCTCATTGTATAGACTAACACAACTAACTGTTATCATTTTGATTTCAGTTTTCTCGCTTTAGGTGTTTATGGGTCTAGGTGGGGTCTCGATTTCTTTTTATTGTATGTGAGAGTCTCTGTGTCGGGAGCGGGCCACCGATGACGGGGAAGTATCTGTGCCTCCACTCATTCTTCGACCTTAGGCTGGTTGGGGGATCGACTGGGGTATTCTCCGGGGCGTGCAGTGGAGCCTAGAGGATCGAGGGAAGACCCGTAGAACGAGTCGGTGATAAGTGTTAGTTGTGGAGCAACCACTGGAGAGGAGATCATTGGTCTACCGTTGCTTTACCACCCGCTTCCCTAACAAGAACGGTGAGAAACACCCCGGACAATAGATTATATATATATATTCTATATATATTGTATTAAGACAGGGAAAGAAATTAATAGCACTAATCCCAAAATACGTATCCGAAAAGGACGTCAGATGGGTAGCAATATAGCTTTTACGAGCGTGTATGGAGAATTCCATTTGAAATGCGCAAATTGGAATTCAAAAATTTATAATTACAAATGTAGTAGATTAGGCAGTGAAGGTTAGCGATGGAAGAATGAAAGGAGAAAAACACATGGGAACGATGGAGTATGGATAGATGCTGGGAAGGAGAGAAGAGAGAGAGAGGAGGAGAGAGAAAGAAGAGCAGAGAGGAGGGGAGACGTGCCGGAGAGAGCCGATGACGAGAGGAGAGAACGATGGAGAGGAGAAGAGAGAGCCCTCAATATCAATGCACAAGATGGTAGTGTTATAGAAAACCCTTCTTCTTGACCTATCATTATCTATTTTTTTATATTCCTCCTCATTCGTACTTTCCTCTCCCCCCAGTTCTTTCCTGAATCTGCTCTCTTATCTTACCTACCATCCTAGTTGCAACCTCACCTACTTAGCAGGCATCATTGTTCACTGCTACCTGAGCACAAGATTTGTAGCCTCTCCTCTCCCTCCTGCACGTTTGCCTTCACTGTCACTATCCCCGGACCTAACATGGCCAACATGGTTCATGGCCTCCCAGGCTTTGGCCTCCCAGACTTGTGGGCCTCCCAGAACTCTTGGGGGCCCAGACTCAGATTGCCTCAGACTCTGGCAGACTCTTGGCCTCCCAAGACTCCAGACTCTTGGCCTCCCAGACTCTTGGCCTCCAGCAGGCTCTTGGACTCACCATAATTCATGGCCCATGGCTACTTGCAGACTCCGAGGTTCACTAACTTCCTGGCTATAGCTGAACCATAGTCATGGTTACCCTGCACTTTCTCAACATACTACTTCACTGGTCTGTACCCCCTTAGACCCACCTTACGGCATAGAGAGAAAGAATGAGGGAGAGGAGATGTTTAGTAGTGGATAAAAGAGTGAGCACCACGAAGGGTTGAGAGCGGCAAAGCTGGTCACAACAGACTATTACTAATTGTAGTTGAGGGCGCGTCTACTCAAGACTGAATCTCGGCTCTCTTCTCTCTCTCTTCTGCTCTCTCTCTCTCTCTCTCTCTCTCTCTCTCTCTCTCTCTACTCTTCTCTCTCTCCTCTCTCTCTCTCGCTCTCCTCTCTC
>WNGS01111181.1:32012446-32036487 GCA_020271785.1 Procambarus virginalis
CAGGATATATATATATATATATATATATATATATATATATATATATATATATATATATATATATATATATATATATATGCGGAAACAAGCCTGAATGGTCCCCAGGGACTAATATGCGAAATGAAAACTCACACCCCAAGAAGTGACTCGAACCCATACTCCCAGGGCAATGCAACTGGTATGTACAAGGACGCCTTAAACCACTGACCATCACGACCGGTGACATATGAGGGATAGCCGAAGCTATTTGAACCACCTCACCGCCGGCACTCGGATGGTTATCTTGGGCATAGCATTTTACCAAATCACCTCATTCTTTGGGGCACACGTGAGGAACACAAATGCGAACAAGCCTGAATGGTCCCCAGGACTATATGCGAATGAAAACTCACACCCCAGAAGTGACTCGAACCCAGTGATACCAGTTGCATTGCTCCTGGGAGTATGGGTTCGAGTCACTTCTGGGGTGTGAGTTTTTATTCATATATTTCTTTCTCTGTGTGATCGTAATGCAATGTACAAGTATTATTGTTCACTATATATGCCCCGGCCGACCTTAGCGACCCGCTAGGGCACAAGAGAGCCACTGTTCAAGTCACACAAGAACACCCTTCCACTGTATTAAGAAACCTCCAGGTCACACAAGAGCGACCCTCCAGGTCATATAAGAGCGACCCTCCAGGTCACACAAGAGCGACCTTCCAGGTCACACGAGAGCGACCTTCCAGGTCACACGAGAGCGACCCTCCAGGTCACACAAGAGCGACCCTCCAGGTCACACAAGAGCCACCCTCCAGGTCACACGAGAGCGACCTTCCAGGTCACACGAGAGCGACCCACCAGGTCACACGAGAGCGACCCTCCAGGTCACACGAGAGCGACCTTCCAGGTCACACGACTAATTGATCCGTTACACTCACAAAAACCTAATCGAGCATGGTTATGTTGAACAAACTCAATAGACTTTGTTGAAACAATAAGCATCCCTAATGGATCGAGTAGTTAAGTTTATAGGAGTTTAACTGGGACACCAGAAAATACATAACTAGCGAAACCATCTTCATTCCTTCTGAAGATGTATTATTAAATACGAAAGTACCTAAGGAAATTCCTGTTCTAATTCTTCCTTCGCAATCTGACGCTGTCACATTTTCACCACGTGTTAATTTTCGTGATTTACACTTATCATCCCTAGTTATCTAGGGATGATAAGGTAATTATCAGGAGACAGAGCTAAACTATTGCGACTACAGAGCATTTGGAAGCGATATGACACAAATCTGTGATATGAGAACAGGGATATGAAAACAGGGATCTGGGATATGAGAACAGATCTGGGATATGAGAACAGATCTGGGATATGAGAACAGATCTGGGATATGAGAACAGATCTGGGATATGAGAACAGATCGGGGATATGAGAACAGATCTGGGATATGAGAACCAGGACCCTCAGAGGGGTAGGGGTGTTGTGAGATAGAGGGCAAGAGTTGGGAGAGTGGTTGAAGTAGATGGAAGAGTTGACTTAGGGTTGCGGGGTAAAAGGGGAGAGGTTTAGCGTAGGGAGAGACATGGGGTTAGAGAAATACTCAGAGAGGGGATGAGAGGAGAGGGGTGGAAGAGACACGGAAAAGAGAGAAGAGTAAATTGAAGAGATGGGGAGATGGAAAAGCATGACGAGGTGTGAGATTGGGGGGAAAAAGAAAGGAGAAAGGGATTGGGGGGAGTTGAATCAGCGCGGAATGGGTTGGACCAGGGGATGGAAGAGGGGAATAATTTGAGAGAAGAAATGGGGAAGGGAAAGAGTTGGAATAATTTAGGATGGGAAAGGGTAGGAAGAGAGAAAGGAGGGATAAGAAAGAGGAAAATAGGTTGTAATAGGAGTGAGGAGTTTAGACGGTGGTGTTCCGACGCAGTCTGAGGTCGGCCTCTGAGGTATGTGGCGGAGAGCACAGCGAAAGGTGCTAGAGCAATGACATCCTGTGGGTGTTAGTGCGTGTGTGTATTCACCTAGTTGTACTCGTCTAGGTGTGCTTGCGGGGTTGAGCTTTGGCTCTTTGGTCCCGCCTCTCAACTGTCAATCAACTGGTGTACAGATTCCTGAGCCTACTGGGCTCTATCATATCTACATTTGAAACTGTGTATGGAGTCAGCCTCCACCACATCACTGCCTAATGCATTTCATTTATTACTACTCTGACACAAAAAATTCTTTCTAACGTCTCTGTGGCTCATCTGGGTACTAAGTTTCCACCTGTGTCCCCTTGTTCGTGTCCCACCCGCGCTGAAGAGTTTGTCTTTGTCCACCCTGTCAATTCCCCTGAGAATTTTGTAGGTGGTTATCATGTCTCCCCTTACTCTTCTGTTTTCCAGGGTTGTGAGGTTCAGCTCCTTTAGCCTTTCCTCGTAGCTCAATCCTCTCAGTTCCGGGACGAGCCTGGTGGCATACCGCTGAATCTTCTCTAACTTTGTCTTGTGTTTAACTAGGTATGGACTCCAGGCTGGAGCTGCATACTCCAGGATTGGTCTTACATAAGTGGTATACAGGGTTCTGAAAGATTCCTTACACAAGTTTCTAAAGGCAGTTCTTATGTTGGCCAGTCTAGCATATGCCGCTGATGATATTCTTTTGATGTGGGCCTCTGGGGACAGGTTCAGTGTGATATCAACCCCCAGATCTTTCTCTCTATTTGACTCTTGCAGGATTTCACCTCCCAGATGATATCTTGTGTTCAGCCTCCTGCTCCCTTCGCCTAATTTCATCACCTTACACTTTCCCGAGTTGAACCTTAGCAGCCATTTTCTAGACCATTCCTCCAGTTTATCCGGGTCATCCTGTAGTCTCTGTCTATCTTCATCCGTCTTGATTCTTATTCACCTAATTGTACTCGTCTAGGTGTGCTTGCGGGGGTTGAGCTTTGGCTCTTGGTCCCGCCTCTCAACTGTCAATCAACTGGTGTACAGCTTCCTGAACCTACTGGGCTCTATCAAAACTACATTTGAAACTGGGCATGGAGTCAGCCTCCACCACATCACTTCTTAATGCATTCCACCTGTTAACTATTCTGACACTAAACAAATTCTTTCTAATGTCTTTGTGGCTCATCTGAGTACTAAGTTTCCACCTGTGTCCCCTTGTTCGTGTTCCACCCGTGCTAAATAGTTTATCTTTGTCCACCCTGTCAATTCCTCTGAGAATTTTGTCGGTGGTTATCATGTCTCCCCTTACTCTTCTATCTTCCAGGGACGTGAGGTTTAGCTCCTTTAACCTTTCCTCGTAGCTCATACCTCTCAGTTCTGGGATTAGTCTGGTGGCATACCTCTGAATCTTCTCAAACTTTGTCTTGTGTTTACCTAGGTATGAACTCCAGGCTGGAGCTGCATACTACAGGATTGGTCTGACATAAGTGGTATACAGGGCCCTGAACGACTCTTTACACAAGTTTCTAAAGACAGTACTTATGTTGGCCAATCTAGCATATACCGCTGTTTATATCCTTTTGATGTGGGCCTTTGAGGACATGTTCGGTGAATTCACCTAGTTGTGCTTGCGTGGGGTTGAGCTCTGGCTCTTTCGGCTCGCCTCTCAACTGCCAATCAATTTTTTTCCACACACACACACACACACACCTCCCAGAAGCAGCCCGTTACAGCTGCCTAACTCCCAGGTAGCTATTTACTGCTAGGTAACCGGGGCATCAAGGTGAAAGAAACTCTGCCCATCTGTTTCCGCCCTCTCCGGGGATCGATCCCCGAGACATATAAGTATGAAACCACAGGCCCCTTTGTGTGTGTGTGTGTGTGGTTGTTTGTGTTTTTGAAGTTATAAAGTCCACATCAGAAGTCTCGGTTTAAATAAACACTCCCTTAATTTCCTCAGGAATAATTATCCAATCGAGAATTATAGCACGATTAAAAGACAAATTCTGGTTTTGCATGAACTTTGACTTTCACATCATGAAATTCGTTTTGGCAACATCATGTCAACCTAAACATAGTCACTTCAGGAAATCGAAAAATCTTGTTAATTAATCAGTAATGACAAAAAAGCAGTCATTAAATACCAGGAAATATATTTTCTCAGTATTAAAGTAATTAATATAAAGGTGGAGGCAAGATCCTCATTGCAACAGATTATTGTCGGGAAATGTGCAATTCTAGCTTGCAACTCCCAAAATAACAAACTTTTTGCCGTTCCAAAAAATATATAATTATGTGAAAATAAAAGATTAAAAATTAATTGAATTAATCATACACGTAACTGCAACCGCGACTGCAGAATTGCATCAATTTTCTGCGCAAACAAACAGTGTCTGGCCAACACAAGGAGACAGAAATATTTGACAGTAACGCAGTAATAAACAGAAAAGGTGACAGGGCAGGCGGGAGGGAGACAGGAACATGCGCCAGTAATACTTGATTTGATTCATGTTAATATTGTTTCCAAGTGTCAAGGGGCAGGAAGCCTGCAAAGCTTATTAAGCTTCTCCCCCTAGAGCCCAGACCAACGACTCACCTTCTCAGGGATGCTACTCACAACAGTTGGCTAACTCCCAGGCAACTATTTACCGCTATGTAAATAGCATTGAACAATGCTGCTATGTCAACTTTGTCAATTTATCTTAGAATCTTATATGTTGCCACTATTTCCCCTATCGCTTCTTTCCTCCAGTGTGAAAAGGTCCAGTTAGAAGTCTGCCCTCATATCTCAATCCCTTTAATTCAGGAACTAGTCTCGTTGCATATCTTTGGATCTTTCTAGTTCCTCCCTGTCATTGTGTATACATAAAGTTGACAATATTTGTAAGTGAAGTCTCTTAAGGACTTTGTATGAAGAAATCTTGTGACATTAGCTTCTCCCTGCCACCTCATCCTTGAAAGGTCCGTCTGGAATGTTAGTGAAACATTCTCATCACTGGAAGCTCAGTCTCGAGCGTTACTGGATAATTCTCAAAATTTATAAGTCATTTTGAAGCAATAATTAAACAAAACAGAGATCCCTTTTATAAATGTTCGATATGCAATAATTACAACTGAAAAAAAGTACTAATAGTACCATTACGATTAATATTAAAAGTACAGTGGAGTTGTATAATAATGGTAGTGCTAGTAGTATTAAAACTACCCTACAAGTGATAACAAGCAATAATAGTTCTCTACCAGTACTAGAGAGCAGCAATATTATTCTTGTGTCACTAGTATTGATATTAATACTACTATCATCTGTAGCAGTAACAATACCAGTTATAATAGAAGCAGAAATAGTACCCTACCAGCACTTGTTGTAAGAATACCAATACTAGTACTAGCAGCAATATTAGTTCCAGTACTAGTAATTTAGTGCCCTAAACAAGCCCACTTATCTCATTAACTGTGAGACTGTGGAGAGACTCCAGTCTCCAGACCTGTAATTCCAGTTCCAGTAACAATAAATGAAAAAAAAATGATTTAATTAATTTTGCTGGGAAGAGGCAGCCTTTGAATACGTCAAGCTAAAGCAAGAGACCCTTCCCAGGATGAAACTTCACAATAGTTGACTAACTTCATATTCCTAGGCGAAGAAAATCATTTGGTGGTAAGAAGCGTACCCAACTATTTCAGACCGATCCGAGGTTCCAGAACAAACCCAAATGCTGTACACACTTCTCAGGACACCATTTTGTCGAACAAGTTATAATAGTCGTAATCTTGCTGGGTTATGGGTCTGAATTGGCCCTTCACCTGTACGTTGTACTCAGCCCCTATCCGTGTCCTCCCTGGCAGCACCGTCACGGTCGTCAGCTCCATCCCGGCGCCCTTGCCACCCTCCGTGTCACGCTTCCAGTCGAAATCGCTATCGGTGCCTCCGTTTACCGTGATGTTCCACTCGTAGTAGACGGGGATAGGTAATACAGCGCAGGTCTCGCACTCCACCAGCAGCTACAACCTGTCGTCTGGGTGGAAACTGGATCCGTCACAGTTACGACAGGTGATCGTCAGGAGTGGGACGGCTCCGGAAGACACCGTCACCAGCTGGGAGTACTTCGCAGACTCCCGTCCCAGGTGTGAGCGCTTGTCATTAACAGTGACGGTGAAGAAATACTCCTGACCCGGCACCAGCTTTCCTGGATAGACGGTGAGACGATCCCCGTCTTGCGACATCATAACACGTTCGTCAGACATGAGCGGTGACTTGCAGAGGGCGGTAGGGCTAGGATCACTCGTATTACAGGTCCAAGTAAACTCTAAATGCGAGATTGGGCTTCCAGAGGGCAGATCAGGATCCAGGAGGGACTTGGAAGCGTCCAGGAGAAGCTGAGCGGATTTCACGTGAGTCCGGAACTCGTAGTGTTCCAGTTCAATCTGGAGCGGAGAGGGTACGACCACCATGTACCCTGTCACGCACTTGTAATGGACGGCGCTCACGACAGGGTCATTCTTGAGGGCCACGGACATCTGGAAGGTGTAAAAGCCGTATTCCAGCGTGAACGGCTGGAGATCCAGCCGATTTGAGGTGTTGTTTATCTGCAAACACTGCGCCGTGACGTTACAGTGAGCAGGGGAAGGGTAGCTGAGAGCCGGGTCTTGAGAGGCGTTGTAGGGACGGTGCTCCCGACCCCAGCAGAAGACCAGGTCCTCTAAAGAGAAGGTGCAATTTGGATTTTCCGTCAAGACGCCTTCAATCACTAGACGTCGCCACGGCTCGTGTTTCCAGACCCGGCGTTCGAGACCGACGCCGTGGAGCTCGGCCCCTGGAAGGCACCGCTCGGGGTCAACTGTGACATCCACGGGGAAGGTGAAAATTCTCCCGCTCACAAAACTTCGGCGTTGTAGATTGTTCACGGTGGAATGCTAGTGGTCATGCGGGATGGTGATGTTGAAGTCTAGGTTGTGCGTCCCCTCAGTCTGAAAGGTGACATTCCAGGTGCAGGTCAGGTGACTGCCATTGGAGGTCATGACGGTGCAGGAAACGTTCTTAAGCGTGGAGGTCACGGCATTAACGACGATGCTGACGTCGGAAGTGCGGAGATCATCCTCGTGGCGCCAGGCATCCCAGGCCAGGACGAGGGTCAACAGCGCCTCGTGACTCGTCGGGATCGTCAGCCCGTCACTCTCAACAAGCAACAGATTGTCGAAGAGGTTGACGTGCAACAGACTGCTGTAGAGAGGTTGGAACATGCAGTATGGCCCCTGGCGGTCGTCAGGACACGGATAGGATCTCAATTCAGTAAAGTAGTCTTGTGGCACGGCGCATTCCTTCCACGTAGAGCAGGCACTGCCTATAAAACACTTCGACGAACGCCTGAAGCCGTCACACGGCAGATCAAGCAAGAGGGTATCGCACAATTAGCACGGATCAGCATGTATCTCCGCACGCTGTCCTTTCCACCCGGTGGTCTGTCCCAAGGGATGACACGGCTCCGAGTTCCTGGTTCGCCCCTGGCACACACACTCGGAGTCTGGAGTGTGCGACACGCAGATAGATGGGCAGTAGCCGTCGGCCAGTATCTCCGAGCAGCGCAGCAACTCCTGGCCCCCGGGAGATGCACGACTTCACGGTTCGGTAACGATCGGTTGTCAGGCATGGGGTCACAGTGTCCACCGCCTTGACCTGGTCAACTGTGACATCCACGGGGAAGGTGAAAATTCTCCCACTCACGGAACTTCGGCGTTGTAGATTGTTCACGGTGGAATGCTAGTGGTCGTGCGGGATGGTGATGTTGAAGTCTAGGTTGTGCGTCCCCTCAGTCTGAAAGGTGACATTCCAGGTGCAGGTCAGGTGACTGCCATTGGAGGTCATGACGGTGCAGGAAACGTTCTTAAGCGTGGAGGTCACGGCATTAACGACGATGCTGACGTCGGAAGTGCGGAGATCATCCTCGTGGCGCCAGGCATCCCAGGCCAGGACGAGGGTCAACAGCGCCTCGTGACTCGTCGGGATCGTCAGCCCGTCACTCTCAACAAGCAACAGATTGTCGAAGAGGTTGACGTGCAACAGACTGCTGTAGAGAGGTTGGAACATGCAGTATGGCCCCTGGCGGTCGTCAGGACACGGATAGGATGTCAATTCAGTAAAGTAGTCTTGCGGCACGGCGCATTCCGTCCACGTAGAGCAGGCACTGCCTATAAAACACTTCGACGACAGCCTGAAGCCGTCACACGGCAGATCAAGCAAGAGGGTATTGCACAATTAGCACGCATCAGCACGTATCTCCGCACGCTGTCCTTTCCACCCGGTGGTCTGTCCCAGGGGGTGACATGGCTCCGAGTTCCTGGTTCGCCCCTGGCACACACACTCGGAGTCCGGCGTGTGCGAGACGCAGATAGACGGGCAGTAGCCGTCGGCCAGTATCTCCGAGCAGCGCAGCAACTCCTGGCCCCGGGCGGTGCACGACTTCACAGCTCGGTAACGATCGGTCGTCAGGCATGGGGTCACAGTGTCCATCGCCGTGACCTGGTCAACTGTGACATCCACGGGGAAGGTGAAAATTCTCCCGCTCACGGAACTTCGGCGTTGTAGATTGTTCACGGTGGAATGCTAGTGGTCGTGCGGGATGGTGATGTTGAAGTCTAGGTTGTGCGTCCCCTCAGTCTGAAAGGTGACATTCCAGGTGCAGGTCAAGTGACTGCCGTTGGAGGTCATGACGGTGCAGGGGACGTTCTTAAGCGTGGAGGTCACGGCATTAACGACGATGCTGACGTCGGAAGTGCGGAGATCATCCTCGTGGCGCCAGGCGTCCCAGGCCAGGACGAGGGTCAACAGCGCCTCGTGACCCGTCGGGATCGTCAGCCCGTCACTCTCAACAAGCAACAGATTGTCGAAGAGGTTGACGTGCAACAGACTGCTGTAGAGAGGTTGGAACATGCAGTATGGCCCCTGGCGGTCGTCAGGACACGGATAGGATCTCAATTCAGTAAAGTAGTCTTGCGGCACGGCGCATTCCTTCCACGTAGAGCAGGCACTGCCTATAAAACACTTCGACGACAGCCTGAAGCCGTCACACGGCAGATCAAGCAAGAGGGTATTGCACAATTAGCACGCATCAGCACGTATCTCCGCACGCTGTCCTTTCCACCCGGTGGTCTGTCCCAGGGGGTGACATGGCTCCGAGTTCCTGGTTCGCCCCTGGCACACACACTCGGAGTCCGGCGTGTGCGAGACGCAGATAGACGGGCAGTAGCCGTCGGCCAGTATCTCCGAGCAGCGCAGCAACTCCTGGCCCCGGGCGGTGCACGACTTCACAGCTCGGTAACGATCGGTCGTCAGGCATGGGGTCACAGTGTCCATCGCCGTGACCTGTTCAACTGTGACATCCACGGGGAAGGTGAAAATTCTCCCGCTCACGGAACTTCGGCGTTGTAGATTGTTCACGGTGGAATGCTAGTGGTCGTGCGGGATGGTGATGTTGAAGTCTAGGTTGTGCGTCCCCTCAGTCTGAAAGGTGACATTCCAGGTGCAGGTCAAGTGACTGCCGTTGGAGGTCATGACGGTGCAGGGGACGTTCTTAAGCGTGGAGGTCACGGCATTAACGACGATGCTGACGTCGGAAGTGCGGAGATCATCCTCGTGGCGCCAGGCGTCCCAGGCCAGGACGAGGGTCAACAGCGCCTCGTGACCCGTCGGGATCGTCAGCCCGTCACTCTCAACAAGCAACAGATTGTCGAAGAGGTTGACATGCAACAGACTGCTGTAGAGAGGTTGGAACATGCAGTATGGCCCCTGGCGGTCGTCAGGACACGGATAGGATCTCAATTCAGTAAAGTAGTCTTGCGGCACGGCGCATTCCTTCCACGTAGAGCAGGCACTGCCTATAAAACACTTCGACGACAGCCTGAAGCCGTCACACGGCAGATCAAGCAAGAGGGTATCGCACAATTAGCACGGATCAGCACGTATCTCCGCACGCTGTCCTTTCCACCCGGTGGTCTGTCCCAGGGGGTGACACGGCTCCGAGTTCCTGGTTCGCCCCTGGCACACACACTCGGAGTCCGGCGTGTGCGAGACGCAGATAGACGGGCAGTAGCCGTCGGCCAGTATCTCCGAGCAGCGCAGCAACTCCTGGCCCCGGGCGATGCACGACTTCACAGCTCGGTAACGATCGGTCGTCAGGCATGGGGTCACAGTGTCCATCGCCGTGACCTGGTCAACTGTGACATCCACGGGGAAGGTGAAAATTCTCCCGCTCACGGAACTTCGGCGTTGTAGATTGTTCACGGTGGAATGCTAGTGGTCGTGCGGGATGGTGATGTTGAAGTCTAGGTTGTGCGTCCCCTCAGTCTGAAAGGTGACATTCCAGGTGCAGGTCAGTGACTGCCATTGGAGGTCATGACGGTGCAGGGGACGTTCTTAAGCGTGGAGGTCACGGCATTAACGACGATGCTGACGTCGGAAGTGCGGAGATCATCCTCGTGGCGCCAGGCGTCCCAGGCCAGGACGAGGGTCAACAGCGCCTCGTGACCCGTCGGGATCGTCAGCCCGTCACTCTCAACAAGCAACAGATTGTCGAAGAGGCTGACGTGCAACAGACTGCTGTAGAGAGGTTGGAACATGCAGTATGGCCCATGTCGGTCGTCAGGACATGGATAGGATCTCAATTCAGTAAAGTAGTCTTGTGGCACGGCGCATTCCTTCCACGTAGAGCAGGCACTGCCTATAAAACACATCCACGACAGCCTGAAGCTTTCACACGGCAGATCAAGCAAGAGGGTATCGCACAATTAGCATGGATCAGCACGTATCTCCGCACGCTGTCCTTTCCACCCGGTGGTCTGTCCCAGGGGGTGACACGGCTCCGAGTTCCTGGTTCGCCCCTGGCACACACACTCAGAGTCTGGCGTGTGCGAGACGCAGATAGACGGGCAGTAGCCGTCGGCCAGTATCTCCGAGCAGCGCAGCAACTCCTTTCCCCGGGCGATGCATGACTTCACAGCTCGGCCACGATAGGTCGTCAGGCATGGGGTCACGGTGACCATCGCCGTGACATCCACGGGGAAGGTGAAAATTCTCCCGCTCACGGAACTTCGGCGTTGTAGATTGTTCACGGTGGAATGCTAGTGGTCATGCGGGATGGTGATGTTGAAGTCAAGGTTGTGCGTCCCCTCAGTCTGAAAGGTGACATTCCAGGTGCAGGTCAGGTGACTGCCATTGGAGGTCATGACGATGCAGGGGACGTTCTTAAGCGTGGAGGTCACGGCATTAACGACGATGCTGACGTCGGAAGTGCGGAGATCATCCTCGTGGCGCCAGGCGTCCCAGGCCAGGACGAGGGTCAACAGCGCCTCGTGACCCGTCGGGATCGTCAGCCCGTCACTTTCATCAAGCAACAGATTGTCGAAGAGGCTGACGTTCAACAGACTGCTGTAGAGAGGTTCGAACATGCAGTATGGCCCCTGGCGGTCGTCAGGACACGGATAGGATCTCAATTCAGTTAAGTAGTCTTGCGGCACGGCGCATTCCTTCCACGTAGAGCAGGCACTGCCTATAAAACACATCCACGACAGCCTGAAGCTTTCACACGGCAGATCAAGCAAGAGGGTATCGCACAATTAGCATGGATCAGCACGTATCTCCGCACGCTGTCCTTTCCACCCGGTGGTCTGTCCCAGGGGGTGACACGGCTCCGAGTTCCTGGTTCGCCCCTGGCACACACACTCAGAGTCTGGCGTGTGCGAGACGCAGATAGACGGGCAGTAGCCGTCGGCCAGTATCTCCGAGCAGCGCAGCAACTCCTGGCCCCGGGCGATGCACGACTTCACAGCTCGGTAACGATAGGTCGTTAGGCACGGGGTCACAGTGTCCATCGCCGTGACCTGGTCAACTGTGACATCCACGGGGAAGGTGAAAATTCTCCCGCTCACGGAACTTCGGCGTTGTAGATTGTTCACGGTGGAATGCTAGTGGTCGTGCGGGATGGTGATGTTGAAGTCTAGGTTGTGCGTCCCCTCAGTCTGAAAGGTGACATTCCAGGTGCAGGTCAGGTGACTGCCATTGGAGGTCATGACGATGCAGGGGACGTTCTTAAGCGTGGAGGTCACGGCATTAACGACGATGCTGACGTCGGAAGTGCGGAGATCATCCTCGTGGCGCCAGGCGTCCCAGGCCAGGACGAGGGTCAACAGCGCCTCGTGACCCGTCGGGATCGTCAGCCCGTCACTTTCATCAAGCAACAGATTGTCGAAGAGGCTGACGTTCAACAGACTGCTGTAGAGAGGTTGGAACATGCAGTATGGCCCCTGGCGGTCGTCAGGACACGGATAGGATCTCAATTCAGTTAAGTAGTCTTGCGGCACGGCGCATTCCTTCCACGTAGAGCAGGCACTGCCTATAAAACACATCCACGACAGCCTGAAGCTTTCACACGGCAGATCAAGCAAGAGGGTATCGCACAATTAGCATGGATCAGCACGTATCTCCGCACGCTGTCCTTTCCACCCGGTGGTCTGTCCCAGGGGGTGACACGGCTCCGAGTTCCTGGTTCGCCCCTGGCACACACACTCAGAGTCTGGCGTGTGCGAGACGCAGATAGACGGGCAGTAGCCGTCGGCCAGTATCTCCGAGCAGCGCAGCAACTCCTTTCCCCGGGCGATGCATGACTTCACAGCTCGGCCACGATAGGTCGTCAGGCATGGGGTCACGGTGACCATCGCCGTGACATCCACGGGGAAGGTGAAAATTCTCCCGCTCACGGAACTTCGGCGTTGTAGATTGTTCACGGTGGAATGCTCGTGGTCGTGCGGGACGGTGATGTTGAAGTCTAGGTTGTGCGTCCCCTCAGTCTGAAAGGTGACATTCCAGGTGCAGGTCAGGTGACTGCCATTGGAGGTCATGACAGTGCAGGGGACGTTCTTAAGCGTGGAGGTCACGGCATTAACGACGATGCTGACGTCGGAAGTGCGGAGATCATCCTCGTGGCGCCAGGCGTCCCAGGCCAGGACGAGGGTCAACAGCGCCTCTTGACCTGTCGGGATCGTCAGCCCGTCACTCTCAACAAGCAACAGATTGTTGAAGAGGCTGACATGCAACAGACTGCTGTAGAGAGGTTGGAACATGCAGTATGGCCCCTGGCGGTCGTCAGGACACGGATAGGATCTCAATTCAGTAAAGTAGTCTTGTGGCACGGCACATTCCTTCCACGTAGAGCAGGCACTGCCTATAAAACACTTCGACGACAGCATGAAGCCGTCACACGGCAGATCAAGCAACAGGGTATCACACAATTAGCACAGATCAGCACGTATCTCCGCACGCTGTCCTTTCCACCCGGTGGTCTGTCCCAGGGGGTGACACGGCTCCGAGTTCCTGGTTCGCCCCTGGCACACACACTCGGAGTCCGGCGTGTGCGAGACGCAGATAGACGGGCAGTAGCCGTCGGCCAGTATCTCCGAGCAGCGCAGCAACTCCTGGCCCCGGGCGATGCACGACTTCACAGCTCGGTAACGATAGGTCGTTAGGCACGGGGTCACAGTGTCCATCGCCGTGACCTGGTCAACTGTGACATCCACGGGGAAGGTAAAAATTCTCCCGCTAACGGAACTTCGGCGTTGTAGATTGTTCACGGTGGAATGCTAGTGGTCGTGCGGGATGGTGATGTTGAAGTCTAGGTTGTGCGTCCCCTCAGTCTGAAAGGTGACATTCCAGGTGCAGGTCAGGTGACTGCCATTGGAGGTCATGACGGTGCAGGGGACGTTCTTAAGCGTGGAGGTCACGGCATTAACGACGATGCTGACGTCAGAAGTGCGGAGATCATCCTCGTGGCGCCAGGTGTCCCAGGCCAGGACGAGGGTCAACAGCGCCTCGTGACCCGTCGGGATCGTCAGCCCGTCACTTTCATCAAGCAACAGATTGTCGAAGAGGCTGACGTTCAACAGACTGCTGTCGAGAGGTTGGAACATGCAGTATGGCCCCTGGCGGTCGTCAGGACACGGATAGGATCTCAATTCAGTTAAGTAGTCTTGCGGCACGGCGCATTCCTTCCACGTAGAGCAGGCACTGCCTATAAAACACATCCACGACAGCCTGAAGCTTTCACACGGCAGATCAAGCAAGAGGGTATCGCACAATTAGCATGGATCAGCACGTATCTCCGCACGCTGTCCTTTCCACCCGGTGGTCTGTCCCAGGGGGTGACACGGCTCCGAGTTCCTGGTTCGCCCCTGGCACACACACTCAGAGTCTGGCGTGTGCGAGACGCAGATAGACGGGCAGTAGCCGTCGGCCAGTATCTCCGAGCAGCGCAGCAACTCCTGGCCCCGGGCGATGCATGACTTCACAGCTCGGCCACGATAGGTCGTCAGGCATGGGGTCACGGTGACCATCGCCGTGACATCCACGGGGAAGGTGAAAATTCTCCCGCTCACGGAACTTCGGCGTTGTAGATTGTTCACGGTGGAATGCTCGTGGTCGTGCGGGATGGTGATGTTGAAGTCTAGGTTGTGCGTCCCCTCAGTCTGAAAGGTGACATTCCAGGTGCAGGTCAGGTGACTGCCATTGGAGGTCATGACGGTGCAGGGGACGTTCTTAAGCGTGGAGGTCACGGCATTAACGACGATGCTGACGTCGGAAGTGCGGAGATCATCCTCGTGGCGCCAGGCGTCCCAGGCCAGGACGAGGGTCAACAGCGCCTCTTGACCTGTCGGGATCGTCAGCCCGTCACTCTCAACAAGCAACAGATTGTTGAAGAGGCTGACATGCAACAGACTGCTGTAGAGAGGTTGGAACATGCAGTATGGCCCCTGGCGGTCGTCAGGACACGGATAGGATCTCAATTCAGTAAAGTAGTCTTGTGGCACGGCACATTCCTTCCACGTAGAGCAGGCACTGCCTATAAAACACTTCGACGACAGCATGAAGCCGTCACACGGCAGATCAAGCAACAGGGTATCACACAATTAGCACAGATCAGCACGTATCTCCGCACGCTGTCCTTTCCACCCGGTGGTCTGTCCCAGGGGGTGACACGGCTCCGAGTTCCTGGTTCGCCCCTGGCACACACACTCGGAGTCCGGCGTGTGCGAGACGCAGATAGACGGGCAGTAGCCGTCGGCCAGTATCTCCGAGCAGCGCAGCAACTCCTGGCCCCGGGCGATGCACGACTTCACAGCTCGGTAACGATAGGTCGTTAGGCACGGGGTCACGGTGTCCATCGCCACGACCTCATCAACTGTGACATCCACGGGAAAGGTGAAAATTCTCCCGCTCACGGAACTTCGGCGTTGTAGATTGTTCACGGTGGAATGCTAGTGGTCGTTCGGGATGGTGATGTTGAAGTCTAGGTTGTGCGTCCCCTCAGTCTGAAAGGTGACATTCCAGGTGCAGGTCAGGTGACTGCCATTGGAGGTCATGACGGTGCAGGGGACGTTCTTAAGCGTGGAGGTCACGGCATTAACGACGATGCTGACGTCAGAAGTGCGGAGATCATCCTCGTGGCGCCAGGGGTCCCAGGCCAGGACGAGGGTCAACAGCGCCTCGTGACCCATCGGGATCGTCAGCCCGTCACTTTCATCAAGCAACAGATTGTCGAAGAGGATGACGTGCAACAGACTGCTGTAGAGAGGTTGGAACATGCAGTATGGCCCCTGGCGGTCGTCAGGACACGGATAGGATCTCAATTCAGTTAAGTAGTCTTGCGGCACGGCGCATTCCTTCCACGTAGAGCAGGCACTGCCTATAAAACACTTCCACGACAGCCTGAAGCTTTCACACGGCAGATCAAGCAACAGGGTATCGCACAATTAGCACGGATCAGCACGTATCTCCGCACGCTGTCCTTTCCACCCGGTGGTCTGTCCCAGGGGGTGACACGGCTCCGAGTTCCTGGTTCGCCCCTGGCACACACACTCAGAGTCTGGCGTGTGCGAGACGCAGATAGACGGGCAGTAGCCGTCGGCCAGTATCTCCGAGCAGCGCAGCAACTCCTTTCCCCGGGCGATGCACGACTTCACAGCTCGGTCACGATAGGTCGTCAGGCATGGGGTCACGGTGACCATCGCCGTGACATCCACGGGGAAGGTGAAAATTCTCCCGCTCACGGAACTTCGGCGTTGTAGATTGTTCACGGTGGAATGCTCGTGGTCGTGCGGGATGGTGATGTTGAAGTCTAGGTTGTGCGTCCCCTCAGTCTGAAAGGTGACATTCCAGGTGCAGGTCAGGTGACTGCCATTGGAGGTCATGACGGTGCAGGGGACGTTCTTAAGCGTGGAGGTCACGGCATTAACGACGATGCTGACGTCGGAAGTGCGGAGATCATCCTCGTGGCGCCAGGCGTCCCAGGCCAGGACGAGGGTCAACAGCGCCTCTTGACCTGTCGGGATCGTCAGCCCGTCACTCTCAACAAGCAACAGATTGTTGAAGAGGCTGACATGCAACAGACTGCTGTAGAGAGGTTGGAACATGCAGTATGGCCCCTGGCGGTCGTCAGGACACGGATAGGATCTCAATTCAGTAAAGTAGTCTTGTGGCACGGCACATTCCTTCCACGTAGAGCAGGCACTGCCTATAAAACACTTCGACGACAGCATGAAGCCGTCACACGGCAGATCAAGCAACAGGGTATCGCACAATTAGCACGGATCAGCACGTATCTCCGCACGCTGTCCTTTCCACCCGGTGGTCTGTCCCAGGGGGTGACACGGCTCCGAGTTCCTGGTTCGCCCCTGGCACACACACTCGGAGTCCGGCGTGTGCGAGACGCAGATAGACGGGCAGTAGCCGTCGGCCAGTATCTCCGAGCAGCGCAGCAACTCCTGGCCCCGGGCGATGCACGACTTCACAGCTCGGTAACGATAGGTCGTTAGGCACGGGGTCACGGTGTCCATCGCCGAGACCTGGTCAACTGTGACATCCACGGGGAAGGTGAAAATTCTCCCGCTCACGGAACTTCGGCGTTGTAGATTGTTCACGGTGGAATGCTAGTGGTCGTTCGGGATGGTGATGTTGAAGTCTAGGTTGTGCGTCCCCTCAGTCTGAAAGGTGACATTCCAGGTGCAGGTCAGGTGACTGCCATTGGAGGTCATGACGGTGCAGGGGACGTTCTTAAGCGTGGAGGTCACGGCATTAACGACGATGCTGACGTCGGAAGTGCGGAGCTCATCCTCGTGGCGCCAGGCGTCCCAGGCCAGGACGAGGGTCAACAGCGCCTCGTGACCCGTCGGGATCGTCAGCCCGTCACTCTCAACAAGCAACAGATTGTCGAAGAGGCTGACGTGCAACAGACTGCTGTTGAGAGGTTGGAACATGCAGTATGGCCCCTGGCGGTCGTCAGGACATGGATAGGATCTCAATTCAGTAAGTAGTCTTGCGGCACGGCGCATTCCTTCCACGTAGAGCAGGCACTGCCATAAAACACCTCCACGACAGCCTGAAGCTTTCACACGGCAGATCAAGCAACAGGGTATCGCACAATTAGCACGGATCAGCACGTATCTCCGCACGCTGTCCTTTCCACCCGGTGGTCTGTCCCAGGGGGTGACACGGCTCCGAATTCCTGGTTCGCCCCTGGCACACACACTCGGAGTCCGGCGTGTGCGAGACGCAGATAGACGGGCAGTAGCCGTCGGCCAGTATCTCTGAGCAGCGCAGCAACTCCTGGCCCCGGGTGATGCACGACTTCACAGCTCGGTCACGATAGGTCGTCAGGCACGGGATCACGGTGACCATCGCCGTGACATCCACGGGGAAGGTGAAAATTCTCCCGCTCACGAAACTTCGGCTTCGTAGATTGTTCACGGTGGAATACTAGTGATCGTACGGGATGGTGATGTTGAAGTCTAGGTTGTGCGTCCCCTCAGTCTGAAAGGTGACATTCCAGGTGCAGGTCAGATGACTGCCATTGGAGGTCATGACGGTGCAGGGGACGTTCTTAAGCGTGGAGGTCACGGCATTAACGACGATGCTGACGTCGGAAGTGCGGAGCTCATCCTCGTGGCGCCAGGCGTCCCAGGCCAGGACGAGGGTCAACAGTGCCTCGTGACCCGTCGGGATCGTCAGTCCATCACTATCAACAAGCATCAGATTGTCGAAGAGGCTGACGTGCAACAGACTGCTATTGAGTGGTTGGAACATGCAGTATGGCCCCTGGCGGTCGTCAGTACATGGATAGAAACTCAATGTAACGTAGTAGTCTTCCGGCACGGCGCATTCCTTCCACGTAGGGCAGGCACTGTACATAAGGCACCTCCACGACAGCATGAAGTTGTCACACGGCAGATCAAGCAACAGGGTATCGCACCATTAACACGGATCAACACGTATCTCCGCACGCTGTCCTTTCCACCCGGTGCTCTGTCCCAGGGGGTGACACGGCTCCGAGTTCCTGGTTCGCCCCTGGCACACACACTCGGACACCGACGTGTGCGAGACGCAGATAGATGGGCAGTAGCCGTCGTCCAGCATCTCCGAGCAGCGCAGCAACTCCTGGCCCCGGGCGATGCACGACTTCACAGCTCGGTCACGATAGGTCTTCAGGCACGGGGTCACGGTGACCATCGCTGTGACCTGGTCAACTGTGACATCCACGGGGAAGGTGAAAATTCTCCCGCTCACGAAACTTCGGCTTCGACGATTGTTCACGGTGGAATACTAGTGATCATACGGGATGGTGATGTTGAAGTCTAGGTTGTGCGTCCCCTCAGTCTGAAAGGTGACATTCCAGGTGCAGGTCAGGTGACTGCCATTGGAGGTCATGACGGTGCAGGGGACGTTCTTAAGCGTGGAGGTCACGGCATTAACGACGATGCTGACGTCGGAAGTGCGGAGCTCATCCTCGTGGCGCCAGGCGTCCCAGGCCAGGACGAGGGTCAACAGTGCCTCGTGACCCGTCGGGATCGTCAGTCCATCACTCTCAACAAGCATCAGATTGTCGAAGAGGCTGACGTGCAACAGACTGCTATTGAGTGGTTGGAACATGCAGTATGGCCCCTGGCGGTCGTCAGTACATGGATAGAAACTCAATGGAACGTAGTAGTCTTGCGGCACGGCGCATTCCTTCCACGTAGGGCAGGTACTGGACATAAGGCACCTCCACGACCACATGAAGTTGTCACACGGCAGATCAAGCAACAGGGTATCGCACCATTAACACGGATCAACACGTATCTCCGCACGCTGTCCTTTCCACCCGGTGCTCTTCCCAGGGGGTGACACGGCTCCGAGTTCCTGGTTCGCCCCTGGCACACACACTCGGACACCGACGTGTGCGAGACGCAGATAGATGGGCAGTAGCCGTCGTCCAGCATCTCCGAGCAGCGCAGCAACTCCTGGCCCCGGGCGATGCACGACTTCACAGCTCGGTCACGATAGGTCTTCAGGCACGGGGTCACGGTGACCATCGCTGTGACCTGGTCAACTGTGACATCCACGGGGAAGGTGAAAATTCTCCCGCTCACGAAACTTCGGCTTCGACGATTGTTCACGGTGGAATACTAGTGATCATACGGGATGGTGATGTTGAAGTCTAGGTTGTGCGTCCCCTCAGTCTGAAAGGTGACATTCCAGGTGCAGGTCAGGTGACTGCCATTGGAGGTCATGACGGTGCAGGGGACGTTCTTAAGCGTGGAGGTCACGGCATTAACGACGATGCTGACGTCGGAAGTGCGGAGCTCATCCTCGTGGCGCCAGGCGTCCCAGGCCAGGACGAGGGTCAACAGTGCCTCGTGACCCGTCGGGATCGTCAGTCCATCACTCTCAACAAGCATCAGATTGTCGAAGAGGCTGACGTGCAACAGACTGCTATTGAGTGGTTGGAACATGCAGTATGGCCCCTGGTGGTCGTCAGTACATGGATAGAAACTCAATGGAACGTAGTAGTCTTGCGGCACGGCGCATTCCTTCCACGTAGGGCAGGTACTGGACATAAGGCACCTCCACGACACATGAAGTTGTCACACGGCAGATCAAGCAACAGGGTATCGCACCATTAACACGGATCAACACGTATCTCCGCACGCTGTCCTTTCCACCCTGTGCTCTTTCCCAGGGGGTGACACGGCTCCGAGTTCCTGGTTCGCCCCTGGCACACACACTCGGACACCGACATGTGCGAGACGCAGATAGATGGGCAGTAGCCGTCGTCCAGCATCTCCGAGCAGCGCAGCAACTCCTGGCCCCGGGCGATGCACGACTTCACAGCTCGGTCACGATAGGTCTTCAGGCACGGGGTCACGGTGACCATCGCTGTGACCTGGTCAACTGTGACATCCACGGGGAAGGTGAAAATTCTCCCGCTCACGAAACTTCGGCTTCGACGATTGTTCACGGTGGAATACTAGTGATCATACGGGATGGTGATGTTGAAGTCTAGGTTGTGCGTCCCCTCAGTCTGAAAGGTGACATTCCAGGTGCAGGTCAGGTGACTGCCATTGGAGGTCATGACGGTGCAGGGGACGTTCTTAAGCGTGGAGGTCACGGCATTAACGACGATGCTGACGTCGGAAGTGCGGAGCTCATCCTCGTGGCGCCAGGCGTCCCAGGCCAGGACGAGGGTCAACAGTGCCTCGTGACCCGTCGGGATCGTCAGTCCATCACTCTCAACAAGCATCAGATTGTCGAAGAGGCTGACGTGCAACAGACTGCTATTGAGTGGTTGGAACATGCAGTATGGCCCCTGGCGGTCGTCAGTACATGGATAGAAACTCAATGTAACGTAGTATTCTTCCGGCACGGCGCATTCCTTCCACGTAGGACAGGTACTGTACATAAGGCACCTCCACGACATCATGAAGTTGTCACACGGCAGATCAAGCAACAGGGTATCGCACCATTAACACGGATCAACACGTATCTCCGCACGCTGTCCTTTCCACCCGGTGCTCTGTCCCAGGGGGTGACACGGCTCCGAGTTCCTGGTTCGCCCCTGGCACACACACTCGGACACCGACGTGTGCGAGACGCAGATAGACGGGCAGTAGCCGTCGTCCAGCATCTCCGAGCAGCGCAGCAACTCCTGGCCCCGGGCGATGCACGACTTCACAGCTCGGTCACGATAGGTCTTCAGGCACGGGGTCACGGTGACCATCGCTGTGACATCCACGGGGAAGGTGAAAATTCTCCCGCTCACGAAACTTCGGCTTCGACGATTGTTCACGGTGGAATACTAGTGATCATACGGGATGGTGATGTTGAAGTCTAGGTTGTGCGTCCCCTCAGTCTGAAAGGTGACATTCCAGGTGCAGGTCAGGTGACTGCCATTGGAGGTCATGACGGTGCAGGGGACGTTCTTAAGCGTGGAGGTCACGGCATTAACGACGATGCTGACGTCGGAAGTGCGGAGCTCATCCTCGTGGCGCCAGGCGTCCCAGGCCAGGACGAGGGTCAACAGTGCCTCGTGACCCGTCGGGATCGTCAGTCCATCACTCTCAACAAGCATCAGATTGTCGAAGAGGCTGACGTGCAACAGACTGCTATTGAGTGGTTGGAACATGCAGTATGGCCCCTGGTGGTCGTCAGTACATGGATAGAAACTCAATGGAACGTAGTAGTCTTGCGGCACGGCGCATTCCTTCCACGTAGGGCAGGTACTGGACATAAGGCACCTCCACGACCACATGAAGTTGTCACACGGCAGATCAAGCAACAGGGTATCGCACCATTAACACGGATCAACACGTATCTCCGCACGCTGTCCTTTCCACCCTGTGCTCTTTCCCAGGGGGTGACACGGCTCCGAGTTCCTGGTTCGCCCCTGGCACACACACTCGGACACCGACATGTGCGAGACGCAGATAGATGGGCAGTAGCCGTCGTCCAGCATCTCCGAGCAGCGCAGCAACTCCTGGCCCCGGGCGATGCACGACTTCACAGCTCGGTCACGATAGGTCTTCAGGCACGGGGTCACGGTGACCATCGCCGTGACCTGGCGCAGAATGATCGCGCATATCAGGGTACGAAGCCACGCCCTAAGAGCTGGAAGCATCGATAGTGGTAAAGTAACAATATAATAAAAAAGATATTTTTTTTTCCAACGCTAAAAATCAGAACGGGATTAAGAACTTGAAAGATACAATGGAGTTTGGACACTTGCTTCGACTGTCAGATGAGGCGGGATTGGGTCAGTGACAGATGGTCCAGTGATGTATTGGGGAGTAGCGGGTGGAACAGTGGCAAGTGGGCCAGTGACAGGTGGTCCATTGATAGGTGGGAGAGTAGCGAGTCGAACAGTGAAGGGTGGGCCAGTGATAGGTGGGACAGTAACGGTAGAGCAAGTGACTGATGGTCCAGTAGACAAGTTTCGTATACTGACGTGTCTGTCACCAGTGCAGTGTTCAGTGGTTGTTATTTAGAGACAAACTGTACATTTGTTTACATCTTGTCGATTTGAGTTGGCGTACCTATCCAATCATACTGGCTCCAACATACCGATATATTTATAAATAATACAACATTCCAACATACATATCCGTCCTTTCAAGCGCAAACATCTTCATCCTTTTATGCTCCAAAATCCTCTCAGGAAGTACAAGAAATATTGCCAGAACAAAATTGGATGTCTTCGAGAAAAAGCTGGATAGTTTTCTGCAAAAAAAAAAAAATACCGGACCAACCGGGCTGTTGTGGATACGTGGGTTTTCAGGCCGTTCCAAGTAACAGCCTGTTGGACCAAGCTCTCACAGATAAAGCCTGGCCCCGGGCCAGGCTTGGGGAGTAGAAGAACTTCGAGAACCCCACCTAGGTACAATCCAGGCACAATTCATCATTTCATGCTG
Source organism: Procambarus virginalis (assembly GCA_020271785.1). Taxonomy (NCBI): domain Eukaryota; kingdom Metazoa; phylum Arthropoda; class Malacostraca; order Decapoda; family Cambaridae; genus Procambarus; species Procambarus virginalis. Next base: position 32,035,124 of record WNGS01111181.1, read on the forward strand.
CAATTCTACTCTACCGTTCGGCAGGAATTTGTGATATGTGAGAGTAGTTGATTTAACTCCGTCTCTCTGGCGCATGCCTCTTCCCTTTGGTTATACCCGGTCACTAGGCCTTACATCAACCACCTTATAACAGTTTATACATTCTAACATTAATAATAAAATATTCCCTGGCATTCATTCACGCAGGTTATGAATGTGAATGACTCACAAAGAACGCCGAGTAATGTAATGATGAGCTGCGGCATCGTAAAACACTCACGCATACACACACGCGTGCGCGCGTACTGATAGCTAGGAGGTGGATCCCAAGACCTTGATCTCGACCCCCCAAGGTACTAACAGGTAAGCATAGTTTTTCTCTGTCTCCTGTTTTCTTCATCTTTCTCTGTCTTTCACATTTTCGGTATCTTTCTCTTTCTCTCCCTAGTGCCCTAAACGAGCCCACTTATCTCATTAACTGTGAGACTGTGGAGAGGCTCCAGTCTCCAGACCTATTTCTCAAGCGTTGTCTCACGTGACCTTACAACTCGCCTGTTCATGTTAGCCGTGAATGCTTCGGTTAATGTAATTAGCTCAGGAAGACCAGAACAGGCACATGAGCTTGTGTGTAAACGTGGTATAGTGAGAGATACTAGACTAGATGTTACTGCAGGGTTGAACGCTCTTAAGCCCTGTTGTTAGACCACCAGGAATTTAATATAATTATATTCAATCTTGTTTACTCAGCATATTAGGAATTTGTCTTGGAGCAGAATCACAGTGAAAGACAGAATATTGACGCTGGAGACATAGCAGAACAGCTTACTAAGATATTGGTTTATGAAAAATTCTTTCCATTTGTCTTCGTCATAGTACAGATTATCACCAGGAAGGCTAGCCATTATTGCTCTGTTTTATAGTGGGGGATGAGATATATATATTATATTAAATATATATATATATATATATATATATATATATATATATATATATATATATATATATATATATATATATATATATATATATATAGCCAGAACGCACTTCTCAGCCTACTATGCAAGGCCCGATTTGCCTAATAGGCCAAGTTTTCATGAATTAATTGTTTTTCGACTACCTAACCTAACCTAACTTTTTCGGCTACCTAATTTACCTAACCTAACCTATAAAGATAGGTTAGGTTAGGTTAGGTAGGGTTGGTTAGGTTCGGTCATATTCTAAATAATTTTAACTCAAATAAAAAAAAATTGACCTCATACATAATGAAATGGGTAGCTTTATCATTTCATAAGAAAAAATTAGAGAAAATATATTAATTCATGAAAACTTGGCTTATTAGGCAATCGGGCCTTGCATAGTAGGCCAAAAAGTGAGTCTTGGCTACT